>JBBMFX010000016.1:4108954-4120481 GCA_037832545.1 Rhabdalestes septentrionalis | reverse complement strand
GAAAACAGACTTCATTGTTTTTGGTGAATGGGTTTTGAATAGATGTACCCTAAGGTTCTGGTAGCAGTTTATAACTCTTTCGGGAAGCGGAGTTTGATTGGGAAATTATTATTAGGGTGCATAACTGATGTCTGCAGCCGGTTCTCTCATATTTACTCTGTTTACGTAGCCGTGTTAGCTCGGTCATTTATGGGGATTTTCCACTGACTGGTACGAGCTCAGTTTGGTTTAACTCTACTCGCTTTTTTGCTTTTCCATTACTTGAATCTGGTACCTGGTGGTGTGGGGATAATAAAAAGAAACCCGTTTCCCAAGCCCTGTTCCAGACCAAGCCCCCACCACTGACCACACCCCCATCAAGTCATTCCCCCATATTAAACATGCTATCTGCACCCCTGTTTGAAGCGGTTTAGTTATTTTAGTTGGGTTAGGTGGCTTATGTTGTATTTGCTTAAATAGTCATATACTTTAAACTTTTAATATTTTGTAAAATTTCCAGCATTCCTTTTTCTAAATAAAAATTTATTCTTGAGTCATCCAGCATCATTTTGTGGCTTTTACAAAGTACCGGTTCAGGCACCGTTTTGGCACCAGTACCGCTTTAAAAGTATTGATTTGGCACCGGTATCGAAAAAAACCAAACGATACCCAACCCTAAGCACAACCCAGGCTGTTCAGATAGAAGGGTCCCTTAAGGTTCTGTAATGGGTCCATTATTATTCATTATTTATATAAATAATATTGTATGGAATATTCTAAATTAATCTTTTCATTTTTATGCATATGACATTATTATATAATGTGCAGCACCCACTCTTGTTGAAGCCTTTCCATCTTTACAATTGGCATTTGATAGAGTGCAAGATCAACTCTGTCTTAAATGTAGAGAAAAAAATTTGCTTCAAAAATTGACATCTGTACTGAGAGTCTTAATTAGAGATGGACAACAAAGAGATGGTGTTTACTTTTAAATATAAGTTTTTTAATAGACGATCAATTTACTTTTAAGGAGCATATTCACTATGTTGGAAAAAAAAACTGATATCCCATGGGGCACTGAGATTTATTAACAACTGTGGTAAACTCACCCATCATTGCATACTTTATTCTCAGATTAACTGGACATCTTTACATATGAGATGGCTTAGTCATTCGTATGTTTTTCTTTATAAAACTATTCTGGGTACTACTCATTGTTATCTATATTGTCTCTTAGCAAGGAAACATGCAATTTACAACCTTACATCTATGGATAGTCTGCAATTTGTTGTCCTGAAAGTACGAACTGAAATGTGCAAGAAAGCTTTTAGGTTTTCGGCTCCTCACACTTGGAATGACTTACAATCTAAGCTTCAAGCCCTTGTTATAATGGAGTTTAAAACCGTGGTGAAGTCATTGCAATTTACATTGTCTACATGCAAGTGTTTTATGTGAAACAATTTTAATGTATTCATTCAATGTTTGCTGTGGTTGTGCTTAGAGGTCAACCGATATTGAATTTTACTGATACCGATAGCTAGGTTGGTCCGTACTTGCCGATAACTGATTAATTAACCAATAGTTTTTCAAATGGATACTGGATTTTAAAAAACTATCTGCGTGGATTGTTGCCGATATCCGATAGTTCCCGGGAATCAACTATCGGTGCTGATTAATCGGCAAACCGATATATCGGTCAACCTGCTACCTTCTTGGCCAGGTCTCCCTTGCAAAAGAGATTTTTGATCTCAATGATAAACACCTGGTTAAATAAAGATTAATAAATAAAAACTATTCAAGCTGGATTAGTTTTACCAGTGTAATTCTTTGTAATATTATCCTGATAGTTTGACTGACATGATTCAAGATAAAATATCTGTGTACTATTACTAAATTAGAACAGGGCGCTTGAATTAACAGGTCAAAGCCAGAATGTTCATGTCAGCGTTTGGCAGCTGGCCAGACATCAAGTAACAGCAATATAATTCTCAGCTGTGTCTTTTAGCAAGTATTATTATAGTATCATAAGGTCTATTCCAAGACTTTTGTTATTGTGGGAGCTCTGGGTTTAGCTGGTTTAAGCAAAGGTAATTCCCTCTAGAGCTAATACTTTTCCCTTTGCCTTTTACAGTGTGAAAAATAAGTATTTGACCCATTAGCATTTTTATCAGTAAGGGGATTTCTAAGTGGGCTATTAATAAAAACTTTCCACCAGATGTGGCCATCAAGCCAAATATTAAGTTCATACAAAGAAATTAGAACATTTAAGTATACAAGTTGAGTAATAAAGTAAAATGACCCAGGGAATTAGTATTGAACACACTTTATTTAATAATTTGTAGAAATGCCTTCATTGGTTATTACAGCTTCTAGAGGCCTCTTGTATGGAGATGCCAGTTGTCTGAATTGTTCAGGAGTGATTCTGGCCCATTTTTCCACACAAGTGGTCTTTAAATCTTGAAGATTCATTGGGCCACTTTTATAAACTTTTATCTTTAGTTCGCTCCATAGATTTTCTAAGGGATTTAGATGAGCTGTTTGACTGGGCCATTAAAAAAATTTGATTCTCTTTACATTCAATAATATGCGGTCTGCCAGTACCCCCTGCTGAAAAGCAGCACCAAACCATGATGCTTCCACCCCCAAACTTAACTGATGAAATGGTCTCCTTGGGGTGGTGAGTAGTGTGATCTCTTCTCCAAACATGGTGTGTAGAATGACTGACAAAATGTTCAATTTTGCTTTCATCTGACCATACTGTAGTCTCGCAATAATCCACAGGCCACTCCAAATGCTGTTTCGCAAACTTTAACCGAGCCACAACATGCTTTTTGGAGTCTTGCATGGTGGGCATGCATGACTGCCATGGCGGTTCAGTGCTTTGCTTAGTTTTCTTTGAAACAACAGCACCTGCTGATGCATGGTCTCCCTGAAGTTCTGCCCAAGTGGTTCTTGGCTCTTGGAGAACTCTCCTGATTATTCTTTGGACTCCTCAGACAGGGAGCACCTGATCGCGGATGGTTTATGGTGAACTGATGCTCTTTCCATTTCTGGATAATGGCCCCTAAAGTGCTCACAGGAACATTCGGCATTCAGGAAATGCACCTATAACCATTCCCATCAATACTTTTTAGAGATAACATTACTAAGATCCTGGAAGAGTTCTTTGCATTTACCCATCATAGTCTTTTCTGTGTGTCTCTTGGGTAATGAGAAGCCTTTATATGACATCAGTTAGGACTAAAGCAGCTGGTATGAATTAGTACTGACTGGGTTTCTCTCAATACTGACAGATTTCAGATGATCTCCTGGCTTTCTATGCCATTTTGCACCTTGTTATCTTCATGTGTTCAATACTTATTCCCTGTGACTCTTCACTTTATTTATTATGACTCAACTTGTATACTTAAATGTTCTTTGTATGAATTCAGTATTTGGCTTGATGGCCACATCTTTGTGTCAATAGGCCACTTAGAAATCCCCTTACTGATAAAATGCTGGTGTGTCAAATACTTATGTTCCCCGCTTTATAAACCTATTTACCAGATGCAAATCACAGATCTTTCAGAGGCCACTTTGAAGTATAATACAGGTAAAACTAATCCAGCTTGATTTGGAATCAGGGCATGCTCTTCTGCTGTGCCTAAAACACAGTTTAGTGAGATTTTTGTGAGCTGCTTGCTGTTCTGAAAACATAAATTTCTCTGTAGAATGTCACAGGTTTCCTTCACATATTACACCTGTCTGTCTGTATATGCACAGCATATATATGTGCAATATGTCATCAAGTGACTGCACCATTGGTTTGTATATAGTCTGTCTGGAGCAGCAGGAGCTTCTCCCACTGATGGGTCTGCCTGGCCTCCTGTTAGACAAAGAGCAGACAGAAGCTAAAGCTACATTCAACGTGCTTGGATGTGCACCCCTGACCTTAAAATGAACTTTTTTCATATTTCTCCTACATGCCCATACGGGTAGCTTTATTGTTAATGTACTGCTACCATTTAGTTATTTTGTTTTGCACACAATTTACAAAAGAAAATTACAAGTCAAATTTCAGAAAAATTGGGACATTCTTTAAAAAACAAAAAAAAAGAAAACTAAAATTTTAATCACGAGTCAATATTTTATTCAAAACAGAACAGTGTGCAATTGTATGCACAAAATGAGTTTGTTTTCAATTTTGATGCGTGTTACATGTCCCAAATTAGCTGGGACAGGCTCAAGTTTACCATGGTCTAGTATCTCCTCTTCTTTACCAAACTTTTTGAAGATGTCTGGGCATCAAGGTTATTTGTATCTGGAGTTTTGGTGTTGGAATTTTGTCCCATGGTCTGAGAGCTGCTGAAGAGTTTGTGTTCATCTTTGATATGTGTTTTCGTTAAATGATTCACAAAATGTTCTCTATATGTGAAAGCTCTGGACTGCAGGCAGGCCAGTTCAGTACCCACAATCTTGTCTTACACAGCCATGCTGTTGCAATAACTGCAGTTAATGGTTTTGCATTGTCCTGCTGAAATTTTGGCCTTCCCTGCAATGGACGCTGTATGGAGGGGAGCATATGTCACTTTAAAATCTTTTCAGCATTCATAGTTTCTTCCATTTATGCATCCCCATATCATCAGAGATGCTGGCTGGAAGGTCTCTCTTCTTGTTACCATGGAAGTCACAGCAACCGTGATTACCGACAAAAATGTCAAATTTGGGCTCATCTGACCCTAGAACACACAGCGCTTTTGGAATGTTCAAATATGGCTTCCTTTTTGCATGATCGAGCTTTAGTTGGCATCTGCAGTTGGCATAGAGGATTGGAATTACCAACAGTGATTTCTGGAAGTATTCCTGGGCACATTTAGTAATTTCATTGACACAATCATGCTGATGAGTGATGCAGTATTTTCTGAGTGCCCGAAGACCATACAACCCGTAATTCAGGTTGTATGTCTTTTGGTACATTCTCTTTTGGTAATTTCCCCCAAGCCAGAGGGTCTATGCCAAAAAAATACATTTTCTAATCTCCCGAATTCAGCTCTCCCCTTGTAGCTTTCAGCAGTTTTTGGAAAATTACAGTCCCATTTTTCCACAAAATGATGCTAGAATCATAAAGCAGTCCTGCCCATTCATGCTGATGTTCTTAGCAGTGTTTTGGCTTAAAGAGAAAAAGCAATATATTCACTTATATTGTAATGCAAATCAATATATTGAGTTTGAGATGCTTACATTTGAATGATTCTTTCTTTAAATACCATATTAATGTTATTCTGCTTACTAATGATTAATTAGAAGTATTATCAGGCAAGATACTGTTCAGTTCTCTACAACATTTATATTGGGTGTCATTACGTAGTAACTTTCGCATTTTATACATTTTTGCTGATGTTTAAGTTTGCTCATTTATAGCATGTTCTTGAAAGTAAAGTGGTTTGCCAGATGACATACCCATTTTAAAAGAATAATGACTTTTAAAAGAAATATGCCTAATTCCTTCGTGATTGTTTTACAGTGCAGATGATCTGGTGGATGACAGAGACAAATTTAAAAAGAAATGAGTGTTGGCAAGTTTTATTTATTTATTTGTTTATTTTAGTAAATTAAATCTACTTTCTACTTTCTCCATCTTCCATAGATTCCTAACGTACTGTCCTGCCAAGCGGATCAGCGCAGATGAGGCCTTGAAGCATGAGTATTTCCGGGAAACACCGCTCCCCATTGAGCCATCCATGTTCCCCACTTGGCCTGCAAAGAGTGAACAACAACGAGTGAAGAGAGGAACCAGCCCCCGGCCCCCTGAGGGGGGTCTGGGCTACAGCCAGCTTGTATGAAAACCATACCTCACTTGCAAATATTCTGCCTGGACAGATTGTTGAACATTTCATATCAGAAATATCTTCTTTGACTGAATTGCATGACTACCAGTTGAGTAGGCCAGTTGTCTTGATAATTTAAGGTGCAAATCAGATATTCTGCAAAACTCCTACTTTAAGCATGTATTCAAAGCATTATCTGGTAAAGTACCTATAGTCTTATCAGCCCAAGGCATTTGGTGTCCAGCAATCAGTTTATGATTAATCGTCTTTAGTCATACCTTTATAAGGGTTCCCACGGGTCAGGGAATTTGATCATTGTGGTGCCAATTATCAGGAAATTTTGGTAATGGCATATAGTGTGGTAGCCAAAACCTTATGTGTATTTACGAGTCCTAGTGTTCCTAGTGAGTGTTTTTGTTGTATGAATGAGTGGTTTTTCTCAACATCCCATCACTCTCCAGTCGTCCACATCAAGCAGGTTTATATCAAAGAGTTGTTTGTTCAGAATGGCCCATTTTACCTTGAAATGGGTCACTCATGATTAACAGGCTAACGATATTCCATAAAGGCATAATTTTCCAACATGGGAGACACACTACTAAACTCTATAAATAATTGTTTATAAGGTTGTCAAATTTTGCTGATTTTATCATTTGTTCCTGTTTGGAATCCAGTGGAAAATAGTTGTATTCTTACTAGTGATTCCTTGCTTTACTCTTTTAAACTAGGTAAGTGTTACCTACCAGAAACAACAAAGTCTGGCTTCCAAAGTAGAATTGTTTTACATGACAGTCACAAGGATTGACCAGGAAAAAACTGCAAACTTACTGCAACCAGATGTAGCTCCAGGCTCTCTAACTGTAAAATATGCATGTAATTCTATTATACTGTTGTAAATGTATTTCTCAAATAGTAATGGTGCCAAGATACTACTGTAGAAAAAACTACTGCAGTCTGCCAAAACATAATACAGGAAACCCCCACTAATTTGCGGTACAGAATTGGCTTCAGTTATTTGCTGATGTTTTCTTACAACCCAACTAATAATTGTTTTCCAGAACCCCAACAAATTCACGGAAACCGCAAATATCCTTTTTTTTTTTTTTTTTTTTTTTTCATGGCAATATGTAATTTTAAGGATTTCAGTGGTAATTATTAAGAAAAATTTAACTAATATTAGCATAAATTCGGCTATATATCCATATAAAATATAACTTTTATTGCAGGGGTTCCAAGAGCACCCATGTATAGTTAAAAACCGCAAAGTTGTGTGGTCAAAAAAAACAACCTGAAACTGTTTTTTTCAGTGTAAACCCTAAATAAACTTCCAAAACTAAAATTTAATTTTAAATTGAACTTAATAAATTCCCCTAAAAAAAAATATAAACCAACAGTGTACACTAAGCTCCTGCAGTGCTAGAAGGTAAAATATGGATATTACCCATATATAGACTGTACTGTCATTTATTCATGTGAGTTTTCTTTGGTGTCCACTGTCACTCTTGGAACGTAATGCCAAAGTTGTTGTTGTTTTTTTTTGTGCATTTGTTGTCATTGCACTGTTTGGTGGCACATTCAGTTACCTGTTCATTGTTACTTTATTTATGTAACACTAGGTGTTGTCTTGAGATGTGTCATCAGGATAAGATGTGATTGGTTTCTCCATTGAGTATTTTTGGAATAAACAATCTGTCTTAGGCTTTTTAAATCCAGAACAGTTTAGGATTGTGACTTTTAATAATTGTTCGTAGTATAGGAATTGGCAAATCTCAAACAATGCTTAAAAAATATTAGCTAAAGAAAAGATTAGATTTTAACTGCTACATATAAAACTAAAGAAAATATTAGCTTTTAACTGCTACATTATAGTTAGCTAGCTAGCAGTGGTTAATATTTAGCGGAAAAATTGTTTGTTGTACTTCATCTAACATGCATTATCTACCAAGTCAAATGATTTCCTGAATAAGCTTTTTTTTAACCTTCAGAAATTTTAGCTTTACTATCTTGTTTTTGTGGTTCAGTTTCCCACATTTTCTTGTCTTTTGCAGGGTGACGATGATTTAAAAGATACTGGCTTCCACCTGACTACAGCTAACCAAGGGCTGTCCAAGTCTGGTCCAGGATTCAGTCTGAAGTTCTGAGCCCTGTCCCTAATCATGTACAAGGCTAGATCAAAGGGAATTCATGTCTTTGTGGCACTAATGCCAGGACTCGATTCAAGAGAACATGACCCTTCTGCTGAGCCTCAATGAGACAGATGGACTCTTGCAAACTTTTCTCCAGGGAGATCGAAGACTTGACTTTCTACAGATTTATGTTCATGTTCTTCAGTCGGTTAAAGCAGTTAATTGCACCTCTGTCATACACAAGCCCAGGCTGGGATTTTGACTTTGAATGCTGGTGCATTTATTCCCTTTGTCCTTTCGTCCTTTTCATGATCTTCATGATCTCAACCACCATCTTTTTTTTTTTTCTTTTTGATAGTTTTATCTTCCAGTTATGCCACATCAAAGCCTCGTAGGTTTGGAGTTTCAAACCTGCTTTCAAGCAGCTGATGAGGGACCATTCCCCTGCAATCCATCATGCCTAAACTGGAACCATAACGATAGATGTGTGTTATTGTAGTATGCCAAAATGGACTGGAGATCTATAGCACAGATGATATTGTTGCAAGAAATAAAATATTTTAAGTCTATTTTTACACTTCTGGTTCTCACGTTTTTGAAGCCTTGAGATGCTTTTTTTTTTTTTGGGTTTGGGTTGGGGTTTTGTTTTTTTGGGGGGGTTAAACCACAAATGTCAAAATAGGGGGAAAAACACCAGCCAGCCTTGAAAGCAGCCCCAACACCAGATGTCCAAAAATGATGTCATTCTTTGCAGTACACAAACTCTGCTCAATCAAGAGATCTTTGCCTGCCTTCTCTGCTTTATTATAGAAGAAGCCATGGTGACTGACTTTCCTCCCAATGCAGTTTCTCCATTTTAGCGGAGGCACTTAATGATTTGGGCATTTAAAAAGGGACTGTGCTAATAAAAGCTCTTTTCTCATTTTTCTGATGTTATGTCATTTCTCCAAGGCCTTGTTTCATAATGGACTTTCAGGATTTCTGAAGTTTCCTGGGCTCTTTCACTGAACATTGACGTGCTTGTGTTTCCTTTCACAAAATAGGTAGCATGTATTAAATCAACAGTTGCCAATTAAAGTTTTCAGACATGCAGGTTAGGTGCTGATATTTAGACATCTGTAAGCTGACATCTGATGTGCCACTATTGGTTAGCTTTATTGTTAACATGACCAGTGGCATGTGTTATTTGTTTGTCTCCAATATTTGTCCAAAAATGACTGGCATAAATAAAATGAATCAACACAATACTTCAAAATACACAATGATGTAGATGCTAGTTAGCTATGGCTTGAGGTGCTTTTTCCTCCTCTGTTGAATTTATTCCATATTTCTTTGATAGGTTAATAAAAAAATACAATTTGCTGCAATACTACAATTTGAAAGTGTCACATTTTTTATTCAGCACCTAAGAAAATGCATTTTACAACAAAGAAACAGCAACCCTGACATCAAAACTTTGAGGTTCCATGTGGCACTGTGATTAATTTATGCATTTGGTTCACTGGTTCTCCCTTCTCCTCATTGCAGACCACTTTCCTAGACAGCACCTAATCACAGAACGGCAGAACTCTTTAGATTAGGAAGGAACAGAAGGGTTCTGGGACAGAAATATTTTTTGGTTCTACCCAGTGCTTCATGTTGTAGGATGACTATAATCCACGCTAAAGGTGTAGGTCTAAGTCCAGCCCTCAGAAGCGCACCCGTACCTTCCAGGAATAATTTGTTAAAACCTTGTTCTTCTTCCTTACAATGCAGGTGTATGTACCCTCGTTGATTGCATTAGCCACAATGCTAATGTGGTCATCCTTCAGGGAGATGTAGCCGGGATGAGAGAATTCAAGCAACTCGCCATCTTTATACCAGCTAGCAAGATCAGAAAGTTGGTTATTAGAGGACTTCAATTAAATTAAAAATAAACAAATTCAAATGTGTGGAATTGCTTGTCAAATAACAATAATCTTCAACAAAACCTTAAATAGTATATTCTAAATACCCAAAACTAGACACTAGGTAGTTTTAATGTTTTATTAAATATTTCAAGGTTTATTTCAGGGTCACCAAAAATGTGTTTTTTTCCCCCCAAAATGTATTGGTTATCTGAACTCAATCCGAAATGTGACACATCCTGCAATCACTATGTGTAATAAAATAGCTAAATCAGGCTAATTGCAATTAATCAATGAAAGCACAGAAGTACCATCAAGCCAGTGTTTCCATGCTCTGTGATCAGGAAGTGAGGAAAAACAACTCACTACACTTTGCCTTGTTTCGCAGCAATTTTCTTTCCACAGCGGAAGGTGAGTTTCTTTCCCTCAGCCACAAGCTTGTGTTTGGTTCGTGGAGGCGCTGCAGTTGGGGCGACGGTGGGAAAAGGGAATGCTGTGTGGGAATTATGGCAAGGTCATTACTTTGCAATGATGAACACATGTTACACCTGCACTACGCATATACAAGGGTCCTTTTGAAAGTCCCAGTCAAGTTCTGGTGTTCTGGACCACATTCCTTTTTTCTCAGACACCAGAAGACCAGCTAAAGTGGCTTTGGAGAGTAACCACAGAAAACAGTTTGGCTTTATCCTGAATTGGCACCTAGATACACTACACGGCCAAAACTTTCAGTATCATCTGATCATTTCTGACGTTTTTTTCTGTTACCTGAAAAGTATTAGGGAATACTTTACATATGGGAGCATTGCTATGAGGATTTGATTGCATTCAGACATAAGAACAGGAAGGTCAGCTTCTAATGGTGGAAATTTCACACCACCATATCAGCTCCTCCCTAAGGTATTAAACAGCACTACATTACAGCATATAATATAGCCCCACTGCCCTACAGCCCAATGCTTCACATCCCTCTAGCCAACATTTGGCATAGGACAGGGTGATGTTAGACTCATCCGGGGCTACTCCAGAGACTCCTATTCTATTGGCAATACTTTGCTATAGAGATTTTACATATATGTGCACACCTGTGTAAATAATGTGTACACTGTAAAATTCACTAATCCTGAGGGATGTCTACAAACCTCTGTACATATAGTGTATGTGCTGACCTAACTAGGAGTAACCATTTCTGGCTCTTGGTCTTCTTGCGTCCAAGGAAAAATGTTGAGATTTTCCCCCAAGGACCAAAGTGCACCCTGCAGGAAAATCAGGAACCACATCCTTCTCACTCTCCTGAGCAAACAAAATCCCAACACTTTGATGGAAAAGCCATTTGCACTGGGGAGTCTCGAGTAGGAGATGTTTCCTGTTGTGCTCCTCCAGGACACGGGTCTGGCTTGTAATATTTGGATTCCTGAGTGAAGTGCCTTGCTAAGATCCATCTGCTAATCCCCCATACTCCAGTAAACAGAATCCAGACTTTAAAGCTTAAGGATTGAGGCTTGAGCTTCATACGGATCGAAGACCAGTTTGTTTTGGGGGGTTTTCTCCTGTGAAATGCTACGAATAAGACAAAGGCTTCTGAAAATAATTAGATTCATGCCAATACAACCTTATGAAGTATCACTTTATTGTTATTTATATATATACACACAGTGGTGTGAAAAACTATTTGCCCCCTTCCTGATTTCTTATTCTTTTGCATGTTTGTCTCACAAAATGTTACTGA
>JBBMFX010000016.1:4062402-4083208 GCA_037832545.1 Rhabdalestes septentrionalis | reverse complement strand
TGTACACACACCCACACACACACACACACACACACACACACACACACACTGCTTGCTCCATTTAGTCTGCAGTTTGCTGTAGCTCAGATGTTCAGTCATGTACATGTGACATGTAAGCTGTTGGCGTGTAGATAACTGCGTGTTCTAAAGGAGGCAGCCGTGTTTCTAGTAGCATTCCCAAAACTGCTAAGCACCTCTGAGGTACCCTTGAGCAATGTACCATTCCCTCACACTGCTCCCCTGAGTTCTGTGTTCAAAGCTGCCCACTGCTTCACTTGGTGTATGGGTTAAATGCAGAGAAATAATGTCGTAATATGTCTGTCCCTTTAAATAATTTATGGTACAGGATGTAGCTGATTTAGCACCACTATCATTGAGATTTCTTTGAGTAGATGCCAGTTAATGTATGCAAGAAGGGGGCAGTTCTCATAAAAATTAATGGGAGGTAAAATGCTGGTGAAAATATGATCTGGGTTATCCTGATATCTGCAGATCCAACTTTGAAGTGAAACATTAACTACCATCTTCCAGGTCCAGTATGTTATCTCTTTTAAATAGATACTGCTCCCTCTAGTGGCTACACATTTACAATGTTTACCATGTCCTGAATAGATTTTGCAGGGGATACTGCTGGGTTTGTCATCAATTTAGCAGGAATTGAATCAATTAGAATACTGTTTAGTAAAATATATGCATTAAAAATGCCCCTAAAATAGTTTAGTATTATAAGTATCACAATGAATCAGAATCAGTAAACTGAATTTATCCCTGAGGAAATTGCTTATGCTACAACTCCACAGTTGCACAGAGACATAGATGAGAATTATGTAAATATAGTGATATAAAACATATAAAATATAACAAAAAATACAACTGAAAATGATCTGTACTAAACAAACTATATACAAAAATCAGTTTACACAAAATCAGTTTGAGACATGGATTTAATTGCTAATAAAGAAAATCACGGCTGAAGTACTAGTGTACAGTACTCTTTTACTTGTTCTCTGTACTGATATTCTATGTAATAATGTTGTGAGTAATTATACTGCACGTGAAAAAAACTATTGCATAAGTAGTAAAAAGTACTGACATAAGTGACAATAGTGAGTGACAGTAGTGAAATTGGCCATAAGATTTTGCCCATCGATTATGCGTAGTAAAGATATCTCACACAATGATTTAGCACACAGTAAGAAATCTGAGTAGCAGAAATGTATTACACAACACTGTTGAATTGTTTTATTACCAGTCATAGGGCAATTTAAGATTTCATGAGGTAACTGAATTGAACCAATGCAATCATTGTAATTGAATCATTGTAATTGAGACACTTGCATCCCTAATATATATACAGCAACCCTCCTGCTTATACTTCAGTCACACTCAGAACTAATTATTATTTGCGGAAACCCCCACACATGCATGGAAACTGCAGATATCCTCCACATTTTTCTTCTTTCGTGATGTCCAGGCACCACGACCCCTTGTGCTGGTTGTTTATGTCTGGGCACGCCGGTTAACAAGGCAGTCAGACATTTGAACACAATGAGCTCAAACGGACGAAGTCAAGATGACATGGTCACCTGTACTCAGAGGCAGAAGGTTTGAAAGTAGTCAATCAGAGCACTTTTTTTTTTCGGCTTGCTGCTGATTGGCTGCTGCCCTGTGACGCATCTGTGGCAGCTGCAGTCCGGAATTTTCCCTGTGAAGCTACTGCAAATTAAAACAATTTTTTATTGTATTTTCCCTGCTTATACCAAAGAAAACGTACATGCGTGAATTACAGTACAGTCTATTTAGTGGTAATATTGGTATCTTACATTCTAGCACTGCGGGAGTTTGGTGTATGCTGTATAGTATGGATATGGGTCTACCTTTACAAGGGTAATGTTTTCTTTAAGGTTATCATTTTCTTTAGAGGGAGCATAATTGGGGAAATATTTAGAGTTTACAATATAAAAATACACTTTTTTTTTTACTCATCACAACATTGTGGTTTTTCACTATATGCGGGTGCTCTTGGAATGTAACCTCGTAATACTGAAGCTTTTCCACATTCTATGCTTGTGGTTTACAGGGCCGTTGCGACGTCAACATCCGCAACAACCGTAACCAGACACCACTGCAGCTTGCGGTGACGCAAGGTCATGTGGCCTTGGTGGCTCTGCTGGTGTCAGAGGGAGCCGATGTGAACGCCGAGGATGAGGAAGGAGACACGGCAATGCACACAGCACTCAGTCGGCAACAACTCACCACCGCCCTCAGTGCCAGTGAGAGAGAGGCATCAGCACTGTACAGTCGGGTAAGACAGAAGGAGAGAGAAACAGATGTGGGGGGAGCAGAGGAGGGAGGCAGGAAAGATGGAAAGGGGAGAGGTAGGATTGTACTAATGATACGAATAATAAATTGGTTTAAGTAGAATGAAACTTCTGATCAGTATTTAAACAGTTTTAATTTCCTAAGAAAAGTGCATTAATTTATTTTTGTAGTGGCTGCAGTTGCTTCACTCTACTGTTTTTAAATTCTTGTTGAATGTTTATTAATGCAATACTGGCTGTTTAGGCGTATGAGCAACTTTGGCCTCTTTTGAAGGACACAGCAGCTACAGACTCACATAGCTGCAGATGCCTGGATTAGAGCCAAAGACAATAGAAAAATATTGCTGTATGTTGAGGTGGCCAGTTCTGCTGAATCAGCAGAAAGTGTGTGTTTGTGTGTATGCGTGTGTGAGTGTGGGTGTATGTGTGTGGGTGCGTAGGTGGTTTGTGGTGTCTGTAACCTAATTATATTTTGACTTGTCTTGGCTATTGCCCCATTAAATGTCATCCTGACCCAAAGGCAAAGTAATTTCTGAAAGCATACACAAACACTGACACCAGGTGCTGTAATGAACAGCATTAGAGCAGAGATGCAGTGTAGAAAACAGTTGCACAGTTTCACACAAAAAGGCTTGTGGGCCTAAACGCAAACAGAGCCAAAACACAGGCGACAGGATGGGCGTAATCTCAGAACTAAACTCCATAGTAGGAAGACCATGAACTGTCCAACACAAAGCAAACTAAATACATATTCTTGAAACATCTAATCATTTTCAGAGAAAACTGTCAGCTGTAACTAAGCCCATGAAACTAAAACATGGATGTCAAACCAGAAGTTTCCTGTAGAAAGGTTGGCCTCTAGCAACTGCTGACTAGGGTATCACAAGAAAATGGCAGTTGCTTGGGTGCACTTTACTTCTCCTTTACAATTTTCTGGTAAAGACAGTCTGAGAATGTTTTACTGTAGGTCATGTGTGCATTTCCTTTGGTAAGTAACAGGGTTATTTTGGTAAACATGACAAATACTGTAATGTTTTCTGTATTTAGATACACAGACTGTGATCCCTGATTGAGTAATCAAAACTAAACGTAAGCAGTTAAATAGATTTTAAATTGAGAAATATTTAGATTACGTTCTCAAGTATAATTGGCCAAATTCTCCCTATTTGTTGTTAATGTTTCTTTTTTCCACTGAATCTTGTAAAGACACATTGCAGTTTGAGGTGGTTTTGTAAGAATGACCCACGAATTACAAAATTATTATTCCATATTATTCCCATTTTTTGAGGTATGCATTGGTTAAATGGATAGTATACTGATAACAGATTATAACTATTCAGTATAACATAATGTACGGGAAAATCAGCTTTTTAATGACTTCTTGTTTACATTTACTGCATATGTTAGGTCTTTTTTTACTACATCTGTTATGGGGAAATTAATCTTGACTGTCTTTGTGTGTGTCTGTGTGAATGAAAGTTGAGCAGCTCAGGGTTGTTGGGGAACACTGAGCTGAATGTTGGAGCTGCTATGGCCTGCTTCCTGGCTCAAGAGGGCGCCGATATAAACTACGCTAACCACAAAGGCAAGAGTCCAATGGATCTTGTGACAGACACCACAGTAAAACAGCTTCTCAGGAGCTTCTCAGAGAAACACCGGTGTGTGCATATGTGGTTTCAAGGAGAATTATTATTGTTGTGGTTTTAGTTGTTGTTATTGTCTTGATTATTATTGCTATTATTTTTAGTAGTAGTAGTAGTAATAGTGGAAGTGAATCTAATAGTTCACATCTAATGTTGTGCATTTTGCTTGTGTATGTGTCTGTGTGTCAGTCTCCAGCAGCTACAAGCTATCACGTGTGGAATGAGCAGTAGCAGCAGTCTGCGGCGAGTCCACACCACACCCAATACCATGACCAACCTGGCCATGCCCAGCGCTCCAGGTCCAAGCGAGTGCCTCATATGCTCCGAGCTGGCCTTGCTAGTACTCTTCTCACCATGTCAGCACAGCGTTGCTTGTGAGGGTAAGGATTGAGAGTCAAACACACACACACACTCATTCACCAGTGTGCTCAGAATTAGGCTTGCATTGACTAGGCTGCTAATCAACTTATTTTCCACAAGATGGCACTAATTTGATTTTAGTAGTGAAGTATGGCAGCAATCAGCATGCAGGAGGAAGCCCTAGAACGCACTTTTCTGCTGAATATGTAATTCCTTATGACATTTTAATTAATTGTTGATTTATTTGATGGTACTCTTTTATTCTGTGTATGGTATCTTTTATATGTGGTTTTGTATGTTGATATATTTTCTTTTATATAAATTTTTATGTCTCTTTTGTCCTTTTTATCATATTCTATCATATTCATAATCTTTTACAGCACTTTGGTCCTTTGTGTTTACTAAAAGTGCTAAACAAATTAAGGATATTGGATTGGAGTTGGAGCTAGTCAACAATTGAGTAATTAGTCGTCTGGTAAAATAAAACATTTTGCAAGAGAAAGGTTGCAAATTAAAGTAGAAAATTTACATTTTTGGTCAAAGAGAAAATTTTAGTGTAACAAAAAATACATGATCTCATTCTCTTTCACAATCTCTTTTTTTGCAGAATGTGCTCACAGAATGAAGAAGTGTATCAAATGTCAGGTCACAATCACCAAGAAAATCAGACAAGGTAAAATTTGTAAGACTAAAAAAACTTGTGTGTATTAACTTTTCGTACATTATTTTTTCGGAGAACCCGCTGCGGTCTGCCACGCTCCCTCGACCCCTCGAGGACAAGGGGGTATGATGGACGTGGCCCATGTGTCACAGCTTTTTTCGTAGCAAAACATAAATGTTCATATATTTGTGCCAATTTTTTTTTCTTAATCACCATCTTTTTATTGAAGTTTTTAACATAGCACAGAAGATTAGAAAGGCACATTGAAGAGAAGCTTAAGAGTTCAGTAACTTGCAGATAATAATAATAATAATAATAATAATAATAATAATAATAATAATAATAATAATAAAATAAAAAAGGCCCACATCCCACTGCAAGCAATTTATACACAAAGACATCCATTTTCTTAATTTAATCTTAATAATCTTTACAAATTTTTAAATGCATTTAGTTTTAGTTTTAGGCAACTCATAAAATCTGCTAGCCACTGTGAACTGAAATAGTGAACTGGAAAAAGGTGTTTTATGAGATGGGTCCAAGGAGAGGATTTGTCAACAATTGTATCTTTTGATATTGGCAAGGAGGGCGACTTACAGAAAATGTAGTGCCTTACTTGTAAATGGGTCAATGACAAGGTTTTTCAACATGCCAATATTAATATGCCAGAAATAAGAATATATTTTGCAACTGTTTAAACACTAAGATAGTTGTATATACATTAATTCATATAATTTTATTAGTGTGCTTGCTCTGAGCGGAGCACACTATTGCTCTGCTTAAGTTTTATTATTATTATTATAAGTTTAATTAAGTAATTCTAGTGTTTTTTCATAAAGATATATCGGCTGAGGCCTTGTGTCATGTGGTGCGACTATAATTTACCTAACTATAAAAACTAATGTTTAGAAACAAGTGTCACTGTCACATTTTAAATGTAGTAAACCATTTCATTTTTCCTGTAATACACACAAAACTGATAAGAACTCAACTCCATTTTCTATATAGCACATTTCATACAAGGAACGACACAAAATGCTTTACAGTTTCAATGAACAGACATCCCTCCTTCCCTCCCTTCCTCCCTTACACCTACACAGCCATAAACATACACTCTTTAAGATGTGATACGGAAGGCACTGAGGAACCAAGTGATTAAAGCTTTAATTAACTGATTGAACAATATGAACACCAACATATTAATTAATAAACATTCATTTCCTTTTTTGAAAATAAATCTAGCCCCACGCCTGTTCGAACTTTGCCCAATCATGGCCGCTCAACTTGGCGTGCCGCAAGGTTGCTTGCTCAGGTTCCGCAATGACAAAGACAGCGTCTTTCTTGTAGTAATATATAATATCTGGCACTTGTGGCCACATGAACAAGTTCTTTTCTCCTGTCTGCCGAATGGAGGTAACTTGCACTTACTCTCTAACGTCCTGAAGGTCCTGGCCTACATTGGGAAGTTCATCCTTAGGGATGCTCAGATCAGGATTTTTGCCACCAATACCAAGTACCGATTTTTTGTCTAGGTGATCGGCCGATACCGATGCCGATTCTGATGTCCAAGTCTAAAGAACTGATATGTAAGCTCTCGGATCACCATTAACATTTTTTAGATAAGAAAGTAATACTATAACTGTTGCCTTTTTTATATTTTTGTTATATTTTTACAGTCATTTTGTTATATTTTTAGTTTGTGTGTGTGCGCGAGTTGTCACCTGTTGTGTGTGTGTGTCCAAGTTCTCTCGTGTTGTGTGTGCGGGAGTTCTGTCTTGTTGTGTGTGTTTGTGCGCGCGAGTTCTCTCGTGTTGTGTGTGAGTTCTCTCGTATTGTGTGTGCATGCGCGCGGGTTCTCTCGTGTTGTGTGTGTGTGCGCGCGCGAGTTCTCTCGTGTTTAAAAAGCATAAGGCCTACTGGGCACCCCTGGCGGGTTAAATCAGTGGTTCTCAATCTTTTCAACAATAAGCCCCACCTGTCTATCACAGCTTGTTGCCAAGGCCCATTCGGCCACATTAGAGGATATTAAATAACCAATTGCCCACCAATGGCCTGTCTTGATTTTAGATTCGATGCCCAATCATAAGTCTATGCGAGGAGTTATATGGTTTGGACTGCTGAGAGTTAATACGAATTGAAGCAGATGAATATGTGTACAATAGCTTGATCCACAAAATAAAATTTAGCCCGAAACAAAAAGGTGATCAAAAACAGAGAATAAATAGTTCCACTCAATGCGATTGGAAGCTTTATCTGCATCGAGAGATACAACACATTCGGGGACTTTCTCGGGAGGTGAGTAATAATGTTAAATAAACATTGTATGTTATGGTAGGTGTGCCTAACTTTTATAAGGCTAATTTGGTCTTTAGAAATAATACAAGAGAGTACACTTTCTAATCTGCCAGCCAAGACCTTTGCTAAGATATTAGCATCTGTGTTCAGTAATAAGATAGGAGGTAGGAGGCACAATCTTTGGGGTCTTTCCGTTTTTTGTAAGTACTGTGATACAAGCCTCAGTGAATGACTGAGGGAGAGAACCTTGACTGCAAGATTCAGATAGAAAATGATAGAAAAAAGATTCAGATAGTTATGTTTGTGAAGAAAGTCAGCAATTACATTACTGTAATCTGCTTGACACTCTGAGGTGTAAAACTGGGAAGAAGTCTCTGAATGTTTCATTAATTTGTAAATAATCACAAGTCACATTACTATTTGCCAATTGAATTTGGGAAATATTTAGCTTTGCTTTAAAACCTTTTAAATAACCTTTTAAATTTTGTAAGATTTGTTCCCCTTGCATATAAACACAGCCTTATTTTTTAAAAGTAGATATTCAGCCGAATGAGTTGTGAGAAGATCAAATTTAGTTTTAAGTTTTACACATTTTTTATAAACATCTGAACTCTTCGTTCGGGCGTACAATTTATCAAACTCTGCAAATTTGTGAGCCAGATTTTTATAGGATTTATGTTTTTATTGTGCAATATATGATGTGATCTGCCCTCTAAGGTAAATTTTAAGGTACATTTCTAGTTTTAAACTAGAAATTTCAGGGCACATATTAGTAGCAAGAGAGAAGGTTATTTTAGACTCAATACAATTAACAAAGTTGTTATTTGAAAGTAGAGTTGAATTGAAGCACCACTTTCTGCTCCTTTGTGTGAGGCCAGGAAGAACCAAGGCCAAAATAATGGGGGCATGGTCAGAAATTACGATGCTCTGATAGGTGCAAGAGTGGACCAAACAAACAAGCTGATTCTCAATGAAAAAGTAATTAATTCTAGAATATGTATGGTGAACATGTGAGAAAAACATCACAGACACCATGCTTCGATTAATAAAGGTTTGAATGAGAGAGGCTGATTTACTCATTGTGCTGATGTTTGTAGAGGATCGGTCTAAAACTGAAGACAGTAATTGAAATCACCGCAGAATATAGGGGAAGTATATATTAGGGTCTGTCACTAACAACTGCTCAAAAAAACCCACGCCAAATAAATCAGGGCATATTTTGGTTGATTAGAATTGAAACCCCTCTGGCTTTATCTCGAAAGTAAGAGTGAAACTTTGCCCCGACCACCTTGATAGAAGGTGACTATTATCTGAGCTATGAAAATGAGTTTCTTGGAGGAAAACTATCTCTGCTTTAAGTTGTTTAAGGTGAGAGATAACATTTTTCCATTTGATGGGATGATTTAAACCCTTAATTTTCCAGCTTACTAAGTTTAAATATTTATCCATCATGTCGAAAAGAACAATGTAACCTGAGTATATTACTCCAAAAGGTAACCATCTAATAGGACTGCGACAGAACAGAACAGGATAAAAGTAACTGTTACGCGCCAAGGAGGGAATATAAACTGCTAAGTTACAGCTGACAGTCAAATAAAATTTAGGGTTGGATAGTTTACCAGAGCACTCACTACATTACATCTCCATCTACTCCATCTGCTACGTCTACTCCATCTATCTGTCGACCGGAAGTCCTATTTGTGCTAAATTATTTTAAAAATTCAATAATTTTATACTTTGCACTGTCTTGCCTTGTCTTAAGTTATTTTGTTGCTCTTGTGTCTTGTTCTGTTGTGCTCTTGTGTTGCAGCGTGGTTCTGGAGGAACGTTGTTCCGTTTTTACCATGTAGTGTGAATATGGTAGAAATGACAATAAAAACCTACTTGACTTGATTTATAACTTAAAAATTCATGTCAGTTCAGCTACATTTCCATTTAAAAACAACTAAATGTTTGGTACTGTGAAGAGAAACCTAAAGAAAGTGTGTATTGGGACAGTGAAATACCACTGTTCTCAGGTGTGCGGTTTGAATTTAGCCAATCCAAGCAAGCTATTTATTTCTCCTTGCTGCTGATTGGCTGCTGCCCTGTGACACATCCCTCACTGTACTCAGAGGCAAGAAGTTATAGCCAATCTGAACACATTATTATTATTTTTTTTATATCTCTTTAAAGCCCTGTATTTTTATTACTGTAAATTAAATATTTTTACTGTATTTAACTGCATGTTCCAGTGAAAATAGCAGTGCATACCAAAGAAAACGCACATGCATGCAGAAAAATTGGTATTTACATTCTAGCACTGCTGGAGTTGAGTGTAAGCGGGAGGTTACTGTAGATGTGTGTGTGTGAATATATGTATGTATATATATATATATATATATATTTATATGTATCTATATATATTGTGTGTATATATAGAAATATTTTTTTTTTAATGCTGTGCAATGATTTAATTTTTTATTGCAATTAATCACACAATTGTCCAAAATTAAATTATTAATTCCAAAGTACTGTATGGCACACATGTATTTCTTTTATTTTTAAAGTACTGCTATATAAACAGAAGTTCAATAACATTTGGTTTGCACACACAAAAAAAATGTGCTTTATCACAGCAATGTCCACTTTAACACAGTTATACAACTGCAGTTCTAATATATCTTGTAAATCCCAACTTGAACAATGTAGTCTAATATTAAACCAAAACTATTTGCAACTGCAGGGAATTTACCTCTTCAAGGTGCATCATGGTGACTAACTATGCTTCTTTTTTCTGTGTATTTATCTCTTCTACCCCATATTAAAAAAAATACTCTTTCCCCCATGCCTTCTTTACCTATGCTTTAACTTCTGACTTGTCTTTGACAAGAGTTGTTTAGGTGTAACTGAGCTCAGAGTAACTTGGGTGAATAGTGGACATTGATTTAAGTATAGCTTAACTGTTTTGAAATCAGATGTTGAATTTTTGTGCATTTTTTATAGAAAAACAAGTTTCCCTCAGAGTCCAGAGAATTGTAGCAGCTGCAAAAGGGGACCAACTCCATATTAAAAGTCTATGTATCTGAATGCAGTGTTATTAAAGTCCCTCTTGTCCCATGTTCTAAGTCACTGAGCTCTTTAGGATGAGCCGTTATGCTGCTGTTGTTTATTTATTTAGATTGCACGGCTAAGTGCATGATTTTATACACCCCAACACAATTTGAGGTGGGGTTGAGAAGGGGTGTAAACATGATGGTAGTATAATGTGTGTATGTAGGTCCATATAGGTATGTGTGTGTGTGTGTGTATAATCATTGATTGAAAAGTAATATAACTTCCTATTGCTCCTATTGTATCCAACCTAACCAGTACATCAAACATTACCTCCTCTGTTTGCCTCATCTTACTTCTTCATATTCTTAGTCTCTCTCTTTTGTTCCCTCTTTCTCAGACCAAACAGAAGTGGAGTGCAGTCCGAACTCGGACAACTCAGAGCAGCATAACTTGCTGGAGCAGCTGCAGTCCCGCTACCGTCAGATGGAGGAGCGCATCACCTGTCCCATCTGTATCGACAACCACATCAAGCTGGTCTTCCAGTGTGGCCATGCCTCCTGCATTGACTGCAGTGCTTCCCTCAAAACCTGCCCCATCTGCCGCCAGACCATCCGTGAGAGGATCCAGCTCTTCGTCTGAGACCAACACAAACATGTACTTTGGACACCTGCTGTCTGAGTATGTGTGTTTTACCCCGAGATGCTGCAGCTGTCGGTGCTTGCTGTTAGATGGCAGAAGATGGTGCAGGGAGGGGTCTGCTGTGATTTGCCAATCAGCTGTTTTTGTGCTTCTTCAGCCTGCCATGTCAGTCATCACCTTCAAGATGGGTGCAGAAAGACAAAGCACATATTTACCTGACTTCATCCACTTACATTGAAGATGATAATTCACACCTATGGTGTGAAGGGAGATGAATGATTGTGGATTGACTGTGGATTGTTTTGTTTGTGTAGGAGCGGTTCTCATTGGTTCGTCTACCTGAATGCAATTATTGAGACTACAGAGCCACTTAAAGAATGCACACACACACACACACACACACACACAGTTTACCGTCACAGTTCACCAACAATAAATGAAATGAATCATTATCAATGGGACATCCCTCTCCCTAGAGATGAATCCAACAAACTGCTTTCTGTAAGATTTACTCCTCATTCTCTATTAGCTGCTGACCCACCTTCGTCTGTCCGATAGTATTAGCCATTAAACTAGCTCCAAGGTGTTACAGACTAAAATCAAAACAATATTCAAAATGAAAACCCATGAATATGTTGACCGAATGCATATATATTACTGCTCAGCAAATGGAGGTATTGTTTTGCACGTTCGCGATAGTGTTTAAAATCTTACAGATGGCAGCAGGAAGGTGTCAATAGTCATATGGAGATGACGTCAATTGCTTGTTTGAGGGTGATGGTATACAGCTATTACCTCCCTCTAGACTCCCAAAGGCTTTCCACAAGCAAGGGAAATACAATGCATGCTGATATGCATATTATCTATATGATATATAGACATGGAATTACATTTGTGGAGTTATATGGCAGTCTGATTCATCAGTCTGATTGTTTCGTTTTTTGTTTTGTTTTGTATGCGTGATGGCAAATGCGTCATATCAAGGTCAAGATAAGGGGTCCCAGCTCAGAAGATTATGTAATATTTGTATTGTTTGATCATTTTGATCTTAAAAAAAAGCTCACAAATAGAAGGTCATTTTGTTTTTTTCCTGTTTACAAAAAGAAAAAGTGTCCTTTGACTAATGGACACTAGATGAAATTAATGACAAGATATGCATAGCGTGAAGAATACTATTTTAATTCGAACCCATTTCCCCGTTACCTTTACAGATATTAAATCAAAATGTAATTTTCAACAGCCTCTCATCCATTGGCAACATATGACATTCCACAGTAATTTAGTCCCAGTGGTAGTCAAGTCTAAAACTAGGGTGATTTTTCTGGCTTAGTTTTGTTTTTTTATTAATGCATCCATTTAGGTTGGCCTCACTTTGAGCCACTCTACTGCACATAACCCCTGTTCTGTAGTTGCCCATAACACATCTGCACTTGAAGTGGGACGGACACACTGCTCAGTGAAATTAAAACACTGATTTTTTTGCTTTTAGATCCTGAACACTGTGGGCAATGCTGTGTAACATGTCTGATGCTTTGCTATTTGATACGTTGTGGTAATGAAACCAATGCCCATTCGCTGTTTATTGAATGCAGAATTGGCACGTCACTACACGCCTTCACGCATGGATATCTGTCAGTATCTTACAGTTTTTATTTTATTCGTTTTCCATCAACAAAAATGTAAACATTGCATTAGAAAAGCAAAAAAGTATGTGTATTTTTCAAGAATTGTCTATAACCATTGTCAACCAGTCTCCAACGAGGCTGAAGTTGTCTTTTATTTTCCTGCTTCTTCTTCTTCTTCTTCTTTCCACCTTAAATGGTGTATCAGTTACATTCTGGGGGTCTAGAATTTAAAGAAGCTGACAAACAGGAAGTCAACCCCAGCTTTGTTACTTTCTTAAATACCCCCCTCCCAAAAAAAGAACATTTATTAGGAGTGAAAACACATCACCTGTATTGTGCAAAAAAAAAACATTACATGTTTTGTTACAGAAGGGCTTACTGTATGCATTGGGGGAAAAAGATCTATTTTAATCTATACACTTTAATTTTGTATTATATTCAGTGTCCAGCAACAAGTGTTTTTTTTTTTTTTTGTAGATCCCACTTTGGGGATAGCTGATACTAAGATGTATATTTGAATGTCAGTAATGGTATCCTGCTGTGCTGCGCCTACTGCATCGTAGCTTTAGAATGCTAGCGAAGCTCGTGAGAAACGAGACTTAACACCAGTGCCAAAATCTTAGCGTGTGTCGAAAGTGCTGCACGCTTTAGTTAACGAGTGTCATTTCCATACAAAGCCTTTGTAATGTACTGACTCATGTTAATGATCAGTTTGCATTTCAGGGATGTGAGAAATCAATTTAGCTTTCCTGAATTTCAAGATGTCATTATTCTTTTTATAAGTAATTCAAAACTGGAATTATGAGTAGAATTACACCTCCTCCCCCAACAACTCTACAGGGACAATGTGGTGACATCAAAACAAAGAGCTTACAGCTCACTGTATGAGACAAAGGAAAGCCTGTTTTTAAAACTTCATCTTATCCTGGTTTCACCTGGTTGTATCTGCATGCATCAAGTTTGCAGTGCTCTGTGACCAGTAAGTCCAAGCCAAAACGATGTTTCGAAGCTTGTTTTTGATCAAATTATGTCAAAGGAGGGGGGGGCAGGGTCGGACTGGCAGTCTGTATGTTCTGGAAATGCCCTGAACAGCCATCTGATCGGGCTGAGATGTGGCCGAGATGTGCACAATCAACTAACCCCCCTCCCCCGAACCATCCTGAATGTTCTACAGTGCTGAGCTATATTTCTAAAATAATACATAACAAAAACATCTCACAACGTCCATTTAGACCATTAAGGTGCCACAGGATTATTAATGTGATTAAGGACTCGGAATTACTATAAAAATTAAATAATGAATTTCCAACAAAACTGAAGCTGGAGTATGTGGCATCGGAATAAAGAGCTGAATGCTGTTTGAGCAAGTTGAGAGTCTTTTGGGGAATTCTGTTGTTTGTTTGCAACAATAGCCTACAGTGCTAAACAACAGAGGAGTAAATTAAACACCAAACATTTCTGACTATCTGCATCTGGGTTTAGTGGAAAGCTGTTCATTTGATTCTTTTCCAAACGGTTTAAGAGTGCTGTATTTGCTGGTGGGGTCATGATTTTTTTTTTTTTTTACATTTTCATTGTCCTACACTTGTTTGAAACTACATTAGTTGATGGTAATAGTAGTACATACAGTTGTGTTTGATGAAGTACCACTAGCTTACAACTTTGGAGGCTAGTAAATTGCGCAGTGGTTTGTAATAGGATGAGCAAGAACACTGATGAGGGCAGCGAGTTAAATAATATTGGTAATCACCCCTAACTGCTAAAGTGTGATTACAGCTGTCTTTCAGCTGGAGCAACTTCGGCAAAACATTATAAACAATAGGGAAGAAAAAGACTCTCATACAGTACCCTTGAAAATGTAAAATTACACTTATTTGGCCCAGACATACTGTCCACAGAGAGGTAAATGTGAATAATATATGAGTTGGCAGCAGACATTAGGGCAATAAGGTTTCTGGCTTTGAAACGGAAATAATATGCTAAGTTTCGCTTTCGGGACAATGTGTTCAACAATTATTTAAGCAACAATGTGTTACTGTTGATGTCTGTACAGTTCAGCACGCAAAGTTCTGATGTTGGCCTTACTGTCCATTCCTTTTTTGTTAAGTTTTACTCTGTACAAAATATTTTGCAATAAATATGAAACTGTTTTATAAGGACATAATTACGCACGTCTTTGTTTCCTTTGGTGTTTGTACACACCTTCACACAGCAGACAGTGGTTTTACTTGTGTGTCCAAGCAGTACATGCAAGCCATGACTCGACATTTTACATTTTGATGGTCGTCCCAAAAGTAAAACCTTCATCTTTATCATATCACATCAAATAACCTGCCACACTTTGTGTAGAGGAGTAAAAAAAATCACCTAAAAAGTTGAAAAGTGAAAACATTACAGAAACATATTTGAAGCGGCTTCAAAGACTGAATTATAAAGTGGTTTTTGGGTTGCTTGCTCTGTATTCTCTGGCTGTAATGTTGGCGGGTGCACCAAAAAACAAGTAATAACAGTATTGTGGATTTAGTTTTTGTGTATCTGACTAACTTTCTTTAATTCAAGGGATATTTTCTTACTTTTTCACTAAGAGAATGAGCTATCTAAGACCTTTATGATCTCACAAAGACCAATTTTTCCTAATCTTTTCCAAGGTTGCCAATAATTATGAAACTGGCTACTATTATTAAGTAGTCAGCAAAGTTTAGGCCTGTTTACGCACTCAATCAATTTTGATCAGACATAGTGCAGCATCCAGGTTTTTTTCTCTCTGCTACCATATGAATGTTATGGGATTTCTGTTTGCCTGAGCACAGTTTAATACAGCGCTGAAAGAGAAAATTCCACTTGAAAATTTTACTGAAACAGTAGAACATGAGTAAATGCATTATCGCAGATAATATGAAGAGCTCTTTAATCCATTTAAATTGTTTTCAGAAAAATGACATTAACCGAGAACCACACATTTTGCAATTATTTAATTTATCCTGTTAAAATTATAATCCATCTGTTCTATTTTCAAGACACTACAAATCCATTGTTTTTTATCTTTCATTTTGAAGCAAGAGAATATTCATCTAAATAAAATAAACAATAACTTGGAGTTAAATTAAAATATAATACTTAATAACATATACCACTTGCCAGTTTCCAAAACACAAATGGTGTCCCTTCCTTCTGTCTCTGAGTGTGTGTTCCCTCCCCTCATGCTCAATGTGGACACAGACCCCACCACACATAGTGTCGCTGTTGTTCTAATGTATTTAAAACAACCATTTTTAAAAGATAAAGGACTACTCTCTTCAGGGTGCCGCCATGCTGGATAGTTAAGAGCAGGTGGGTCAAACTCCAGTGCTAAAGCGCCACGGTCCAGCACATTTTGTTTATTTCCCTGCTCAGACACACCTGGTTCACTTCGCCTATTGATTGTCAGTTTTAGTGAATGTGTTTGAGGAGAATCACCATCAAACTGTGCTGGAAACCGACTCTCCGGAGCTTGATATTCCTGGTTGAGTGTTGGCCGAAATCTGATTGGTCGAGAAGAGATTTTGCCAAAATGAAGTACAGGGCTCATCACGGTTTGGGAAATAATTGTAATTTCGATTTTAAACATGGACTAACACTTATTCGAAAACTACAGATATCCCCTAAACATTTTTTGACTTTTTTGTGGCAATATAAAATTTTATAAACATGCATTTTAATGCCAAACTATTAAGAAAAATATTTACTAATTTTGTCAAATAAATATTAATGTAAATTTAGCTACATTTACATATGAAATATAACTAGAAAGGTTTTGGTGCTGCTTAGTGACACATGTTGTGTGGAGCTATCGAGTGTTTCAGTAGTGTTCTTGTGTTTTTCATTTTGTTATTCTTAAAGGCCTATATTTTTATTAGTGTTAATTACATTGATTTACTATTTTATTTATCCTGCTTATACCAAAAAAAACATGTGCATGAATTACAGTACAGTATATACAGTTGTAGCATTGGTATTTTACATTCTAGCCCTGCAGGAGGCAGCAGTTCAACATATACTGCACAGTATGGATATGGGTTTACTTTATATTTTTGTTAAGGGTAAAGTATCGAACTAAGTTTAAAATGAAATTAAAGTGTTTGGGGAGCATATTTGGTTCAGAACACAGCTCTTTTTTTATTTGTTTTGGAACAGAGCTCTTCATATCATGGTTTCATGATGAAAGGCAAACAGACAGACATAGACAGACGAGTTTCAGAATCAGAATCAGAATCTCTTTATTGTCATTGTAGCAGCTATGCAATTACATTTAAAGGTGCTATCCTCTCAAAAATGCTCAAGTAAAAAAGCACAGATTTGCATATGTGAAATACTTATATATCTAGTACTATTTTAAATATTCTAAAATGTATAAATATGCTACATAAACTGTTAAAAAATGAGCATGTAAACAAATGAATGTAATAATAAAGTACACTACATTAATTTAGCAGCATTTAGCATAGTAATGGCTGATTGGTAGAAACCTTTTTTGAATCTGTTTGTCTTCGTCTTTGTTCAAACAGTTTGTGACCAGGATGTTATCTGTCCTGTACGATCCTCCTTGCCTGTGTAAGAGAACATGGACTATGCAGGTCTCTGAGTGAAGTGAGAGGGCAGCCGACTATCCACTAGGCAACTTCTATGACCCTGTGGAGCTCCTTCCAGGCACAGAGGCAGCAGGCCAGATGCTCTCTACTGTGCCCCGGTAGAAGAACACCAGCAGTTTCTCAGGGATGATGTTCAGGGATGTTGGTCTTTCTGACAACCTTTAGGAACTAAAGTCTCTTTTGGGCCTTCTTCACTAACTCAGCATTGTGCGTTCCCCAGGTCAGGTTCTCCCTGATGTTGACTCCTAAGAAGCGAAAGTGTAAGACCCTCTCCACACAATCCTTGCTGATGAGGAGCGCGTGGGTGTTTTTTTGCCTTTTTCCTGAAGTCCACAACCAGCTCCTTGGTCGTTACTGTAGTGAGGAGCAAGTTGTTATCTTTACACCACACTGTCACTCTCCACCTCATCCCAGTAGTTAGACTCACCCTCCCTTCAGGTGAGCCCCACTACTGTGGTATCATCAGTGAACTTAATGATGATGTTGCTGTGGTGGGCATACTAAAGAAGTCCTTAATCCAAAGACAGATGGAGGGTGGGAGTCTTGTGTCTGAAAGTCTGGTCACCAGTCATTGGGGAAGAACAGTGTTAAAGGCAGAGCTGAAGTCAATGAAGGGAAGCTGGCTATAGTCCCCCTGCTGCTCTAAGTGGGACAGAACAGCGTGGAGGGCAGTGGTCACAGCATCCTCAGTGGACATATTGGCTCTATAGGCTAATTGAAATTGATCAAACAGAGGAGAACTGAATGACATGATGTGGTACATGATAAGCTTCTCGAAGCACTTCATCACCACAGGAGTCAATATTTTGGCCTGTAGACATTGAGACTGGTCCGAGGAAATATGACTATGACTGAGGACTTCAGGCATGGTGGGACGATGGGCTGAGACAGTGACTGGTTAAAAATACTGGTAAAGACCTCAGCCAGTTGGTCTGCACAGTCTTTCAGCACGCGTCTTGAGATGGCATTGGGTCCAGCTGCCTTCCGTGGGTTGACAGCCTGCAGTGTGCGTCTCACCTCGTGTTCCTCCACTGTGAGGGTGCTGTTGGTGTTGGTGTCTTGGTAGCAGGGGCGTAGCACTTTTGTCAGAATATAATGTATTAAATTGATTAAATTGTATTTATAACTTGGCATCCCCATCTCAGAACACCTCCACTTTTGGAAAGCTTGATACACCCCTGCTTGGTCGGGTCTGGCTGCCTCTGGACGTTTCGTCTCTAACCTAGCGAAGGGGTGAGTCAGCTTCTCTGCCAGTGATGCGTCACCTCCTACCAATCAAAAAATTGGTCCTGAAGTCAGGGATGTTCTAGACACCAGACAACGCCTGTCTGCTGCTTTTGCTGTCCAGATGGTCCTCAATCTACCCCTTGTAGTCACCCTTGGCTTCTTGGATGATGTAAAGAACTTTGTCACTAGACTTGAAGGCAGCATTCCTCTTATGGAGGTGGGTTTTCAGTTACTGGAGAGAAATTCTGCCTAAATCCAGGCTTCTCACGTGTGCTGCTTCAGTGTTTTTTATTGCTTGTTAACCAAAACACTCAGGCAATAACAAATCAAATAGATAAATACATGCATACATTATATGGACAAAAGTATTGAGATGCCTGACCATTGCACCAAAATGATATTGCATTCATATACAAATGAAATTGCATTCATATACACAGGGTATACACCCCAATTAAGCTCAAACACCCATTAAGCACACTTGTAACTTTGAACACAAATTAATTAAAAATCTAATCTTTTAGATACTTCAAACTTTATCTTTGATAATATCACAATTTTTTTTTACACATTTAAGAGATTAATCTTTCTAACACCACCTAGCACAACTTTGAACTCGGATGTTAAGAGACAGTTACAGTTACTTTTAGCAAATGCTAGGATATGGGGTTAGCAGGCTAGTCATACAAGATTATGATCTACAGTGATGTAGTAAATCACAAGAGATTATATCTTGTGTTTTACTCTTCAGTATATCATTCATTTACAGATTGTTGAGAGTTAATATTTGTATATTACAGGATTTGTTAAAGATTTAAGGTAATTTTTACATTAAAGGGTATCGTAGCATAAAAAATGGAGTACATCAGTGTGACTTAATTGAAGAAAGGCTTAATTGAAGAAAGACACATCACTGAAGATGTGTCCAGAAGCATCAGTAGATGTATGCACACAGCAAACCCCTGAGAAATCAGTGACAGCCAGGAAAGTCTGGATGACAACCATGAAGAGTGTGGTGACTACTGGAGAGTCAGTGACAGCTTGGAGAGACAGCAACCGGGACAGAAAGGGTTGGCACCCCAATCTGTGTCCTCTGAGAGGAGGACGCCCAAATAGGCTACAATGAACTCAATGGAAAAATACCCCCAGGGGTGCCCGAGAGGGGGGGAGGATGAGCACCCCATTCGGACGGATACAAAGGCAATTGACTTAGGCAACGAACAAACGACAATGAGCAAGCAGTGCATATGCGGTAAAGTCTGCAAGAACAGCCGCGGCTTGAAGATCCACCAAGCAAGGATGAAATGTCCGACGGGTGCATCAGCAACACAACGCACAGGTGTTCAACCTGGTGAGACGCAGGAGGGGCCAGGCCCGGAAGCACCCCACAGTGCCCAGAACCTCCTTGTGTTGCAGACTGGTCCCTTAAGCATCAAGTCTGAAAGGAGGCGGATCAAATGGCCTGCAGCAAGCAAGACTTCACTGTGGCAGCAGTTTGACAAAGATGTCGACCAAATATTGGAGGCGACGGCAAAGGGAGAGGCCGACGGAAAGCTGAAAGTGATGACATCAATCATTGTAAGCATTGCGGCTGAACGTTTCGGTGAACATGAGAAGAAAAGCTCTGGAACACCCTACATAAAGAACCAAAGAGCTGTCAAGATCCATAACATCAGGCAGGAGATGAAAACGCTTAAGTCCCAGTATAAGGTGGCAGGAGAAGAGGAGAGCATTGGCTTGGCTCAGCTAATGAGCATCTTAAGAGGAAAGATCAGGATTCTCCGCCGAGCAGAGTGGCATCGGAGGCGTCGTCGTGAGAGGGCGCGCAAACGCGCCGCCTTTTTCGCCAACCCCTTCAAATTTATGAAGGACCTTCTGGGGCAGAAGCGCAGAGGGAAACTTGCCTCCTCGAAGGATGACATAGACCAATATCTCACGAAGACTTATAGCGACCCTGAGAGGGAGCAGGAGTTGGGAGAGTGCAATATCCTCATAAACCCCCCTGAACCAGTAGTGCAGTTCGACATGTCGGAGCTGCTGCTAAAGGAAGTCAGAGAGGTTGTCTGCAAAGCAAGGGCTAGTTCTGCTCCAGGACCAAGTGGCACTTCATATAAAGTGTACAAGAACTGTCCCAAACTCCTATTGCGTCTGTGTAAACTCCTGCGAGTGTTCTGGAGAAGGGGGAAGATCCCAGAACAATGGCGTGAGGCAGAGGGAGTGTGGATCCCGAAGGAGGAAAACTCCACCCAGCTAGACCAGTTCCGCATTATCTCCCTGCTGTGCGTCGAGGCTAAGGTCTTCTTCAGTGCCATTTCCAAACGACTGAGCACCTACCTGGTAAAGAACATCTACATCGACACATCAGTCCAGA
>JBBMFX010000016.1:4048591-4062302 GCA_037832545.1 Rhabdalestes septentrionalis | reverse complement strand
CTCTCTCTCTCTCTCTCTCTCTCTCTCTCTCTCTCTCTCTCTCTCTCTCTCTCTCTCTCTCTCTCTCTCTCAGGCTTTTGGGCAGGCTCACTCTAACCATAAGAAGGTGGCTGCGGATGGAGAAAGCCGGGAAGAGTCTTTGATTCAGGAGTCTGCGTGTAAGGAGGCGTATTACGAGCAACGTGTGCTGGAACTACAGACCGAAGTGCGGCAAACACGCAACATCCTCACCAACACACAGTCTGAGAATGAGCGCCTGGCTACCATAACACAGGAGCTCCGAGAGGTGAGACCACCGGCATACAAAGCAGCCACATTCATTTCCACCTATTGGGTAGGATACTTTCTCTCTGGATCAAGAGCTAATGGGTTAGAATCCTACCTTCAGCAAACCACCACTGGGTTCCTGAGCAAGAAATTAACCACAAGTTGCTGTTAATTTAAATGTAATGTAACAAAAACATAATGAGAGTAGAGATGTGACTTTTTGGCAAAAATACTATTAGAAAATCAAGGAGGCCTATTCGAAAAACGCTTTTTTTCGAAAAACGAAAGTTTGCACTGAACTTCATCGCCATTTAATGTAAATGAGTCCCATACGGAACTTTTGCTAGCCTCAGGTCTCTGTATTACTCACGCCGCTCGGTAAAATTCAGTTTTCTTCTTCTGGAGTATCCTAATGGGGAGCTTTTGTGTTAGCGCCCCCTCGGGCTGAATTAATGCGTTACATTTCAATAATAACAAGATTATTGCATTTATTACACACACTAATGTTTTGCAGAAAAGGATAAACATGTTGACAAGCATTGCGAATGGAAACAGACATAACTAGTGCTTTTATGACGCTGGCAGGAATTAACGAAAATGTTCTAGTTATCAGAGATTGAGTCTCTTGTATTCAGGTTGGGAGTGAACATGGCTTTCTGGTCTGAACAAAACAATTTAATTTAAATCCTTTAGCTCCAAAACATAGGGTTTGCGCAATTGCCAACCTTGATTTAAAGCATCACAACCTTAATTATTAGTCAGCAGAATCTGTAAGAATCACAAACTGAATATACTCATTTTCCTTAGAACACAAGTGAATATATTGCTTTTTCCCTTACTGTTGCCACCTCTGGACATTTTCAGTTTACCATAATACATGGTCAAAAATAGATGTGGCCTTGAAAGACCAGTGTTCTGCATAGTTTAGTAGTACCCCAGTCCAAGTATACCAGGCAATTAACAGATTAATCAGGTTAATTAACAGTTTAATCAGGTGTTTTGTGCAGGAAAATAACCAAAGTACTGGCGCTCCAGGACGAGTGGAGCAGCCCCTCTGTTGACTATGGGTGGTGAAAGTGATTGTGACACAAATAACCTCCAGTGAGATATCAATTGACTGCATTCTATTTGAGCATTGTTGCTGTGGGGTCCCTGGTGGCCACAGGCTTGCTTCTACAGCTGGTAGGCCTCTCTCAGTATCTGATCTGGCAAACACTGCCATTCCCTCCTGCCAGCTTTACCTGCTTCTCTGTGGTCTGGTAAGAAACGAGCTGACGCCAATGGAATCTACACACTAGAGCAGTAGGGCTGCTGGCGGCCTGGTGGTCAGGGAGTCGCCCCTGTGGTCAGACGGTTGTGAGCTCGAATTCCAAGGCTGTTCATGGCAGCTCTGTTAGACCCCTGTCCCCACACACTGCTCCCAGTACGTTCCTGTCTGTGAACTGCTTCATTTGGGTGAGTGGGTTAAATGCAGAGAACAGTTTTGAGCTGTTCACACTATGAAGTGTCCATTTGTCATATGTAAACACACCCAAGAAAAGCACAAACACTCTACGTGCATCTCTGCTGTCATTTGGGGAAACCTCATACCTATGAAATGGTAATAACAGAGGAAAAACATGCGTGGCGGCTCGTGGTCAAATTTATTTATACAGAATCCTATCCTATGCAAATGACATTTAATCGACTTTACAGGAATAGAATAAAATATAAAAAACATGTACAAAACAAGTGCTCATTTTTAAAGAATGTGGAGGAGAATACTGCAGGTTTTAGCAGCTTTTTAGTGCTACAGTTGATGCAGATGTGATACTGATGGGCAGTTTGTTCCAGCAGCAAGCATTTAATGGGATTTAATGAGGGCTTTGTGATATTAAATTTTAAAACACTGATTAAATAAAAAATTAAATATGAAAAAAGGAGGTGCAAGTATATGCAAGTACAGCTTTATTCATCATCTTCATAGCGTCACTGTCAAAAATTGTGTTTCAAACAAAGTATTGACTTTCAGTCAGAGGAAAATCTCCCCTCCTACCCCCTCTCCCTCCTTCCACCCATCTTCCCTGCAGCGAGGCCCCAAATCCCTTCTTTTTTGGTCTCAGCAGCTTTGCTTGCGTCTGTGTTTTGTCTGCATTGCTCCACTGCAGCAGCATTAATGTTTAAGCAGAAAAGACTAAGACATGTTACACACTGACAGACTCGCTGTCTTCTTTCATATTTGGGCTTTGACATACTCACACTCTACACATACACCCCTTTGCTTTATTTTCTGACATTCCTCTCAGCAGATGCATCTTGTCTGGCTTTTCCACCACAGATTAAGTTGCAAAAGGAGGCATCTAAAGGGGCTTTCCTTCTTAGCTGAACCGAGAGATTTACCAGAGTGACGGACTGCTCTTGAGAAGGCTGCACTCATTATTTAGACTTTGTTCAACATTTAAGAGGTTTCTCAATGCTGATATATCTCCTCTTTCTCAGGGTTGGAGAAACAGAGCAGAAAGGTTTACTAGTTAGAGGACAACTAATAAGACAAGCTTAGAACCATGAACATGGCAGAAATTTCCCAAGCAACCGATCTGAGTGGCTACAGAAGAATATTTGCATAAACTTCCCCTTACTCCAGATGTAATCGATTAACTAAGACATGTTTGCTGGTCCAATATTTAATCCTTTAGCCTAATATTGCTTATGAGTAATGGAATTATATAATTAGCACTGTGTAAATTCAACACTCACTTTCCACAAACTGCCCTTAGTCGCTAAATCTTCTCAAATAGACGTTTTAATTTGATATCTTTATATGATACTGTTAGCTATACAAATGTAAAAAAATCTTTTATCTTTCTACAATGTTAGTAGCAGGTAAATCTTTTGTCTATGATTAGTCTCATACTGAATAGCTAATGGACTGTAGTTGGAAGGGGAGGGTTGTCTAAATTGGTTTGGGGCTTTAGTAAGACATGAAGAGTGAATGCCTTCTTTAAAATAAGTTGTAATCATGAAGAACTCAAGTCCATGCTATGTGCATTTCTGTGAGAAAATTTGAGTTGTGGTTGCGTGCTTAATATAAAACCAGTGCATGGAGACACAAAAACGTTAACACTATTTCAACCCTCTGTCTACATGTGTATGTGGCTGGGTTGACAATAAACTCTCCTGAATCTTGAAGAGACTGCTAATTGTTGTTCTGGTGGGCAGCGGGAGTGTCCTGTGTAAATCTTATGATGGCTCTGTTAATTACAGCTCTCGAGTGGTCTGTTTCTTAGCATGGCAGGAGAGGGTGGAAGGTAGAGGAAGAGAAGATTCTTCTCGATCTGCCACACAGGACAGGAGTGTATTTCAAAGAGAAGGAGGAATAGGATCACATGAAAAGAGAAAGAATAAGTGGTAGAATGTGGCTAATCCACTTTAAGGTAAAAGTTTTCTGTGTTTCATTCTGAGAGTACTTTAGGGAACGTTATGTACAGTGTGGGGATTTCAGATGAGGAGAGGGAGGATAATTATGTTTAGGCTGTAAATTAAACAGATTGTTTTGATCATCAGCATGAGTCTAAAAGGGGTTTGCAGGAGTTTTAAGGTCGCAAGAGGCTGAATGATTGGACCATTTCAACAGATGACCATTTGACCATTTGAGTTTTGTAAATGTTAAATAAGAATTTAAAGACAAAATTAATTCTGAATGCATATCAAGCCATGTAGAGGAACAGAGGAAAATATGCTGTAGCTTGTTGTAGTGACAACTTGAGGCTGATTTATTTGAAATAGTGTAAACAGAATCAATATGCTGTCATAAATTAACCTAAAATACTGGCGATGTTTTTTAGTGAGCGGCAGAGAATGTGTGCACAAGTGAAAAAAGTGAAAGCACTACAAATTACAACATTGTAGTTTAAGCAATTTTAAAATATCAGTTGCAGCTTCTATAGAGGAAATTTCACAAGATCTGGTGTGCATCCAAAGAGTGTGATAGCGATGCAGGGTGTGACATTTTGTGAGGTTATGTAGCGCTATTTCATAAGAGTCATAATGAGCCACGGTCATGTGCCTCCTAGAGACAACAGTTTATTGTTCATAGTAGTCGCATTGAAATGTCAAAATAATAATAAAGTAAAAAGGCCATTTGGGACACTCAGAATGATGGGTTTCACAGTAGAACCTGTTGTATATTATTCTTAAAAAACACTTAACATTTGTTCTTCGCTGTGTGCGTGTGTTTGTGTTTGTGTTTGAGAGAGAGTTCAAGTGTGTAAATGAGCTTGTTTTAAAAATGAAGCCGTGTGTGTGATGTATTCACATTTGTGTAAATCTTGAAACGGTTTACAAGCAACACAGACCATAATCCAGTGAAGTGTGTGAAAAATATATTCAGAGGCACAGACACAATCCGCTGTCTCTGAGTACTGATTTGCCTTTCATGTGCGTGTGTGCTTTTAAAACACTTATTCTAAATGAGGGTCTGTGGTTCTAAATGGAGACTGGGTTCAATTACAAGTGTGTATTTTTCAGATCAGGATCAATGGAGCAGCTGGAATACACACACGTGCATGTGTACATACACACACACACACACACACACACACCACACATAAAGGACTCATCTGTACCTGTACATCTGTAAATAAATGCATTTTCTTTGCTTAGCTGACATTTAGGTCAACCCCCACCACACACACACACACACACACACATAACAACTCCATCTTTTACCAATCCCATGTGTCCGCAGGGGCACCAGGCAGTTCTAGTCATGACCTGGAGATTTCATTATAGCAGATATGGTCTATCAGGAGTTTATAACAGAAGATCCCTCGCTGCCTGATTACCAATCACAGAAAATCTACTTTTTCTCATCCTTCTTTGCCTTACACTCATCTGCCAGCGCCCCCTCTTCCTCCTTGTTTATTTTTGCTATTCTGTCTTATTTTTCGGATGGAAAATGGGGCATACTGGCCTCATAATACTAATAAAACATTGCTTTTAACTGTGTGCCTCACTTCAGGATTTGCAGCTGTTGCACAGACACCTTCTCTGTGTGTGTTTGTTCAAGCTTGTTTCCTCCAGTGATTACATGAGCAAGAATACATGACCTGCAGGCAAAATTATTACGGCTGCTTCTTCCAGAGACTAACAGAAACACAAAGAGAGCAAGATATGGAGAGAATAGTAACAATATAGCTTAATATCATAGTTATTCTCAAATTGAGAGAGAGAGAAAGGATGAACAGGAATATATTCAGTATGTTCTGCTGTAAATGATTCCTGCTTTGTCAGTATTAAACTCATTTGTCATGCCAGAAGAGCTATTCTGGATAAAACTGAAAGATAGTGGGGGCAAAAGAAAAATGATAGAAACCAGGTCAAAGGAGAAATGTGTTGGATGGATGGACAGAAGGAGGCGGAGAGTGGGGGATGGTGTGAGTCACTGAGCCAGAGGGAAGGAGAAGGAGAGAGAGAGAGAGAGAGCGCAGTGAAGGGAGTGTTGTGCAGAGATGGGGGTGGGGTGTTATGGCACTGCTGTCATATCTATAATCTGTCTTGTGCTGCCTGGAAGTCGCTGTTGCTGTCTGGAAATCAACGCAACTGCTAAAGCTAATATTGACCTAAAATGAATGTTAATTTGTGTTTAAAATGTGATGATCAAAGTGGTCAAGCAACTCATGTTTTTAATAGCTTGCATGAATGCAGAAGTCCTTGTGTGCAATAACATGAGTATTTCCAGTTCATTACAGTCTTGAACTTTGCTTAGCCTGTCAATACATGAACATTTGTACAGTAGATTAGGAATATACGTTATTTAGTGGGGTTTTTTCAGAGGTTTAATCGTTGCAACAGAGAACAGCCTGGAGCAGAAACAGAACTGAGTCCCCTTCAAATGAACCCACAGTGTGAACATAAAAAGAACCGAGTCCCCTTCAAATTAACAGTAAAAACAGAAAAAGTAGTGATGGGAAGTTCGGCTCTATTCAGAGAGCCAGCTCGTGTTGCACGGCTCCGAAAGAAGAGCCGGTTCTTCCGGCTCCCAAATGGCTCGTAGTTTATAATCATCTGTAGCCTCATATTTTAGACGAACTTAGCAAATATGAATAATTTGTGTGTTGATAAACCATTTTGCATTTATTGTTTTTATTAGAAGCCTTATAATTGCCAAATTTTGCACATATTTCTGCCTAATTCTTACTTTTGTTTAATATTTTAATCAAACCTTTAATTTTAACACTGCAAACAAATCCACAACTAAATAAAGTTCTGCCCGGAGCAGAGAGCTGACCACCCAAAGGAATAAAAGCGCATCAGCTCGCCGTGTCTCTGATCACAAGAACACCTGTGGGTGATTACTGAAGGGAATTGGGGATCATTGTGTGATTGGAGGAGTGTGTAGATGAGTCAGCTCATGCTGCAGGAGAGTTTGAAGAGGAGAGAAAAAATGCCTTGTGACGGCACGAATGCGCAGGACATCACAGCCACACAAATGATCGCTTTTGCTCAATGAGGGACTGGAACATGTAATACGTGCTGTTCCAGCGCGTCTGTACATCCTGCTGCAGTCTCTTTATTGGCTGGTTGAGCTGTCCCTGAATGTCCTCGAGAAGGAAGTAGGCCAAGGCAGAATGTTTAAAATGCCCAACTATTTTCCGCCCCACTGCAATAGCATCAGCGATGCTTCTCTGTGCTAATAAGCCCTCGTGAACAGCCAGTTGGAACGTGTGCGCAACACACGGCAGACTTGGGAGCCCTGCGTCATTCATGGCTTTAATCATGTTTTTGGCATTGTCACGGAGCACAACATGTACTGATGTTTTAGGTATACCTCATGTCTGTAGCATTTCCTCAAACACATTCGCTACAGCCTGGCTGGTGTGTGAGCCTCGGAATTGGTTCGCATGTAATATGGCTCGTTGCGGCGTGAAACTCTCGTCTATCCAATGGGAGGTTAGGCTAATTAGCGACACGGAGCTAACACTGCTTGTCCAAATATCCGTGGTGAAACTAAACGCAGAGGAGGCTTGCAGTAGGCTGTGGATATGTTTTTTCACGGAGTCGAATAGTTTGGCCAGCTCCGTGTCAGTCATGTAGTGGCAGCTTGGGACATCATATCTGGGCTCCAGAACATGGAGAAGACACAGGAATCCCACATTTGTAGCAAATGTGAGAGTGGCTGGTCACTCAATGCAATGTATTCGATAATTGCCTGTGTTATTTTCACAGCACGTGGATTGTCTCTAGACATTTTCTCTCGTCTTGCAAGAGTTCTCTGCAGCGTGGGTTGTGTCGGTTTAGAAGCGAGCTGGGGGCGGGCACTCGGCGCCTGTGATTAACCCCTTACACGCCGCTCAAACTTAGACATTTCTCAGACTGTGGTATCGGGGGACTTTTAACGAGTACGAGTACTTTAGAAAATGTGGTATTGAGGCCGATACCAGATACCGGTATCTGTGCATCCCTATCTGATACAAATACGAGTATGAGTATTTTAACGAAGTATCCGCCCGATACCCACTATTGGTATCAGTGCATACCTGTGAATGTTAGCTTTTTAGTAGAATGATATAAGATCATTCCTTTTTCACTAGGTTCACATATTTACTAGCTGAACAGCGAAAAGATAAATACGGAGACATAGTTCACACACTGAATACTCAGTGTAGTGATGCTCTGATTGATCGGCCACTGATCATGATCGGCCGATATTGGCTAAAAATAGCTTGATAGTAGAACCTTGGCTACTGAGTGTATGTTTTGCTGTTTCGCAGGGCACGTGTAACCTTATTGGTGGCCTTGAATGTAGTTCTGAATGGCGCCATGGATACCATAATGTTGATCTATTATGTATGTGCAGCTTTGTGGCTTTGCTGCTGAAGTTTGTACTCCATATTCCAGAACAACCACACTCTTTTTGCTCATGTGATATATGACAGATTGAGTTGTAGTTTGTAATTAGTACACACGCCTGAAGAGGCCTGAATTTGCTTTGTATGTGTTTTATAAAAGCAAAACTTTTTTTGCTACATTTAAAACATAATGGTGTTGTAACCTAATGCGCACACATTAATTAGTGCAGTGGTTCCCAACAGGGGGGTCCCGGCCCACAAGGGGGCCTCAGCCAGCTCTGAGGGGGGTCGCGTCATATTAAAAAAAATTTTTTTGCAGTGGGCAATCAGGAGAACGATTATGTTGCCTTAGTTAATTTTATCCCCTGGCTGATCAAATAATGGACAAATTTGTAATTTATCCTCCACAATAAAGACAGAGTCTCACTGATTCGCCTTCAGCAGCTAATAGTAATGACCCAGGTGAGGAAGTTCCAAACATTTCGGGCACTAGCAATACTAGAAACACGATATACAGAAAATACCAAGACAGTTACCTGAACTGTGGTTTTATTCCAGTTTAAAGGCCAAATGCTACTCATGTTTTGCTTTTATATTTTACATTAGGCTAGTATTTGTGCATAAACATATCTAGATATAGTAATAAACATACAGTTTATTTGAAAACCAAATTTTTTGTCATCCTTACTGCAAACTTGTATGAGTGATATCATTAAATGTGGAGGGGGCCTTACAATATTTTCCGGGGGAAAGGGGGGTCTCAGGCAAAAGAAGGTTGGGAACCACTGAATTAGGGGATATAAAATACTAATTACTGCAATTGTGCTGTTGTAGATACGTTCCTAAAACAGCCAGACATGGATAAATGTTTGAACAGTTGAGATCCTTTGACTCTTACTTTAGCATCATATTCCATTGACCCACAGCATTACTGGTCCTAAAGATATCATGGTCTGACTTATTGGATCTGTTGTATGCATTGTAAACAGTTAAACATAAATCTAGTGTCTGAAATATGGTGCCTGTACATTCTTAGGCCAGCCTAGGATACAATGATCTCTCATTTAAGGAAACCGGCAGTAAGTCCCTGGATATTGATAGGCGGATATTTCATGATGCATGAAGACATACCATACCAGTCAAATGTGTGGACACAACTTCTCATTAAGTGATTTTCTTTGTTTATGTGATTGGCTCCATTGTACGTTAATATTGAAAACATTACCTATTGCTCTGAGGAAAACTTTGCACACTCTTGCATTTTTTTCAATCAGATTCATGATGTATCGACCTTACCTGGGACTGGGTTTTCCCCACACTCTCTGTTTGTGAGGATTGTGGAGAAAAGACAGATGGAGGGAAGGATAAAGAGAGAAGTGTAGCGTGTCAAGGGAAGCCAAGGTTTAAAAGTTGAGAGGGCAAATGGATGAAGAGTTACAAAGCCTGATGCTTTGGTTTGAAAAGCACACCACAGGCTGCGTAGATGAAAGAGGAAATAAAATAGAGGAGGCAATGAACTTGATGATAGCCTCTTGTTTAAAGGTATTTAATATTCACTTATATTAACCTCAAATTATTTAGGGCACAACACTCCGTAGGATCATATGAATCACTTACACAGTTCTCAAAATAAGGATATTACCTTTCATTAGCATACCACAATTCAGTGAGCAAATAGTCAACAAAAATGGGCTTAACTTAATATACCATGGAAATCTGTCAGTTCTGTGTTTGAGAAGAGGTATAAATGAGGAAGTGCGTGTGCGTGTGTGTGTGTGTGTGTGTGTGTGTGTGTGTGTGTATTTTATATATATTATGTCATCAACTTTTTAAAAAAAATAATCTTACACTTTCATTATTGTGTTAAAACATTTATTAACAGTTACAGTTCAGATATTTCTGTAAATGTCAACTTAAACATTAATGGAATAAAAATATATATAAAACTAAAGCTATTTGCCACTGCAGGGAATTTTATCTAGCTTGCTACCGAAAAACTAATTATCCTCAGAATCCAGAGCATGGGCATCGTCGCCATTCAATCAGAATTTCAAAATTAGTTCACCCAGCGCTTTCGTGAAGGAATCCACTCCACTTAATTGAAAGAATAATACACACACACACCACTGTATATCGGAGCAGCTTGTCTATGCATTGACTATTCACTTCACTTGAGTTGCGATGTGTTGGAGGCTAACCCGAGCTGATTTCCAGTGGTGTGTGTTCTTTTATCGATTAAGCGGAGTGGATTTTTCGCGAAAGATTCGAGATTCAACAGGGGATTCCAAGCAACCCCACCCCCTAAAAGGACGAGACCTTGCACACACGCAGCACACCCCCTTGCACACCCCGCCCTCACACAAACACTGCCCCACACCCAAACCCCGTCCCCATGCGTAGACCGATGCATCTCCCTCACATAAAAAATGCTTCTGACGCCCCGGCCCAGAGCATGGGAGCGGAAACATTATAGCAGCTGCAAAGAGGGACCAACTCCATATGAATGTATCTGAATGCAGTGTTGCTAAAGTCACATTTGGTGTAAAGGTCAGGTGTCTTATATGGACAAAAGTAGTGGGAGCGCTGTATGGGCAAGTTTGCATCAGCATTAGCTAAGCAAAAAAATTTTTTTGATGTTGCATCCATGCCCAAATTTCCAAAAATGGGTGGAATAAATGTAATACTAATAATAATTTAAACAATTTTGCAATCACACTAAAAATGTTTCATACTTGTCTAAGCATGTCTTCCTCCTTTTTATTTGTGTCCAACAGAACAGTCAGATGGTGGAGATACAGAGATCCCGTCTTCGTGATGACATCAAAGAGTACAAGTTCCGTGAGGCCCGTCTGCTTCAAGACTACAGCGAGCTGGAGGAGGAAAACATCACTCTGCAGAAACACGTCTCTGTACTCAAACAGAGCCAGGTAAAATCCCAAATTGCTCACTTGTGAATTTAAAATCCTCCTGCAGGAACACGGGAGTGGGATGTGGGTGTACTGAGGGCCTGCAGTGCTCCCAGATTTTGGGGCTGCTTAGCTGTAACTGCAGATAAATAGAAGAACTAAACTTAACCTGTGTGTGATTGTTTTATGATGGAGTCACTTTTCTTGACCACTTTGACCAAGTTTATGCTGACTTCTATGATATTTAACAGATAAAAATCAACCACATTTGGTTTTCTTTGCTTTTTTTTAGCCTTCATATTCTTAAGTGCGTGAGTGGATGTGACATGATTCCACTACAGTCTAATTGCTCAGCACTAACTCCTTCACATAGGAGTGATGCTGGGGGTGAGCAGGCAGATTAGGTTGGAGTTGTCTTAAAAATTATTTCAGAAAAGCATTTGGAGATTTTAAAGGGAGATTTCTAGTCTTCACTGCATGAACATGAAGTTAAAGATGAAATGTTTTGTGTCCTTACAAATTAAATATTAGTATCATAAATTAAACATAAGTATCATATCAGTGAACAAACTGCCCTTTCATATTTTTGTTTACCCTTTATCTCCTCTTTTAGGTGGAGTTTGAGGGCCTGAAGCATGAGATTCGTCGCCTGGAGGAGGACACACAGTTCCTGAACAGCCAATTGGAGGATGCCATCCGTCTGAAGGAGATTGCAGAGAGGCAGCTGGGAGAAGCTCTGGAGACCATCAAAACCGAGAGAGAACAGAAGGCAAGACCTGTAGCAGAACCAATCACATGCTGTTCATTTGATATTATTAACCTTCAGATATTTTAGTTCCTCGAGGCCTCTGTTAGAATTGTGAAAAAATGTTCTTCTGTGTAGGGTGGGTGTTAATAGCAACATTTAGATTTGTGCCCATAAGTACTCTTTAGTAAGTGGCTGCGTCACCCTCTCATCTCAAATTACCGATACAGGCAGCCTTGAGGAAGGAACTGTCCCACTACATGAGCATCGGGGACTCCATGTACCACAATCCTCTCAACATCTCTCTGGACGGCCTGAAGTTCAGCGATGATGCTGCAACCGAGCCCAACAACGATGACCCCATCCACAGCTATGAAAATGGCCTTGACAAGATCACCAATGGCAATGACAATCGCATCTCCACACCTAAAAAAAGCGAGCTTTTCCACCCTGCTCCCAGCCTTGTAGACGACCTGCTGAGTGAACTCAACATCTCTGAAATCCAGAAGCTCAAACAACAGCTTGTGCAGGTAAACCAACCAACCCTCACAGGCCTGTCACCAAAGGCAATATTGCACCATACAATTCCTTCTCTGGAGCAGGTAATGTCCAAGGTTGACCTGTCAACAGGAGATAATCATGCAAGTTCTATTCTTGTGCAGGAAAGGAACAATGGCTGGCTGTCACTAAGAGGCAATATTGCTCCAAACCTCTAGAAAGTTTTGAACACATTTTTCTTGCAGCCCATACGTTTATTTAGATTCAGATTCAGAGGCTTTATAGTAAAAAAACAGCCATTAAAATAAAAAAGTATTTCCATTCTGATCCATAACTGGCATGATATATGGCATGATATGGTGAATCTAAAAGCAGACCATTTTAAATATCTCATTTAAAAATCATTTAAAAAGTATTTAGCAATCAAAATCTTGCCAATGGCAAAAAATATTGTCAGCGGTTTGCTAAAGTCTGAAGCCTGTTTTAATCAACTAGATACTTGCATAAATAAGGAAATACAAAAAAATCAGTTCAGAGAATGAATGTCATTCAAATCAAATAAAATTGGCTTTGTTTGTAAACTTATGAAGAACAGGTTTCAGCCATAGAGCTCCTCCTTGCCCAGTAATTTATCTTCTTTAGGACAAATGATCTGTTGTGATTGGCTGACAGCTGCACTGATTAAATCCTATTAGTGAACAGGCCTAACTCCTTTGTCCCACCCACTTTTGGCACAGTGAGCCATCAGCCCTGCCATCTGTCAGGAAACCATCCATGAACTTTGACCCACAAAGGCCATCTCCATGGATACCAAGATATGTTTTGTACTAGTCTGCAAGTTGTGTGAGCATATTAGAGGGCTATCTTACTATCTTCAAGCAGTGTGAACAATTGCAGAAATATCAGTAAAGTGGCAATCTGAATCTTGCCATTCAGGTGACCTCTGAAAGCCTTTTCTCAAAGAGCTATCGATTGAACGCCAACTGATCAATAATAGGCTTCATCACAGTGCAGCTCAGGCTAGTTGATCCAGCATTGTTATGGTGGGGGATGGGGGTGGGGGGTGGGGGGGTGGTTCAGGCAGGAAGGAGCTGCTACCTTGCGATGTTGCCTGAGTTGCCCTATGTGTATTTGGGTCAAATCAGTACCTGAGTGTTTGAGTGCTGCCTTTGATACGTCATTACCTGGCTCAAAGTGAACTAGCAGTGCCAATAAATGTCCTCACATGACATATTAGGCAACATAAAATGTTATGTTTACTCATTTGTTGTTATTGCAATGTGTTATTTCCCCTGACAAACCTGAATATATACAACACATTTAGTCCTTTTTGATCCATTCTACAGAAATATTTAGTGATGCTCCGATCAGGATTTTTGCCACCGATACAAAGTACCGATTTTTTGTCTAGGTGATCGGCCGATACCGATGCCGATTCTGATGCTTCAAGTTTATATAACTGATAT
>JBBMFX010000016.1:4027326-4037680 GCA_037832545.1 Rhabdalestes septentrionalis | reverse complement strand
TTTCCCCCCCACACAGATGGCAGTTTGTTTCCTGCTGTACTCATGGTGCTGTATCCTGAGTGGCAGCTTTGTTTCCGAGTGAGTTTCTTACCCTGATCGCTAGTCGGAGCTACCCAGGAGGGTGTTGTGTTGTGGTTGTGCTGTAAGCCTAGCTGCCCTCCGCAACTCAGTAGATTCCCTTCCCCTATTCTCTCCTCTCTCTGCCCTCTTTCTCCCTCCCTCTCTCTCCTGCCTCGGAGAAACTAACCTGAACCTGGCAACCCATTGTCCAATCAGGTGGCTAATGTTTACACTGCTAGATAAACTCATGAATATGCAAATTTCTCTCTTCTTACAGTAGAGGAGAGCTGCAAGTATTTTTTGATATGGATTGAATCATAAAACTACAAAAAAAGATAGAAAGAAAAAGACGGGTTTGCCAACAAATTTAGGACAATTTCAGTCCCGTCTCACTTGAGCGGAGGTGGGCGGGAGAGGGGCATTTTGTAATTTTTCATTTGGAAAGAGAGCGTTAGGCTCTTCGCCAAGATTTACATGGCTTGTATTTTAGGCACTTGCATGCGATTTCCGATTGCTAGCGGATTCTCGGCTGCAAAATACGTCTCAGAACTTTACAGCGTCTTGGGTTCCAACTCCATCTCGAGCACATGTGAGACAGGGCTCTGCATCTTAAAAAAAAAAGAAAGAGGATTTACTAAAGAGCAACATCTCTCACCCTGTTGCTGTTTCTGTTTGTGGATACTCTCCCCAAAACATGGAGAACATAATTTATAGCCATAACACTGGAAAATAATGGGGGAGGGGGGGGAATCAACCCCCTCCCTCAAATTCAAGTGCACTTCAGCTAGGGGCCTCAGGTTCCACATTTTGCCGCACAAAAAAAGGCAAATTTAAAATAAAAAACCCCCCACAAAAATCTGTGAAACTAAATAGTTTCTATTGGTGGTGGTCCAACTGATCTGAAAAAAGAGCACAACACATAAAGCACTCTGATCAGGATTTCAAATGAAAACGAGTAAAACAACAACAGACATCATCATAGAAAAGTGCCTGTCTGTTGATTTTATCAGCAACTGTTCTTTTCTCAGTGTAAAGCCCCTACATTTGTGTCTTTTCGTCCCTCCTCTCTACATTTTGCTACTTAAGCTGCAAGGTCTAAATGCCCTCATCAGTGTGTGTGTGCGCGCTTGTGTGTGTGTGTGAGCGTGCTTAATTGACCCCTCTAATGTTAACTTCTTTTTCTTCTCCCTGCTTCTGCCACCTTTCTCCTTGTAGATTTTCAGCAAATTGCTCCTCATGCCTCATCACTCTCCCTTTATATAATGCCAGATAGTGCTCCCATAACATTGTGGTGTACCTCCTCTCTAGTAAAATAGTGAGGAAACATCGGGGGGCATTTATCATTTATATTCCCAATAAAGAAGCCAGGAGCCTATTGTTTCTGGGGCATTCTAACTTGTGAAAGGAGAAGCTCTCTCATTTTCTCAAACAATAAAAAAGCTTTAATGTTGCAAGCTAATGCTAGGCTAGGTAAAAAAATAAAAAAAAACAGGGTGGGGCTTGTAGTAAAATAAAACCTTGTGGATGATGATTATGCTGGTGATGAAAATGACTTTGTTAGCTTTATTACACTAAAAGCAGGGTCGAGGACAGATGAGGATATCACTGTTATTTTGTATTTTGTCAAATTTCTTAGAATTCTATATTCTTAACAAGATCCTGTTCAGGTAAGACCCTTCCTAGGTGAGCTTCCTCCTAGCCAGAGGAAGAGCGAACACCTCAGTCCTCAACTCTGCTTCTGCCTGTGCTGCATATAAGCCCTCTATAGGCCTTTAGATAACGTACTGTATTAAACAGACACAAAGCTATCGCTTTCATCTTTCTCATAAAAATAAATACACACACACACACACACACGCACACTTTTACACACAGCTTGGATCTGACCACTCTTTATCTGTTCCATGCATCCTGTTATCAACAGAAAGTTTAAGTGTTAGTATTTAGAAGGCTTTGTCAGATGATTCCATTGTCTGATGAAGTGCTGGGGGAAAAGCACCCTGAAATTATGCGAAAATTGTGAATTATGTTTAGGAAATAGACTTGTACATTTTATCCTTTTTTTTTTTTTTTTTGATCTATCATGACTGATCAAATGAACAAGTTACTTCATATTTTGTCATAGATAACTGATTTGAATGTCATATTTAATCTTCTATATTCAGAAGTAACAATGGTGTTTAATCAATTATGTGGGGTGGGTCTGCTAACTCATTGGTTTTTGCCAAACAAGATGCATGCAATAACCTCTGGCTGGTTATTATGAACTTGCATGATTCTTGAGGAGATCCAGTCATCTCACTCTGGTCTGAGAGGATGGAGCTTCCGTAGGAGGAGTGCGGGCTTCTGATTCTTGTGAGCCACTGGCCTTCCACACTTGCTGTTCCACACATTAAACAAAACCAAAGCGATGCCTGGTTTCTGGTGACTAACCAATTCTACTCCTTCTCTTAAACTAATTTTGGCTTTCTGACTCTCTGCATTTTGATTTTATTTTTGTTGGCATTCGTTTAACATTCTGCCAGCATGTTGGCAGTGCTGCATTTTAACAGTAATGATCATTTCTATTATTTCTTTGTTTTTCCCATTTTGCAGTAACTTTCATCCCCCTATTCGAGCCAGGAAGTCAACATTCCATCACTGCCAACACATTCAGTTCACCCATAAAGTTTTAGCACACTGCATTCCACTGGAGGACTAACTATTTGAAAACCTTTTGTAAGAGGTTCTGGATAATAACCTTATTCAGCCTCAATATATATAGCACATGTTTGATAATCAAGCATAAACTAATTCTAGGTTGATTTAACATGGGCATTTATGTGGTTTATCATTTTAAAAATGTTTTAAGTTTATCTGGAAACCTGTGCTCACAAAAATTGGAATCAGCCCTGTACTCAATTCAAAAGGAGCTAAGCAGACACCATACTGCATGAGCAGTTGTCTTTTTTTTATTTTATGTACCTTAACCTGTGCACTTTTACTATAGGAGTATATAGTTTTATTAATAATTTAGGAAAGGTTTGTAGTGTTTTGGTTTGTGAGTCAGTTCAACTATACCTTATACTACACGTATATAGTATATCAATAGTAATGCATTTTCCATATATGCGCTCTGTACACCAGGAACAGAGGTCAGCTTACTCACCTTTCCAAATCTATTGCAAACCAGACCTGTTGTATTCTGTGAAATGAACCAACAAGCATTCGTCTTTTATATTTCGTTTATAATGTTGACGATGTACACTGTTGTTTCATTGTATTTGAATTTTATTTCCACATATGTTCTACTGCCATATTCTGAAACAAAATCCCGGGTGGTCAGATTCTGGGCTTTTTTTGTCTATTTATTATTCTTAGGAATAGTTCAACATGAACGTGGAGAAACTTGACAACGTTCTGGCTTAACATGGTAAAGCAGGCCTGAGGAAAAACAAAACCAGTGGAGGGGAGAGGTGGAAAATATGTGCATTTTGTTTTTCTCTCTGAACTTCTTTACTCAAGCTTTCTAGGGATTGCTGACTTCATGAATTCTCTGCGAGCGTAATCAAATCAATTCCAAATTGGAATGGTCTCATTCTCTCTTTATTTATCGTGCCAAGTCTTGGTACACTGTTTTTTTTTGTTTTGTTTGTTTCTTTTGATTTTTACATTTGATACAAAAATAAAAAGGATTGATACATGATAGAAGGCAACAGTCGTTGCAGTGTGTGAGAGCCCCATGAACATACACTCAGATATTTGTTCTTTTTCTTCTTTGTTCTGACCAGTAGTGCCTTTCGTTGTTTAAAGAGAGAATTCTAGCTTTTAGTTTTGGTAGTTTATCTTGCCCTCTCCTGAAGTTAAGGCAATTGACCCTAAATTTCTTACTTCAGAGGATGCTTAGAAGCAGCAATAAGTGCAAAAGACACACAATCTGTTTTTGGGTGAGTGTGTTTTGTAAGACGTAAGACATTAGGTGAATTCAAGAGGTTGCAGCGAATTCTTGAGATCAGCGATCCCATTAGCAAATTCAGGGGTTTTAGCAAAAGTTTTTTTTTTTGTTTGTTTTTAACAAGTGGTGGGAATCCGAATCCTTATTGCCTCATAATGAACAAAAAAGAGAGAGAGAGAGATACCAAGCGCCCACGTGGCGTTTTTGCTGATGGAGACTGGTGAATCTATAGCTTTTTGTTTGGTGAAGGTAATGTGGTATCGATAGTTTTGTTGACAAATGTTTGAACCCGCATCCTCTTTTTGTCTCTTTTTGAGTCACACTTTTTTGTTTGCGGTTTGTTTTTTTTGTTTTGTTTTTTGTGCATAATCTTTATAAACATTGTGATTTCAGGAAACAGAAAACAGATTTTGCATCAACAAGCTTGAATCGTGCCATGAAAGTCACAAGTGGTTTGTTGAGGCATAAATGATCAAATTTAGGATGCTAACAATTAAAATGAATTTAAATTAAGTGCAATTCAGAGCGCTGATTTACATGGAGAATTAGGTTTTCTGTTTGCTGGAAGCGATAGCGTTGTGATACTCAACTAGCTGTGCGAAATTGACATGGTCATTTTGTGTTCCAGTATTGATCCGCGAGGAGAGTTTGATACCTTTATATGAAATAATGACTTCATCCATGTGTTGGTATTTATTTTAAATGTCTTGCAGTACTGTACTCTTTATCAATAACGTGCATTATGATTAGTGGCAAAACAAGAAACAAAAAAAAAAATACATCAAATGTCATATGCATGTTTTTCTTCAGCCATGGAAACTTTTACACAGAACTGAAAACAAACCTAGAACTTTAAAGAGGTTAAAAAAGAAAATGGGGTAAAAAAGGAAAAAAAAGTATGTTTAGCTATTAAGTGATGTAATGTTGCCGAACTAACCCAAGAAAAAGTGTTGTTTTGTTTTCTGTAGAGGGACACTCGGTCTGTGTAAAGGTAGTCATGCTGTTTAAAATCAATAAATGGGACTAAAAAGTTTGTTTCTGGTTTTTCAATTGTCTGGCTTGTTTCCTTTTCAGTTCTTTGGTGTGCAGCTGATACAGCAAGAGGATATCGGGGTAATTTAGCCAAACAGGGGGTTTCCCAGCTGTGGATGGTAAACTCATCGTGTCAAATGCAAATACATCACATAATGGAATACTGAGACTTGAAAAATGTTCGGTACAAATGGAAAAAATTTTAAGAAAAATGGAAGCTGGTAGCCTGGTAAGTTGCCCCTGCGAATCCCAGGACTGCCAGTGGCACCACTGAGGTTCCCTTGAGCAAGGTACCATCCTCACACACTGCTCACAGGGCACTGTGTTTGTGGCACTGCATCTTGCTCAAGGGTACCTCAGTATTATCACTGGCACTCCTGAGTTTCAAACCCATGACCTTCTGATCTCAAGGGCAACTCCCTAATCACCAGGCCACCAGCTGCCATAGTTGTGGTCTAGTGACACGCTGATAATAATGGATTATTCAGCATCGGTCCAAACCTTGCGGACAAGAAAACAAGTTAAGGGTTCTATACTGTAATTAACAGTACACTGAACATCAATCCTGAGTGTTTTAGAGGACCGTCTCTCAAACTTCTTCGTCCTGGGGCCCAGTCATGTATGGTTTTGGGGTTGTAAGGCCCTGCAAAGCCCTGTCCCAATAAATACATACACTTTTATGATAAACATTTAGACCTAACAGAGACATAGGACTTTAAATGGAGAAAACCCAGAGACCCATGACTAGATGCAGGCCTAATGATGACTGATGACACACTCCCAGCATGAACTGGAAAGGGAGCAAGCAACTGAGAACCTCCCGCCTCTGAGTACAGTGGTATTTTAACAACCCAAGCTGCGCTTTCTTTGTGCTCTCTCGTTTATAGTTATTTTTAAATAGAAATGTAGCTGAATTTATGTTAATATTTATGTTACAAAATCATTCATTTTCTTTTTGCAATAATTTAGCATAAGGGGGTATGGCAGACAAGGGCCGGACATCACAAAAGCAAATAAATGCAGAGGATATCTCCTTCCTTGTTAGTGCAGGGGTGTAATTGAAAAATGATTAGTTTGGTTGTCAGAAAAAAAATCCACGTTGGACTGATACCGCCAAAGTGGAGGTTTATTGTATGTATGTATGTATGTATATATAGAGATATAGATATATAGATGTAGATATAAATACCGAAATACAGTGGAGGAAATAATTATTTTAAATAAGTATTTGATCCCCTACAACCCAGAATGGCTGTGTGCGCATGTTGCTCACAGATTACAATCAATCTTTCAATTACAGATACCCTTGATAAAGCACACCTGTCCACAGAATCAGTTTCTTCCATTCCAACCTCTCCACTACCATGGGCAAGACCAAAGAGCTATCAAAGGACTTCTGAGAAAAGATTCTAGACCTGTACATGGCTGGAATGTGTTACAAGATCATCAGCAAGAAGCTCGGTGAGAAGGTAATAACTGGAAGAAATATAAAATGACCATCAAGTGCCCTCAGTCTAGAGGTATGGGATCAGCACAGAACTATGTGAGTGTAGCCTGATAATGATATGAAGGCAGTTGGGACCACAGTCACTAAGAACACGATTGGTAACACCATATCATAATGAATTGAAATCTTGCAGTGTCTGAAATGTCCCCCTGCTGAAGATGGCACATGTGCAGCCAATCTTAAGTTTGCCAGTGAACATCTAAATCGGGTTTTCAACCTTTTGCAAGCTGCCCCCCCCAAATCTGTTCATTGTACTTGGATCCCCAGTGCCCCACCCCCCCACCCCAGTGCTTGAAGTGGGAGGAAAAGGTGACGGTACTCTCTTTGCATTGGCGAACCATTACATTTTACAGTGAAAAACAAAACTTGGAGACATTGCTGTTACAACAATTTATAATTTATAAGAGCTGAACCGCACGAGAAATCGAGTTGGAGGAGTCGACTCGTCTCTCTCGGTTCACCACTCCGTTCAAACAAAAGAAACACTCCGCCCAGCTGCCCGGAGCCAAAAACTCGCTCAAAACACAATAAAAACAATAACACAGAGACTCCAGCGCAGTTTTATCACAACCCAGCCAGCTTATAGACAATTTTAAGTCCAGTGTTATAACTTACATGTACTCACAGCCGTTACAATAAGAGCCTGTGACTTTAAGAGATTGCATGCTGGGGGGTGTAGTTTTGAGGGGAGTAATATTTTTTTTGAAGGAGCTCGGGGGAAAAGGATTTGCTCTCTGTTTAGACTTTCGTGGCCGCTTGTTTGTAGGACATTATTTTTCTGAAGAGCGGAAGCACAGACCTCACTCCCCATGACATCTCATTTTTGAACCTGTTTCTTTGCCGAGTGAATGAGCAAGGGACGTCCAGTTAGCAGATGCTAACTTCTCGAGGAGAAATCAAACAAATGAGCGCCGTTTTCTAAAGTCTATGAGCGCAGCACACACAAATCAACTAAATTGACATACTGCAGTTACATTTAAAAATGTGGTGTTTTTATATTTATAACATTTGAATACAGTTCAGCAACATACATCACACGACCAAGAGAGCTGACAATTGACGTCACTTAATTTACCATCACCTCACGATTGAAACTGATTTCATATGACAGTTCAACAAACAAGTTAATAATATTAAGTCACTTACATTTTTGATGAAATAATGACTGTTTTGGTCTAATTTAGCAGCGAAAATAGATCCGATGAATCCAAACAAATATCAAAAATTTTCCCTCCAATCCTGAAGCCTACTCGTGCCACCCGCAAGAGTGTCCGCGCAGAAGCAGATTTCGAGTCTGACAAAGACTTTAATTTTAGCATCAAGATAAACTGGTAACCTGTTTTTTTACAGTGTTTTTTCTTAGTATTTTACAAATAGTGGAAGAAACAGATTCTGTGGACAGGTGTGCTTATAAACACAAAATGATCAGGAGTATGTGTAATTAATAGATTGATTGTAACATGGACAACATGGGCACACAGCCAATCTGTGGGAGCCAAAGTTCTAGATGGGTTGTAGGGGATCAAATACTTATTTCCCTAAAAAACTACCTCTTAAATTAGTGGGGGTTTTTTCACAAGTCGGCAAACTTACAAACTGAGCAGGGGATCAAATAATTATTTCTCCCACTGTATAAACACATGCCCACATACATTTATATACATGTATATACATATGTTTATGCTATAATTAGAGTAACAGCAATTTTAAAAATAGATATTAATTATGTAATTACAAAGATTTCATTTTAACCTAACTATAATGTATTCAGTATACAGTAGAATAAAAATGGACGGCTTGAGGAAAGAAGCTATTGCACAGTCTAGCAGAGCTGCCCGTACTGCTACAGAGTCATCTACCAAATGGGAGGGAGTAAACAGTTTGTGGTGGGAATGTTGGGGTCCTTACAGATGACCTTACATAGTCAGTAAGAGCTGGAAATGTCTTGCAGACCTGGTAGAGAGACTTTAGATTTGGGATAATGTTTATGAAGTGAAAGAGACCATTCTGTCATACGTGAGCACACGACGGCACACAGTGTCCTCTGCAATTAACCCATTCACCAAATTAAGTAGCGGGCAGCCAGGAACACAGCACCTGGGGAGCAGTGTGTGGGGACGGTCGAGGGTACTTTAGAGGTGCTTAGCAGTCTTGGGAATTGGACCCATGACTTCTTGATCGCAGGGCGAACACTCGAACTACTACATTAAATGAGAAGAACTCTGAAGAAAATAATTGGTGTTACATAGATACAGGGCTGCCAACACTCACGCAGTGAGGGTGAGACACGCATCTGACTGTCTTCACACACTCTCACGCCACACCTCCGATTTCTCACGCTGAAATCTACTTTTTCTATTTTTTCCATTGTTCCCACTCCTCAAAGGTAGGTGGGCCACCGAATGTCGCAGCAATCCTCGGGAAAAAAGAAAGCGCCCCCCCCCTGTCGATATCCATCAGTTGAATGGTTTTAAATAAGCTAAATAGCATTTTGTCAAGTATTTAATGCTTATCATTTCATGAATTTTCCCTTGCTCTGTGACTCATTAAAACACTGTTTAAAACGAATTGTTAATCTGTTAATTCACTTCAGCAGAATGAATGAGCACAAATTCCCGCATTTATAGCTGCAATCCCTATTAAAGTCTAAATATTTAAATTCAATTTCATTAAAGTCCCTGTGGGTATAATGGTCAGATGTCCCAATACTTTTGTCCATATAGTGTATTTCTGGTGCGATACTGCTAGAAGCCTGCAAAAAACTGTACTAACACACAGGGGCGCCGCCAGGGGGCAAAGATTAGAACGATTCTCGGGGCCCAGCACTGGGGGTGTCCAAGATTTCTGGCAGCGCCCCTGCTAACACAGCACACAACATATTTCTAAATGTTGCATATAGATACATGAATCCTTAACACAAACCTGGCTCCAGTATCTGTTTAGCCCTCCACTCTTGGCTTATTTGAGGCTGAAGTCTGAAGCCAAAAAATGCAGAGGTCTTTACTTCCTGCACCCTCTCCCTTCCTGCTTATCTAAGTTCATGAAGTTATTTTTTGTCCCCTAGGTTATTCTGTGTCTAGGTCAAGCAAAGGGATAAATAAAAAGTACAAGCTTTGTAGAAAATCTATTACCCAGAAAACCCTTTTTTTGGCTTTTCTTCAAATACACTGACTGACACAGGAAATCGCTGTTGACATACCACTGATAACCCAGGCCATGAAGTCTCAGCATTGTTAAATATACCACTGCAGTGGTTAGGTAGGGATAAAACAACAACAACTTGCTGTTGACTTTCATATCTTTATCACCCCTGAATTATGAGTAGAAATTTTAGAACATCTCTATTAGGGGTGTGCAGAGCGGCCGTTATTTGTATCTGTATTTGTATTTGGTAAAAGGGAAAATTATTCGTATTCGTATTTGTCAGAATCTCCTCCTGAACTTGAGCGTGTAATGGGGGAGGGGGAGGGAGAGGGGCAGGGAAGCGGAATATCTCACGTGAACACACAACCGCACACAGTCTGAACAGCACGAAATACCTCCTCTGTATTTAAATCCATTCACCAAGTGCCGAATACAAATATTTAAAGTATTTGTCCGAATACGGTATTCGTAAAAAACACATTATTTGTGCCAATCCGAATACCGTATTTGTAGTTTTCTCCACCCCTAATCTCCAGTAATACATGCAAAATTACTAATTTTGGAGATTCTGAATATTCAACCAATTGTTTAAAGAAAACAACAATGAAAAATATCCTTTAATATGGGGGGGGGGGGGGGGGGGGGGGGGGGGGGGGGGGGGGGGGGGGGGGGGGGGG
>JBBMFX010000016.1:3980556-3992356 GCA_037832545.1 Rhabdalestes septentrionalis | reverse complement strand
TCTCTCTCTCTCTCTCTCTCTCTCTCTCTCTCTCTCTCTCTCTCTCTCTCTCTCTCGCTCTCTCTCACTCTCACTCTCACTCTCACTCTCACTCTCTCAAAAATGCTCATACAATTACATCATCTCCCCACTTCTCCCGTCAGGTTGAATCTGGCTTGTTCCATGAGAGTGATGCGAAGATTGTGGGGAAGTCTATCCGCGACCGTGTGGCATTGATAAAGTGGAGACGAGAGCGGACGGTACCGTCAGCAGCCCAGAGCAGCATAAATCAAAACACACCAGGCTGGGGGCCTGCTGGCACAGTGCCCACTGTGTGTGAGCCTGCTGGCCCAGTGGAGCCTGAAGACACAGAGGCAGACCAACACAGCTACTTGAGCCAGCAAAGCACCAGCACTACCTCTGTGACGTGTGAGTCCCCTGTGAAAGCTTTCTTCCCAGTAATAATAGTGCTGAAATGACCTCAGATTAAAGTGCATCCAATTTTTGTGAAATCACATGCATTTAAAATGGATAGCTTACACCATGAACTACTGCTTGGAAAAGTGTACATTTAGCTTAGCACTAGTAATGCCAGAATACTATGTTCGTGTGCTGGTGGGGGGCGGGGAGAAAGGTCATAAGCTTACAACTCATTTAGGGTTATGAAACATACTACATTCATACAAACAGCCTTTTGTAAGTTATAATATATTGATTTCTGTTCATCAGATCTCACTAGCAAATGTGAGAAATAGGAGAATATTGTGTTGCCTATAACTTTGTTTTTTTTTTTTTTTTTACCCCTGCCCCCCGTATCTCTCTCTCTCGCGCGCTCTCTCGCTCTCACTATCTGTCTCTCTTTTCATCTCCCTCTCTCTCTTTCTCTTTCTCTCTCTCTTGCTCTCTCTCTCTCTCTCGCTCTCACTCTCGCTCTCTTTCTTTCCCTCTGTCTCTGTCTCTAGCCGACAGTGGTGTTGGCTCCACGATATACTCTGACTCCCACAGTAGCAGTCTGCACAGTGTCGTATACCAGTCTCTGCAAGAACCCGTCTCTACAGCAATGCAGCAGGTCTGTCTCATGGACACACACATGCCAAAAAATGTTGTTCAATTTGTGACGCATGTTACAGTTCATGTTGCGTGTCTAGTGCGCAAGTTAGTTTCCTCTTGCTAACTGTATTTTGTGAGGACTGTGGAACCAGCTATAGTATTCATTATTTGCCATAGTTATATTTGCTAATGCTGATCACAATACATAAACGTTTATAAAATGCGGAGATTGGACCTAAATTTACCTGAATTAGCATTAAATGCTTTAATAGCATTGATTTATGTTTGGCTACAAATGCAGAAAATTTTTAAATGCACTTATTTTTGTGTAGTGGTCCAGCCTTCTCTAAATATGGTGCCACACAATACACATCTCATATGTCATCATTTATGCTTTATTTTATGTCATTTATTATTCATATTTTATTTCCTCCTTGTATACGTGGTAATTCTGTGTGTGTGTGTGTGTGTGTGTGTGTGTGTTGCGTGTTTTTTCTTGCTTGCTATGTCAGCATCCTCCCAGCAGCCCATATCCGACATCACCTGATTATGTTTTTGAAGCATGGGCTTTCTCTCACAGGGCGGGGCTTAAAACAGGTGTCTGCCCCCAAAGGACTTGCATAACTGACCCTCACAGAAATGACCCACACGTCCAATCAGTTTTCCGGCCAATAAGCCCTGATCCCATCTATGTAACGTTAGCCCAGTCGGAATGCAAAGAAGATAAAGGGGATAATGGCTGTTTGAAACAGAGATTGCTTCTTTCTCCTTTGCCCTTTGAACCTCGTCGCCATAGCGACTCATGCATGGGGCAGTTGTGTGAGACAGAGTGTGAAAGGATTCTAGCTTCTGAGGTCCAGGGACGCCGATATTCTTTAAGCTGTGCCCCTCACACTCCACAGCCCTTGTGCCATGCCTGCCTATCAATGCTTCTACTTAGAACTCGGACAGAGAAAAGTACTGCATTTTCGTCCCCGTGTGGTATGTGTTGTAGTCCCCGTCGATCTCCCGTGCTGTCTCCTACTGGGGTTTTACCTGGAAAGGGTGTTCATAGATCATCTCACATCGACCTGTCTGACCTGTCAGACCTCAATAAATCTCTGCAGAGCATCACTGGCCACAAGCATACACCAAATCCCTCCTTACTAAGAGTCCCAACAATAGTTGCAGGAACCGGGCCATACCGGCCTGCCCGCAGCCATGGTGATGAGAAACAGATGGTGGCGTCTTTGAGTGGTGAGCTGATGCCAAAGCGCCCAACACTCCGCAGAGCAAGTGTGTGTGTGGGTGACCACAACCTCAGTCAATGGGTAGGTCAGATGGCCAATGCACTTTGCTCTCCATGGCTATAGAGGGCAGACCGCTGAAGGAGACAGAAATCCTTCAGTTGCTTTTAGAGGTTTTGCATGTTTTCTCCCTCTGTTCATTTCTCCACCTCCTCTGAAGACCTATACAGTTTTTGTATCCTCATAACCCTTTCCTCTCTAGCCTTTGCTTCTCTCCACGGATGTAGCTACGCTTGGCAAGAACTGCCATAGGCTCTGCCCAGAGCCATTCACTCTGCCTTGAGTTAACGCGCCAGTTAGTCAGTCGCTTGTCTAATGAACAACCAAGCAATCCCTGTTCTTCTTATCCCAATAACACACATATAGGATGCCTTACTGCTGATTGTTGTTACTATGCTTCAGGATTAAATCACCTAACCTCTCTTATGCATGTTTATCTTTTTTTTAATTAATCATTTACCAAAGTTGATTTATACCTGCATGCAAGGGGTCATTTTTTTATGTAATTTATTGATTCAAATGGCAGAGATGTTCAAATGGACAATGTTAGTGCTTGGGTGAGTAGATTTATGCATGCGATCAGGAAAAAACTTGTTTGGTGTTCAAAGTATCTGATCTTTGTAGTGTGTGATATTAGTTATATGAATTTATCTAGAATTGTTATTTGTAATAACTGCACTTGATGATGTTGCCCTTAAAATGTGTTGAATGGAGCAAAATATATCCAAAATTACTGGCAAAGAACAAAACAAAATTGTGTCTGGCTACCAATTTTGTGTCCAGTTAAATATTTGTTCCTCCTGTAAAACCATTTTGATGGTAATGTTTTGTCCCTACAGTGATGGTGTAGCAAATGCAATATACAAAAAAAAACCTTTTTAATCAGTTTTCATTTGTAAAGTCTATTTGATATTATTTAACACAGGTTTTAATCAGCCCTGTGAAGATTTAAGTGAGCAGTTTACAGAATGTTAATTGTCTGTGCATGTTTTCATTAGTTGTAGGCTACAATAGCCTCATTGCCCAAGTTTAAATTTAAAGTGACTTCAGAAACTAAACACATCTTAACTGATAAATATGATTTGGGAATGCAGGGAATATTGATTATTATGTTTGTTTCCATTTTTTTCATGTAATTTTGAACATTTCCTGTGGTTACAGTGAGTGTATCAGAGTGTGCGCTAATTATTGTTCATTTATTTTGTAGTCTGGAGTGTCCTCTGCAAACCTGCAAATTCACGCCCACTTGCCTTTTCAGAGCTACTCGGCAGCACCTGCGGTGGTGCCCACACAGCCCAACTACAATCCTACAGGGCATTCGCTGCAGCCGCAGGGCTTCTCTTCCATCCCCCACACTGTGCAACAGCAGGCCACCTTTGTTCATCAATTACCGGTGCAACTGCCTGCACCTGCACAGAGCATGTCGACCACACCATCAATAGTGGTTGGAAATAGTTACCCTACTACAGGACATACTGGGCCGTCTCCTGTGCAACAAACTGTTGGTGCACAGAGTTATGCTTCTCTTGCAACTACACCACCTTTACCAGCTGCAACCTCAACCATTCAGCCATTACTGTCTTCAGAGCAAGCATTAGGAGCCACAACCCAAACTTTACCGCCAGTGCAACAAGCCACAGGTGTAACCGTTCAACATATTCCGAATTCCCCAAAACTCTTAGCCTCACAGAGCAACATGCAGCCTGTTTCAGCCTATATGCCTGTGCAAAGCTACCCAGATGCTTCAACGCCGCAGCTTAGCATGCATGCTGTTCAGACCGGAACTTCCAGCTTACAGCAGGGCTCAGTTACCCCTGCAGCGAGGCAGTCTATACCAGAGCCAATACTACAACAGCAGCCTGCCCAGCCAACAGGGCAGGCAGCTGTGCACCAAGACTTTCTCCCTGTGAGCATGACATTAGATGGGAAAACAACAGAATTAACAGCGTCTCTACAGTCGGTGGCTCCTGCAGCTGCACCTGTGTTTTCAAGTCTTGTGGCCTCTGAAGCACCTGGTCCACAGGTAAGTTATTTGGAAATTTAAAGCCCCATTTGAGTAAGATTAGTCTTACCTGCAGAGGGACTGTAGACAGGTACATACCCTACAATTGGGAAAAAACCTCTCCAGCTCAACCAATGAAAATCTATTGAGCGTTTGATATTTTTGCTTTAAATACCAGTTTCTCACGTGGGGTGAAATTATTTAGGGTCCCAAGACTGATACCACTACCTTCTGCTGCTCCCGTTTTATTAGGGTCCGCCACAGTGGATCAGCCGTTTATTTCCTTCGATCAACGACATCTACTTTTCTCACACCAATTACCTCCATGTCCTCCCTCAACACATCCTAGTAGGCCTTCCTCTTCTCCTCATCCCTGGCAGCTCCATCCTTTTCCCAACATACTCAGAGTCTCTCTTCAGCACATGTTCAAACCAAACATAAGTCACCATAATTGGTGCGGCCACAATTTTGTACAGATTTGTACAGATCTTTTTGACCAAGCCAAAATGTATTTATTAGCTTTTTGATTTACACAATTCTGTGTCGTGTCTGTCAGTCTGAACACACAGGAAGTGAGGCTATAACCATGCCATGGTTTAATATAGCATTAACGAAACTTGATGCCGAGACTCAGGACCCCATTTTGAGGTGTCTCAAGAGTTAATTCCATCACTAGGGGGCACAACAATAAAATAAAACCTACTTTTCCTCATGGCTTTTGATGTGTTCCTGTGTGTGGGTGTGTCTCAATTCCATGTAGAATCCAACTGTAGATTCCAGGATCTGTGGAGAGCATATCTCAGTTCCACCTAATCTTTGGTCAAGTGAAACAAAATTTGCCATCTGCAATTACATCCTCACTGTTCACATAATTAAATCAAGTTGCCATGGCAACTCTGCCCTGACAAACTGCCCTGTCCATTTTTTTAGATTATTATGAACAAACAGTGTTTTATTTAAGTACTATTTAGATGTGACTCATTTCACATGAGGTGGTGAAATGTTATTTTTATATATGAAAAGTCATCTGGAATGTTTGTGTGACTTGATTTCAGTGTTAATTACAGTAGTGGTAGAGGCTATTAGGATTTAGCCGATTGACTACGTGCGTGTGCGCAGGTCATGCAGCAGTCTTTCGCTCACTAAAAACCGGCTTGATATACATGCTGTGTTTTTTCAACAATTGATCAAAAACATAAAATACATACAATACAAAACTTTAACATTTGGAATATTGTAACAATTAATTAAACCTAAGAATCAAATCATACCAAAAACCACCCAACCATACCAAACAAAAACAATACTGAACACAGTTGGGCCAATTGAAGTTTCTGTATGTTCTTTGGCTTCATAGGTTTCTTTGTGGTGTTAACTCTTTTACAATTACAAGTATCAATTACAAGTATTACAAGATTTTTACCAGTATTAGGAACAAACTCTCAAAGTATTCCTTATTTTTCCCTGTTTTCCATTTTTATTCGTACTAGTATTATCACTGAATTGTCATTTACCATCTCAGATAATTCCTGCCCAGATTCCATTGGTCCAAAGTTCTGCTGCTCAGCTGCTTCCATACCAGACTGCCTCCTCTAAGCAACCAGCTCACATCACACAGGTTAGCTTTCTAAGAACTTGACAGCTGAATTTTTTTTTTGCCTTTCGTTTTGTAGCCAGTTCCTGCTTCAGTTAATGCATAATTGAATTTAAATTTCAGTTTGCATGGCTTGTCTAAAATGTTTAGTTATGTGGAGGTTTAAACATCAGTACAATCAGGGCACAAGGGGAAATCACATACTTGTTTTAAACTGTGTTGGGTTGTTACGTAATTGCCTGGTGGGTAGGATATGTTGTGTAATGATCTAGTGGGTGATGGTGGCCTAGTGGGTAGGATACTTGCCTCTGGACCAAGAAGCTATGGGTCTGAATCCTACCTTCAGCACAACACCACTAGGTTCCTGAGCAAGACCCTTAACCCCAAGTTGCTCCAGTGAGACTGTTGTTAGGGAATGGATGTCTGCTAAATGCCATAGATGTAAATGTACATAATCATAATCTTAAGTAGTACTTAAGTTTGCTAAGATGTTTTGATGCTGTAAGGTGTGCTGTAAGTTCTATATCAAATTCAGGTTACTTGAGAGTAGGAGATATTATTGATCTTGTAGTGTAGACAGTTTTGTCACTCTGTTGATTTTAGTTGTTTTTCCCCACTCTAGTTATGCTCATTGAACCCTTCTCATTCTGTTGGAGACCAACTTCCTGGACATGATTCCTGCTCCTCTTTTTCTGCGCAGTCATCACTCGCTCCACTGTATCTTGCCCCTGGCCAGGCTGGCTCTTCACTTCCTCCCCTTTCACCAGTGCCCTCCAGTTCCCCATTACACTCACAGTGTCCTCACCAACCCTTCATCACTTCTGAATTCCCAGCTACAGTTCCAACAGCTTACAAGCAGGGCTACCATGTGGCTCAGCAACAAAGTTCAAGCTCTATAGCCACACATTCCTTGCATCCCCTCACTCTGGCCACTCCCCCAGTGCACCAAAACCTACCTCCGTCACCAAACCCTGCCTCATTGTATGCTGGAGCTCCTTCAAACTCCCTGGTTGCTCTTCCTCAGGTAAACTTTGTACGAGTTGTAAACCAGATTCTTTGTTGGCCAGCTAACCTTTAGGCTTGGATTGAGCTAACCTGTGATTTTTCTGTCTCACATAGGGGGGAAACATGGGTTTTATCTTGTTGACACCTCATATTTCCTGCAATTGGCTGATCTTGACAAATGACACATTTTGCAAAAAAGTGTAAAGTAATGTGTGTGCACATGTAATGATTAGCTATAGAATCCAAACCTGGATTAAGAGAGTTTTTAATTGTGTATGTTTAAAAAAAAAAAAAAAAAGTTGTTACATTCATTTGATTTGGTAAAACCCCTGGTCCTGGTAACCCCTGGTCCTGGCACGACATTCTTAATTCATTTTGATAGCTTTCATATATACAGTATAGACAAAAATTACTTGAACACTAAAAAAAAGTGGTTTAAAATAATGTAATTTATTGTCTTCCATCTAGTATTTGAACACTTGTTCATTCAAGTGCTTTGGTAGGCTCCCCCTTTGGCAACAATAATGGCACAAAAGTTCCTGGGCATGTTTTCAACTACCCAAGCAGTTTGGTAATCGATGAGATCATCTGGGTAGACGGGATCTCCTCATACACCTCAGAATTCATCATGACTTCAATAAAGTGAAACGGAGGCAGTCGTGCAACCTCAAACCATCATGCTCCCACCTCCATGATTGACGGTTGGATTGTCAACAGGTTCTTTGGCAAACAGATATTTTAGTTAGTTTTGTTTTTTTTACTTCAGAATGTATTCTTATGAGGAACCCTGCCATAGAGCCCATGTTTGTTCAGCCTGTTCTTTACGGTTTGTTGGCAAAGCTATATCCCACAAGTGGCTTCCTTGACTTGCTTTGCAAATTGTGTAGCAGACAGCTTTTGGTTCTTCTTGGCTTACCTTTGATGGAATTGTTAGTCCTTAAACTGGTCTTTTTATTTCTCCCTCTTCCTTCCAAGATAACAATTTCACCATTTTTCTTGAATTTTCAAGTGATCTAATGCACAGTAGTTTGCTTCACATCAAGTTTGGTGGCAATTATTGCAAGCAGAAATTACTTTTTTTTGTGAAATTTGTTTACTCTTCCCCTTAGTGCATTTGTAATTTTAGCAGTTTTAGCCATGTTAGGAAGCTCAGTTAGCCATCCAAATGTTTGTGTGGAGACAATAAAGCCAATTCATTTTACTCCATGTATGACTAGGTATACAAATATATGTTTGAAGTAGTGCTGGCAAGTGATAAAAATTTTTGATCTAATTAATTACATGGTGTGGTGATTAATTCATTGCACATACATACAGACTTACAAGAAGCAGGGGTTTTTTTACCATTTATTATTGAATACAAGCCTATAACTTTGGCTACAATGGTCATGACATTTTTATCACTGACTGAACCAAACCTATGAATTAGGTTACAGTGTATGACAGTTGTAAGTTTTGATAAACTACGTCTCCCAGCTCTCTCACACACTCCGGCCACAGCGCTGAGACTCCGCCCCTCTGTAGGTCTGGATGGAGAAAGCTAAATGCTACGGATAATTCTAGCCCAATGTTCCTCTCTCTCTCCTGCTGCCTCTAGCTCGACCAATATCTCCCCTGCACTGCAATTCACCACTGCTACACACTTGCCCAATGGGGAAAGTGTTGAAATAAATGTGTTTAGGCTTCGTGTTCACTCTCTCCTCGCACGGCCGTGCAGCTGCGCGCCGAAGTTGAACCGGGAGACGCGCGAGCGTCCTTTCCAAGAGGCAAATATTCCCCTTCAGAGTCGGAATCGGCAAAAAACATTCACAAATCATCATTGGACAACTGTTTATTAGCCATTTTGGCGGGGTTTTTTCCAACCCTCACAAGCTTCCTCGCATCCTGTGAGCTGAACGCAGCTGCTCATGCAGCAGTGATTTTGGGAGATGACGTATTTTTGGCCTTGAATTGAAGTACCGCATGTCTGCCAACTAGTGGCAGCGTTAATTGCATACATTTTTTCTGTGATTAATTAATCTAATTAACGCGTTAAATTCCCAGCCCTAGTTTGAAGGCAACAAATGACGAGGCATCATTTGAAATCAATTGCTGAATATGTTTTGAATAAATGATTTTCTTGACATACCACACAACTAACATTTTAATCACTTTTAATAGTTTGTTCTTACATATCTTGAAATTCATTTGGATTTTTGAGTGTAGAAATAATTCTTGGCTGCAGTGTAAAATGAACTTCTATATATGTAATTTCAATGAAAAAACATGGAACCTGTGTATAATCCCAGCTGCTGACAAAGTGAAAAAAAAGTGCATGCATAAATTTAAGTGGTTCCCTAAGGCAGTCAAGACTGCAAAGGCTGCTGCAGTATGTTTTTTTCCTAGATTGTTTCTTGGTAGGAATGCTCTATTTATTTTTTGGGTACACTAAGTAAGCAAGTAGTTTGAATGCGGCTTGTATTTGAAATCCAAATATATATTTTTTTAACTGTATTGACCATCTGTTTGGTTGTTTGTTTGTTTTTTCTTCCTTAAGGGTGCCTCCACCAGCAATAACCAGGCCCAAACTGTGCTTCCAGTCCCAAATTCAGCACAAGCGAGCTCTACTCAGAGTGTTGTCTCAATTCCCACCTCTATTCCGGTTCATTGCTCTCAGACTCCCGTCACAGCAGCTCCCAATGCCACAACCATCCCAGTCCACCAATCCCAAGTTTCCACTGCTGCCCAGCTGCCTCAGCCTCACCTCCAACCTGTCTTGCCGAACCAGTCTCCGTCCTTGGGCACTTTACCAGATTCAGTCAGTGCTGCAATGCCTTTGGATCTCAACCAGGAACTCCAGGCCTGTCCAGCAAGCTCCAGCCTGACTCATCAAAAACAGCCCAGCAGCAGCAACTTGACTAAGCAGAGCCAGCAGTCCAGCGTCAGTGGGAGTGGAGCAGGCCAGCCACCCACAGAGGTTAATGGCGAGGTGAGGCAGAGATATTGTCTGGTTCAAAAGGTAGATTTAAAGTCGTGTAGCCACTAATGAATTTTATGTCCTTTTGATTTCATCTCCTCACTCGCACTCTCTCTCCTCCTCTCTCACTCTCTCTTTCTCTCATATAAATATCAGTTGTTAACTCTTTGTCTTATTGTAGGAGAATGTGATTGATAAACAGTCAACAGTGGTTGGATCTGCGTATGACAGGTATGACCACAACCATCCAACCAATGAGAATTGTCTTAACATTGATAATGCTCACCTTGCAACTTTATGAGCCTGCTCTGTGAGGGGAGTACATATCACTTCATAAATGTTAGTTCTCTATTCTATCCCAGTGTGAACTCTGACGCCACATCAGGAAAAGAAATGAGTGACGGGAATGAGGGGACACACGGTGGAAGGAGTGAATCTAGGTCTCGGAAACACCACCGCAAGCCTTCGCGCACACGCTCCCGGCAGGAAAAAACTGGCAAGCCAAAACTGAGCATGTTGAATGTGAGTTTGCACTAGCAATCCTAAATTGAAATTGTCTAATCAACAACCACAGAGCTGAAAATGCCTTTTCACAACTGCAGTGACCTGCTTTCCACATCAGATATTTGTTCTTGTTTATTATAGCCTCATCAAAAAGATTTAGAGGACATTAAAGATGGGCCTTGGACGAAAGATCTTGACAAAATCAAAGTTTCAATCAAAGGCTTTTTGAAGGCCTATTTCATGTAGCAATGTGCCACTGTGTACACTAAAGCCATGGCTTAAAAGCCAGTTCATTCAGATGTTTCGTTACTCTATCACTAATTCTCAATGTCATTAGTCCTAGTTAGACGAAAGCTGGCCAGGTTAATGAGATTTGACGTAGTTGGAACAGAGAAAATCACAGTAAATTAGTTTCAGATAGCTGAAATTTTTTTTTAATTATGAGCACCATGAAGGAGATTCCAATAGTTAGGAATTCTGGCAGGGTTTATGTTCCAAGAGCACCTGCATAGAGTGAAAAACTGCTTTGTTGTGTTTTGAAATGTAAAGGAAATAACACAGAATTCCTGCAGTGCTAGAATATAATTACAGATGATATAATTTAGCCATAAAGAACAATATATTGCCACTAAAAAGCAAAAAAAATAAATAAATAAAATTTGCGTTTCCGCGTATTTTCTGGAATTTTCGGCAGCAATAGTTATTTCGGTTCTAATAAAAAATCACTGAAACTTAAAAGCTTTAATTTTAAACTCAATTCATTACTTAAAATATTATCCTACAAATATAAAGGTCATGCTTTATTATTATTATGGAGATGATGATGATGATGATTATTATCATTATTAATGGCCTGATAATGTTCTAAGTAAAAAAATTGATTGTTTCTGAAACACTTTAATGTCGTTTTAAACAAAGCTTAATATATCACCCTTAAAATATAAATACAAAGCTTTATTATTAGTATTACCGATACCAATACCAATTATTTGCATATTTATGTGCCCGATAACTGATATTCAGAACCGATATTTATTTACTGCTATACTTCTGTTTTTTACACAATTATTACAACACCACTGAACTGAAAACTTTTATTTATAATGATCACTCCCTCCTTGCATACAAATCAAAACTAGGGGTCTGATATTGCAAAAAATACTTTAAAAAAAAATAATTAAAAAAGGGCACTGTTACTAAAGTCTTCAATGGTGCATAAACTACATATCTACAATCTGCATAAACTACATATCAGTCATGTATGTAACACATCTAATTTGTGCATTAATAGCTGTTCTGTTTAATAAAGTTTACTAAATATAGGAAAGCAAGTAAGTATACTTTACGTTTGCACGCAGTTTCCCCCTCAGACGCCGTGCTGCAATGGCGATCATGCGCGTAATTCTCAAAACGCCCACCAGATG
>JBBMFX010000016.1:3966756-3976770 GCA_037832545.1 Rhabdalestes septentrionalis | reverse complement strand
AGTGTCCCGCCCCACCCAGCGCATTGTCATCTGCTATAATCACAGCGCAGATTTCTGGCGGAAAAATGCACGATGCGATCGCACATTATAGCAATGATGCGTTGCGCCAGTGACGAAAGCACGTTGCGCCGTGTGCATTATCGGGCCCATAGTGTGCCAATGTTTTTTAAGTGTATATGGGAATTGTACCGACGATGAAAGCTGAACTAAAATCTCAACTAAGATTTACTATTCATGTTTTTTTTTTTGCTTTCTTTAGCTTTGAACAGAATGCTGGTTAGAAATGACTCAACAGGAAGCTCTAGTGGACACAATTCATCCAAGAGTCGCTTCAAGGTAGGATTTAATGTAATTTATTGCCCATTTTAGCATTTAAGTTTCAACATTCATTGTGTATTCAGACTTAAATTTATTTGGAATTGTGTTGTTTAGATTGTTCCGACAGCACCGGACATTGTGCGTCGTTTGGAGCACGGGTCTTGCATCACTGCAGCGACTGATAATGGTGAGGGTGTGAGTGCTCTAACCATGGATACAGAGCTTTCCTTTACAACTGACAACACAGGCAGAACAAAGTCCCACAACAACCGCTACTCGGCTCCTCCGGACTTCTATCAGGTGTGGATGTCACTACTGTTGTCTATGAAATATTTTGTATTATTTTATTTATTTTTGCTAGGCTATTCCTTTAAAATATTAGAGCGATGGACTTACGTAGGATTTCATTTACTGCTTCTGTAGGATGTGCCTGCATCCAGCCCAGAGGCTACATCCTCAATGCCTCATGCTCAGACCTCCCTGTCGATGCACCTAGCAACTCCGCATGGCCTCCACCTCTCCTCAGATTCCGGTGAAGAGGACAGCAGCTTTGCTCCGGCCCATAAACCTAAACAACCTGCTCACGCCCTGTCAGAGCACAGTGGCAGTGACCTGATGAAGCGGGCAGTGGCCTTCTTCCGCCGCTCTGGCCGCAGTAGCAGCGTGCAGAGCTCTGAGTCACCCAGCCACCCACCTCTCCTTAATGGACACGGTCCCTGCATCCCCAGTCACACCCAGTCTGCGTATGTCAGCAGTGATAACGACTCAGAGTTTGAGGACGCAGACATGAAAAAGGAGCTCCAGAGACTTAGAGAGAAGTAAATAAAGTGCATCATACACACTGTTGTCCTGTCACATTTAGTGAACCATTCAGGTTAATTAGACTGTCAGTTGGACATAAGAAAAGTGTTTGTTTTTTTAGGACAGAAGCACTTTATAATTAGCTTTTCTCAACATGTAGGGTTATTTACGATGGCTGAGAGGGCTCAACATGCTGCAACTTCAGAAAACACATGTAAACAGAAAAATCACAATAAATTAAGAAAACATCTCCATCAGTTTGACAACACAGGCGCTGTAAATACGGAAACGCTCTGCAAATTCTCACCACACAACCAAAAACACGAAAGCGCTGCAAATACAGAATCGTGCAACAAACACACGATCGCGCTGCAAATAGCAGGGAACACAACGTAATGTTTCAGGGGAACCTCAAAAAGTGACGAACTCATCTGGGACCTGATATATTCAGTTTCACAGCAGAGGAAAAAGTGCTGATGTCAGCAAAACAAAAAAAAAACGTAGCATTACAATAATGTTTCACAGTTAAGTGTGTAATTCGTCCCATAGACCAATTAATGGTATCATTAGGATGTTAAAATAAACAAAAAACTCACCTTTTAGTTCACAGACAACACCTCTGCTCGGTTCATCACTTTTTTAGGTCCCCCTGAAACATTTCCGTTAAGGTCCCTGCAATTTGCAGCGCGTTCATGTGTTTGGTTGTGCGGTGAGAATTTGCAGAATGTTTCTGTATTTACAGCGCCTGTGTTGTCAAACTGATGGAGACGTTTTCTTAATTTATTGTGTTTTTTCTGTTTTCTGAAGTTACAGCGCGTTGAGCTCTCTCAGCCACCGTAGTTATTGATGTATTGATTATATATTAATCAATAATGGGCATAAAAACATTAGTTTGTTGGAATATAACAGTTTCTAAGTGTAAGCATTCTGAGATCTGTCTCCATCTAAATCCCCAGGCCATGTTTTACATAACACACAGCAGCAAGTTGTCTTGAGTGACTCACACAGTCTTCCTGCATGCACTGAGGGGGGGGCATTTTGATTTTCACAAATGATAAAGGCGGATGCGATTGTTAGCACACGGAAATTTCCCTCCAGTGTGCTTTTTATGAAATATTGTGAGAATAAGGCTAAGAGAAACATAAATGGATCCATGGATCCATCCTGTACTAATGACAGCACTAATAGATTAAGCCTGTGCATCTAAAAGACACTGCAAAAAGGTACTTAATCACTTATTCACAGAAAAGCTTTGTGTGTATTTATAAGATTTAGAGCCCTTGCTTCAGTTCAGATGCATAAGGAACAAGCTATGTGAAACTGCTTCAGTGTTGATGTGCCCATTTTTAAATGTGTTTAGATTAATTTTTTCTCCATTTTAATAAAAGTCCAGGGCTTTTTGATAAATGCTGATCATCTGAGCTATGAGTGCTGAATAGTACTATGGGTCTGAAAATTAATGTACATTACTTAATTTCTCTGTGTCTCGCTCAGGCATATGAAAGAGATCTCAGAGCTGCAGGCTCATCAGAGAGGCGAGATAGAGCACCTGTACTCTCGGCTAGGCCGTCCAGTGCCACCTTGCGTGGGCTTTCTGCATGCAGCGCCCCCCACAGGTCGGCGCCGCAGAGCCTCCAAACACAAACTCAAAGCAGGCAAGCTCCTCAACCCCATGGTGCAACAGCTCAAAAACAACCGAGGTAAGTTTGAATGCATGCAAGTCTTCATGAACAGAATGCAGTGTTCCTAAAGAGGCACTAAAATATTTTTTTTAAACTGCATATAGGAGATATTTTGGTTAATAATGCATCTGAAATCCATCTGATTTCAATACAATGAAAGCAGTTAAGAATGAGATAAATGTAAAATAAAATTCAGTGTCCTAGTCCTGTGCAGTATCGTGGCTTTCACCTAATATCTAGGAAAAGACTAATCAAATAATACGTATGTCCAGAACGATGAACAGAGCTGAAGATGATTCTACACATTTCTGAGAAAGCTGTAGAGCATGGAGTAGGAAGTAATATATTTAATCTGAAATGTCAAATCTGGGTAAACATTTTCAATTACAGTTCAAGTAGAATAAAGTAATGTAATTATAGAATACTAAATCCTTAAAATATTGCATATTTATTGCATAATATATAAAAGAAATAATTTATGTTGGGTAGTGCATGAAATTAAATGTACATAAGTACATCAAAAAAAATTTATATTAAAAATTGTATTCATATATTTGTATATGATGGATCACTTTATAGCTCCACCTCACTCTACACTATCAAACCAAAATAATATGTTTTCAACCAAATTTTTGTCTCTCTGCAGCTGAGACCTGTTCCAGCGCATCAACTTCTCCGGCCAAGAGCTCAGTTCCAGGTAACAGCTCAGTGGCTTCCAGCAGGGCCACACTACAGAGTCCAGTATCAGAACCACTGCAGCCAGTGCAAACCCAGCAGCCGTGCTCACTCAAAGTCTCTCTTTCCTCTGACAACATCTACGGCTCACCCACACACACTCCTCCTGGACAAGGTAACGACACACTTGGGTGTATGCTCATACTGTACCCATAAGGAGTGTCACAGTGTGATGCTTGATTACTTTATCAGCCTCTTTGTCTCAGGTGCACAATCAATATCTTATCCTTTACACACAGAGGAATGTACACTTTTTGTTCCCATATATACATATATGTGAAAATGCTTAATATGTGGATTTGCATCAGTACATGATTCATTACTGGGTTGCTTAGATCTGTGTTTCATACACACATACACACACACAAATGTGTGTACACACATCCAATATTGCAGGAAAGTCACCTATTAGCAAAATTATTTTTATGCATACGTCGAATGCACTACCACTTATTTGCACACTTTTATTTGAATACAGGCTCACAATACATGGATACTTTTATAGGAACAGACCAATTAAGAAATGCTGAGGTGCTGGCAGAGTAAAGTGGACTTATTTGGACTGAGTGGATGCTGATGTCCATAAAAGCTGATCTGGGATCAGGTTCCCTTAAACATTTCAACATCTGTGACATAAGCATACACAGGTTTCTAGCAAAATATTCAGCATCTATTTTATGTTAGTTTGTTTAGTATTTAACTTAAGGCTAGTTCAGTGCTTAAATATGAACCAACTTTAGTGAAAGTAAAATGCAATAGCAAAAACATTTACTGTTCTGTGACCACAAAACATATCAGGGAGGGTCTCGAGCCAGCTGAGACATTTCTCTTGAGAATATGTGAAGGTGTTGGAAGTATGAGGGAAACATTTATTATTGCTCCTTTGTGCGTTATGACACAACCACATTTAAGTAAATGTACTCAACCTGTGTAGGTCAACCTGGGCAGGTGACATTGCAAATTATAGCATCTGTAACATTTAATAGTTATAATAAACATTTGATTTCAAATGAGGTTTGTGGTGATGCTGACTGTGTATTCTCTGTAGGTTTTGTAACAGATGTACTTTTGGCTTCATTCATTGTAGGAAGCTTGATTTTGATCTTTATACATTTTTAGAAATATGGAGTCGAAACACCAGTTAAAATGTTGGCATCCATGCTTTTCTCACACCTTAACTGCAGGAAGAATAAAAAGGACTGATGAAGTGCCAGTATTTCACAAGGCAGGATGTTATGCATTATTACATAAACAATAATATGTTGTCTTGTTGCCAACCTCTAAAACAGCTGATACTGGAATGAGAGACAAAGACGGTAAAAAGTCACTGAACATTGCTGGGCCATTATTTGTTACCTCACTTACCAGTGAATATAGTTAAGGTTAACTAGTGATATTTCCCTTAGCTGGCTGACATTTACACAATCAACAAAAAAAATTAATAACCTATAGAGGTGATATCACTTTTTTGGTGTATTTTTCAATTCTCACATTGAAGGAGCAGATGGAAACCTTGGTTTGTCAAATAGGATGTGTGCGTCATATATGATTTTTAAGGGGATGATGTTGTGACTTAATTGTCACCAAGTTATAAGGAGCAAGAACATGCATGCACATACACATAAACAAACATGCGCGCATGCATATATGACTCTCAAATTAGCGCACATTCTCTCATTCACCATGAACTTGACCATGACTCCTGTTGTCTTTGGCTGTGCCTTACTGACAATACTGAGATGATGCGGGTCTCTGATCCCTGATGTGTTCGCTGTCACACCACTCTCTCTCTCTCTTTCTCCCTCTTTCTCTCTCCTTTCTTTCTTCTCTCTCCCTTTTATATTCGTTTTTCACAGGCTGGACCGTTTACCACCAAACATCTGAGAGAGTCACCTATAAATCTAGTAGCAAACCGCGCACTAGATTCCTCAGTGGACCCGTGTCTCTGTCCATCTGTTTGTATTTGTTCTTTTCTACTTTACTTCTGTCATCCCATCTCCCTTCTGTTTTCTTAGATTTCCCCAAATCTCTATTCCTCTTTCTTTCTTTCTCTTTCCCTCTCTCTTTTTCTTTCTCTCTCTTCCTCCCCCCCACCCTCCCCACACCACATGCTCCACCTACTCTACACATAGCCATATGTTTTTTGTTTTGTTTTTTACTGTTTTTCCCACTTGTCCATCATGTTGTCCATCATGTTGTCCCTCTGTCAGCTCTTCAAACCCTTGGTTTACCTGTATTGTCATTTTCTTTCATACAAACGCTTTGTGCGCCGCTTCTGCTTACCAGATAACATTAACCCTGTCTTCCCCCAAACATGGGTCTTCCAAACCTTCAAATCTTTTTTTTGAGAGAGAGCATACCTGTGGGTGTCTGCCAAAGCCTTTGTATCTTCTGTACATGTCTTTCACTAATCGTCCCCGGCTCGCTCGGGTCATTTAAAAAGTCCCCATGCCAGCATAAGAGGATGATTGGCGCTGTCTCATGTTTGGATTCGGAAGACGTGCATGCCAGAGGCACAAGCCAGAGTCACTTTGGGAGACCATCAGGGCTGTATTTTGAATTTTTACTTCACTTCTTCGTCTCTGGCTCTCCACTGCATGAATCTTCTTAAGGCAAAAAAAGGCTGCCTCTGCTACTCAGTTTTGTAGAATTTTGAGTTTCTATCATTTCTTTATTCTGCTTTAATTGCTTTAATAGCAGCACCAACGTTGTTTTATAACTGTAGCTTAATTTTTTACTTGTTTAATTCTGCCATTGTTTATGTAAAGATTGTTATATAATATGTTTATTATAAATATTTACAGGGCCACTGCCAACTGATTAAGTAAAAGTTTAATCAGTTAAGCTTATTTTGTAGTTTTACTGTTATAAAAATTGCAATATACTTGAGATAATACCCATGAGTTGAGAAAAGTGATGTGTCTTGAAGAGACATATGTAGAACCTCTGCCGACTTGGACATGCTTAAAGAAAAGCGCCAGTATTTATTTATTTTTTTCCTGGACCTGAAAAGAAAAACCTAGGAAAAAAACATAAGAACATAGGAATATTCTTACCACCACCTATCTAGTAGTCTGTCACAGTTCACACCCAACTTGGATTTTTTTACATAGTTTATAGGTTAATGAATGTAACACAATATAAAGACCTTTCTTAGATGTGTCATTGTTTCCCAATCCTGATCCTAAATAGTCCCTGTAGTGCAAATGTACTTTTTCACCTTCATTTAAATTTTAAAATTACTAAAGTGTTGTTTAGCTGTGTAGGTGTCAATTGGGGGTTTAAGCAAGACCAGGGGTCTCATTTATAGCCGTTGCGTACGCACAAAACGGACCTAAAATATGCGCACACCTCTTTCTACGCACAAGTTGCCATCTATAGTAAAAAAGTTGACGGCAGAATGTGCGTATATGTGCTCAAACTCTGACTCATGCGTGCGAACATTTTGGAAGAAAAAATGTGATGGTGGGGGAAGAGATCCAAAGAATCAAAACGTTTTCTGTCATGTGTAAAGTACAGATTACATTTCTTTGTGCAACACACAAATGCCGAGGTTAGGTTAAGCAATTTAGTTTTTAAATAAACAAAATTAGAACAAAAGTATATAAAAGAAAATAATAAAATTAAGTGTGACGTGCATATGTGGATAATATTGTGCATTTGCAAATGAAGGAAATGTGCAGAGGAGCAATAATTACTGTATGAGCGGGGGCGTGTCGAGGGCTGAATGTGCAGCAAATCCACGTGCGAACAATCCCACGTAGGGTGCGATTTATAAAGCTGAATTTGCTTGAAGGTGTTCATGTGCACATTTTCATAAATCTGACTTTTCCTTTGTGTACGCCATTTTCGTCTTTTGGTCGTACGCACACGTTCAGTATGAGTTCTATGCAAAGTTTTATAAATGGGACCCCTGATCTTTGAGTAAGCTGTCTAACTAACTAAAATATTGTTTGTGACAAAGGTCTCTTTTCTGTCTGTTATGGACTGTCTTCAGCTGTTATGGACAAACAGCATACAACAAAGACTCCTGTGGGGTCCAATAAAAAAAGCAAAAGTCCCATCGCAAGTGACTGTACATCACCTAGACATGCTCACGTTTAAGTGCATGTGCAAGTCAGACATTGGATTTTGTTTTTTTTATTGGCCATAATTAAATATGGCAATATGGGTTTTTTCTATTGATTTGCACATTGCATAATATTGTACTTCTTTTTATAACCTGGCCTTAGGTTAACTGAAGTGTCAGTTCATTACTAGGAAAATCAGGTTTTAGTTTAAGTCAAATCCAAGGTAAGAAGGGATACTACTAAAATGTGCAGTACTCAAACTGGGATTGGAAACCAATGCTCTGAGGATAACAGTCTTTTTTTCATCATCAAAATGTAGTGTGCAAAAGCAAATTTGGACATCAGTGTCTTGGCTGATCACCACCATTGATTGAGGTAAAAAGGAAAATTGTGCATGTTAGCTTTCACACCTAGACTTGTTCCTATGGTAGTCTGGGCTTATGGATATTAGTTTGCTTAGATCTTTAGTCATCACGTTAAAATTTATTCCAGTCTGGCTTTCTTTTTGTTTTTGGGGACTGCTCATCAAGGTCCTACTCTCTGACAAATCATCCCCTACACAAACCTCCCCCAAGCACCCAACTGTTACTGTCTAATTAAACCTCCCAGCACCTCCTCCTGATCCTGTTTCTGTTCACTGATTGGCCGCTGTCTTTGGCTCTCCAGCAGCTTGTCCAATGAGCTGTGTGGTGTGCATTGTTTTTCCCCTCCCCCCTAACCATGTGTGTTTGTATTGTTTGCCTTTCTGTAGGGTCCACTCTGAAACGACTATGTCTAGGCAAAGAGCGCAGTAGTAGTAACTATCCTATTTACTCTCTTCTTTTGTCTTCTTTTCTCCCTTTTTTTTTCTCCCTTGAGTTTCTTCCTTATCTTTTTTTTCCATTCTGTGTCTGGGCATGGCCACTTGTGTAAGTGCTGCTACGGTCATCTTCCTGTATTTGCAGTAGTGTGCAACGGCGTGTAAAAATGTAATCGAGTGTTTTGTTACATCATTCTTTCAACTATTGTTTTTAGTGCATGGCGATATGTGGCGTGTCCAGTGAAATGCTGTTTCCGTTATGTTCATGTGTGTGTCTTTTGTTTATTTGACTTGATTTCAACACGCGTGCAGTTGGATTCATTCATAGTCTTTTGGCTGCTTAATGTATCAAACATTTAAAAAAGTGTTAGTGTTCAAGATTAGTGTGGTACTGAGTCAAAATGGGCAAAGCTCATAATGACCATTTAATACGATGCATCTTGACCCTTACTGACCAAATGTAATTAACCATTCAGTACCACAGACCATAGTTCAGCGAATTGAACACAAATAAGTAGCCAACTGATTATCACTGTCTAGGCTTCTTTATTAAGTTATTTATACATTTTTTAAATCTCAACTTTTTTTTAACAGGGTCATCACAGAGCACTGGTGCCACCCCTGTGACCTCAGCATGCAGTCAGCAGCCAGTCCCACCTCACGTGGTCACACCTGCACCTACTCCTCGGCCAATCACAACATTGGCTCAGGCTCAGATGAACAACAGCAACAATAAATCTGGGACTTTCACTGATGACTTGCACAAGCTGGTTGATGACTGGGCAAAAGAAACAGTAGCTGCTGCCCCTCAGCCTCGCCCCTCTCTTAACCAGATTAAACAGCAGCAACGCCACCAGGACTTGAAGCCTACTTCCATACTTTCAGGTGGAGGCACAAACCAGGTATATTATGTTCACCAAATGCAGATTTTAGATCCTCCTCAAATAAATATACTTCAATAGCGCAAGGGTTTTCTGTATTAATCTGTAAGGGATTTAATTGACAGGGTAATGTAATCTGTGTAATTTCCCCCAAGTACCACAGTTCATGAGCATAATGCCATATGTGCAATGCTCATACCTAGTTAAAGTAATGATAGAGTAATTATTTATGTATATAAATTAATGTATGTATTTGCCATTTAGAGGCACCCTCATTGGTTTGCTCATTGGTTCTGTTTCATGCTTCTGACCAAGCACTGCCACCAGACATGTAGGGCAATTCAAGTGTGCTGTTTTTCGCAGTACATTGACTGGTGCTTTTACTGAGATGCATGAAAAGATGTGTTTAGAAATATAATTACATATGAAGTCTTCCCAGATAAATTTTCTTAGAACCTAACAAATATATATGGAAATGTATGTCCATATAAAATATAATTGTATACATTTTTTTTTTATGCTATGTAAAAAATATGAGCAGAACTGTATATACTAGGGGTGTGACGAGACGCTTTTCCCATGAGACGATACGATACGAGATTTTAGACATTTTTAAAAAATGAATACTATGTTTGAAAACCTTAAGTGAGTAGGCTTTGTGCTGAGATGCTGGCGAGCCAGGTTTGTGGAACATGATCAAATTAATTACAACAGCCTAGCCTTGTAAT
>JBBMFX010000016.1:3951950-3962110 GCA_037832545.1 Rhabdalestes septentrionalis | reverse complement strand
ACTGTATCTATTTTTCCAACCCGCCCCGCACCCGCGACCATTAAATAGACATACTAGGCATTGTAATTCAAATGAAAACAGCCTTAATTTCAGCCTGAAAGTGCTTGGAAACATCGCCCTGTAAACTGGCAACAACAGGTGATTATGAATATGAACGATAAATCAGGTCATATTAATAACAAGATAATGAAACACATTTTAGGCTATAGTTTGGTTTTTTTAAATTTAATTTAGTTTTTAATGAACCGCCCCAACCCGCCCCGCAAATAAATTGACAACTCCTTTACCCGCCCCAACCCGACCCGCGGGTTACAAGACGACCCGCGCATCACTAATGTATATGTATAAGCAGGATGATAAAATACTGTACTCTTGTACATGAAAGTGCTGCAGTGACTTTAGATATATGTGCCAATATATTGTACAACTGATTAAGCGGTCGGTTCAGAGTACTTGCCACATGGAGGATAACTGAAGGATAGTAGGCCTACACAAAAAATATTAGCCCCAATTCAATGCAGTGCATGTTGACCTTCGTCATGTTCCAGTAATCTGTCAGTGCGATTAACATTTCCAGCATTATTTAGTTTAGGATATATTCATTGTGTTTATAGACAAAATGTTTGGACACACACAATACACAATCCCTTATTGAGCCCTGATACTTCACTAAATGGACAAAAGTATAAGGATGCCTGAGCATTACACCAACAGGGACTATAAAAGAGTCCCTTTTGCAGCTATAACAGCTTTCACCCTTCTTGGAAAGCTTCCACAAAATTTTGGAGTGTTAATGTGGGATTTTGTGTTGATTCATGATGTCAGGCACTGATGTTGGATGAGAAAGCCTGACTCACAATCTCCATTCCAATTCGGTGTGGGATGGGATTGAGATCATGGCTCTGTGCGGGCCAGTCAAGTTCTTCTACACTGAACTCATTCAGCCAAGTCTTTACCCTTACAAATATTAACCATGGTTTTAAATGATTTGCCGTTTTTCGCTTATTTTTGGAGGGTAACCATGGAAACCATGGTTTATGACTGGTTTTATAATGGTTTCGCTTCAGCTAAACTTGGTCATAAACAATGGTTATGCTGGGTCATTTTTAAAACCATGGTAGTATCATAGTTACAATTAAGGGCTATATGCTACCTATGGTAGTACCACAGCTACCATGAAATGCTATGGATATACCATGGTAGTACCATAGTAAAGCTATGGTTACTGCATAAAAACCATATGAAACTATAGGGAATTTTCATATGGGTATGGACATTGCCTTGTGCTCTGGGGCGCAGTCATGGTGAAGTAAAGAAGGGCCTTCCTCAGACTACCCACAAAGTTGGAAGCATGACGCTGTTAAATAATTGTCTTGGTGTGTTGAAGCATCAAGAGTTTTCCTAGCCCAAACACCGAAAACAGGTGTATCCCAATACTTTTGTCTATTCATTTTGTGTTGTGAACAGCGCCCCTTGCCGGTGCAGTATGGAAATTCTCCATTCAAATTTATGGCTCAAAGGATTCACAAACCAAGTCCACAGATCTGCAAAGGCACTTTCGAAAAAACACGGAAAACACGAAGAGAGTTTTTCGGTGATGTTTGGTTCTGTGTTGTCGCTCGGTACTAATTCCCACGGATCACAGCGCTCACTCTCCAGCAGGAACGCACACTCGCGGGCGAAAGTCGTCGCCTGATTCGGTGGAGTTTTAAAACAGGTCTCAGAGGAGGAAGTAACGTAGGTTATGTTTTTATACAGCAGGTGTGAGTAGTCTTACTATGAATGAGTATTGAAATTTAGGTGGAAATTTTTTTATTTTTTTCTCCAAATGCAGTGTTGATTGCGATTTCCTCATGTAAAAATGGCGAATGTGCAAACACGCGCCCATGGCATTTTCTACGGTAGCCTCTTTTGTTCCCTTCAGTTCCTGTATTATTATGTTTACAATTAAAAACGCCTGTTATTTGTATGACGTTTTATTTGAAATCACCTTGATTCTTTGTGCGTCCGTTTAGATTCCCAGCCCCTTCAGGAGTGAGTCTGAGATCGTTTCAGGGCTAGTTTCTGGACATTGTGCTGCTGCTGGCTGGAGACAGGAGGAGTAGTGAGTGTTTACTAGTTCCTCTCTACCCTCACTGGAGGAATACATGGGGTTAAACTGGATTTATCGTAATTTTTCCTTTCAGTTTTCGCGTAAAATCATTTTTTCAAGGAAGACTCTTTTCCGTTTCCCCGAAAAGGGTTAAGCTTGATTGTAGAAGCATTTAGCCACATTGCTAGAGCTTCAATGCAAGAAGCCATTGTACCACTGTTGTACTGTGCTCTTTATTACACGCCTGACTGAAGTCTTTTTCTGGGGCACTGTCGTTTTCTTAGTAAAAACAAAGTGAAATACTCTTTTAACTAACGTCTGTCAACTGTTGAATGGGCTTCGCGTTGAAGTGGTGTGGTGTGGAGGCTTTGTGGAAAGACTGTTAGAAGATACTCTTGCAGCTTAAATCACTCGTCTCAGAGGGGACACGTTTAATTTTTTTATGTGTAATGATTTTTGACCTTTCAGATTTTGCAGTAACGGTAATTATGCAGCCCGCGGTGCAAAGAGACATTCTCCCTCCTCTGACTGCCTGTCTCTCCAAACTTGGCCGTTGTTTTTTGTTTACATGCAGCTGGCCCGCATGTGTAGCACCTGTACAACGCTATTCATCACAGGCCAACTGAAATTTAACGGATCAAATAAAGACCCACGAGCTCATGATCCAAAACACGTCTGCTTTTGTGACATTTCCAACTGTAAACCCTCTATTAGCTGAGCTTCTTTGAGACAGTATCAGTTAGATTATATGAGTTAAGACATTGTGCTTGACTGTGCTGTTTAACTATTACCCATTAATGAATACCTGAAATACTTTGTACTCCTTTGCTTGCTCACTCTCTCCTTTTCTCTTTCCCTTGTTTTTAGATGTAAGCTGAACCTCTTCCACTGACAGCATGGGGCTGGACTTTGATGTGAAAACGTTCTGCCACAACCTACGGGCCACCAAGCCGCCCTACGAGTGCCCTGTTGAGAGCTGCCGCAAAGTCTACAAGAGCTACAGTGGCATTGAGTATCACCTGTACCACTATGACCACGACAACCCCCCTCCTGCCCAAGTTACACCACAGAAGAAGCGCAAAGGTCGCCCGCCACGGGTCTCTCTACCCGGGTCAGGTGATGGGACAGACTCTGGTGGTGGTCCTGGGATACCTGGGCAAGCCGGAACACCCAGCAGCCCAGCTGAACTCTCGGAGCATTCTCATTCTCCAGGGCGGGAGACGATGACATATGCCCAAGCTCAACGCATGGTGGAGTTGGAGATCCATGGCAAAGTACACCGGATCAGCATCTTTGAGGACCTGGATGTGGTTTCAGAGGAGGATAGCGAGGGTGAGGACACACCCACGTCTGGGGCAGGGGGTTCTGCTGCATGTAACGGGGGTGATGGCGGTGGAGCTGAGGGTGGGGGCAATGGGAAGGACAGACCAGACACCCCTGCGGCATCTAATGGTGGGAAAGGGGCAGTGGCCACGCCTAAAGCAGGTAAGCACAAGAGTAAAGAGAAGAAGAAGGAGGGCTCACATCATCATGGTAACATGACCGGCCCAGCTGTGAAGCTACCTGAGGCGGTGTTCCGAGAGCTGGATCAGGAGAGGCCGGATGCACCACCAAGGCCGTTGTCTTATTACAGGTAGACACATGCACATTTCTACTTTAAAGTGATGGTTCAGCCAAATAATCTGATTTGTCCCAAATGTAGTGAATCAGTTACATGTTTGGTGTGTTAAGTTTTTTTTGTTTTGTGTGCTTTTTTTTGTTTAGTGTGATGTGACATAGACATGCTGATTGCATGAGGCCAGCGGGTGTCAGTAAGCTTACATTAGTTAGCTGTTAGATGTGTAGTACCAGTGCAAAATGAAAGTGCCAAACCTCAGTTGCTAAACATGTATTGGCCAGTCAACTGCATTTGGGATATGTGGGAAAATTAATTTTTTATCCAAACCTTCACATTAATTTGCTGTCTTTCAGAAGTTTTAAGAATGTGAGCATCTGCAAGATCATTGATATTTGCTGTCCTCCAGGTGGATTAAGATGCTTGAGAAGTCTTTGTTACATGTCATGGAGGATGCACCTGCATACTATTTTGTGCTGGCCAATAAAGGAGATTCAGACAGTGGGTGGGTGACAGCAACAGTGAGGGTTGGGCATATTAAATGCATATGGATCGTCTTGAAATGCAACCTTTAGGATGTTTTACCTCTCTTATGTCTATCACAATTATTAATGAATGTGGAATTGTATGTATTTGATGTTCACTTTGTGCATTTTCTTTCTTGTTAAAGCTCAGTCTCTTTCTTTATTGTCTGTTCTCCCAACAGGTACATCGATAAGTCGGTGGAGGAGCTAGATGAGGAGGTAGAGTATGACATTGATGAAGAAGACTACATCTGGCTGGACATCATGAATGACAAGCGACGCAGCGACGGAGTAACGCCGATGCCCCAGGAGGTCTTTGAGTACCTGATGGATCGCTTGGAGAAGGAGTCCTATTTTGAAAGTCACAATAAGGTTTGTTACTGCTCACCTATTCCTGCTTGGTGTAATTTAATTTTGTCAGCATTCTTTTTTGAAAATGCAATAGAATTCTTTGCCCGAAATTCTAGCATGTGCAGACAGTAAGCGGGATCCTATTTATACTGATTAGCCTCCTTTCTTGGTTGATAGCAGTGTAGCATTTCAGTGTAGATTGTTTCTTTTCTTTCAACCTTGAAAACCATGTTGTTGTAAACACTTACTTTGGTGTCAGTCATGTAAGAATCCCTATTGATTTCCCAATCTCTGCCAGATGGCCTTCTGTCACACTATGCTTAGAAATTATTAAAGATGTCCAAGTTTATCTTGACTTGTTTTAAGGGATATGTTCTGGCCACAGTAAGACTGGTCCAGTTCCAATTAAATTCCTTTATTAAGGCAATTTAAAGCAAGGCCGAACATATAAGTTCCAATTCACAGGGTCTATACTAGGTCAGGACGATATGGTTGAAAATGTGTACCTTAGTGCTTTTCAGCCTTTTTGTGATATATGTTATGCATCCTGATTTTTCATGTGTTCATTCAGAGGTGCCTTTTTTTCTCAGATTTTCCATTTCAGATGATTCATAATTCAGAGGATTTTGAGCAAACACATGCAAATAATCAAATTGTGGCTTAGTGTTGTGAACACAAACAATAGAAAAAATATATGTAATATTGAATACATTCAGAATATAGTGTAAATTCTGTTTCATGCTAAATAAACACAAGGATAAACCATATTTCCAATGTACCACAGGTACCGAGACCAAGTGCCATAACATGGTTGTATTTACCAGGCAAAGAGGGGTCTTGTGACTGCCATAGTCTTGTGAACATAAAACACCTTAGAGCATTTTGATTTTCGCAATATTTTAACAGGGGCCCCCAATCTTTTTTGCGCGTTGGACCAGTATCATGTAAAACTACATTTTCACAGGCTGGTATCGATACAACTAAAAACAAAGTACATAAAAATACAAAGAAGGACCCCAAAGATTTTTTTTTTTTGGATAATTATTGCTCGCTTCTGGGCTAAAATGTTTATGTACTGTATCACGTGACCGAGACAAAGGACTTTCAGACTCTGATGATAAAGAAAGTAAATTATTTTTTAATTATGACTTATGTACTGATAGTGGTCTGTGGCCCTCTGCTCTAGAGCATAGAAAGGATGAACTGTTTTTGCTGTTTGAGTGATTAGCAACCAAATTTACCCTGGCTATTGGAATGAAAACCTTGTATCACATTTTTGCAGAAATTATAATTTTAGAATAAAATCTCGTTGTTTTGCATTGAAAATACGGGTTAACCTACACATATTTTGGGCTGGACGCATTATTTGTGGATACTCAGATTAATATTGAGGTGTTATGATAGATGGGACTTTTTTTCTCTGTAGGCAGAGTCTCACTCCCTGTTTCTGTCCACAACAGGGTGATCCCAACTCTCTGATAGATGAGGACGCTGTGTGCTGCATCTGCAATGACGGCGAGTGCCAGAACAGCAATGTTATCCTGTTCTGCGACATGTGTAACCTGGCTGTACATCAGGAGTGTTACGGGGTACCTTACATCCCTGAAGGCCAGTGGCTGTGCCGCCGCTGTCTGCAGTCTCCCTCCAGAGCTGTGGATTGTGCCCTCTGCCCCAACAAGGGTGGAGCCTTCAAACAGACCGATGATGCCCGATGGGCACATGTTGTATGTGCCCTGTGGATACCTGAGGTAAGTGTGTTGGATCTGTGAGTGTGTATATAGGTCAGGTATATTTTGGGGCAAGATCAGGCAAGTTTCCTCACCCTTGTGAACAAGCTCAAGATATATTGATCATGCCTCATTTTATATTTTAATGATTCCCTCATTTTGTCTGAGAAACTGTGCCACATGCTGGCTGTGACACAACACTAAAATATTGTGAACAAACAATCAACATGTTGACAACAACTGATGTGATGTGTATTTAATGACCATGTCATAGCAACACCATGCTACTCCCAACGAAACAAACTAAATATACAAAAAAAAAAGTTACATTTTTATTTTACTGAAGGAGATTCAAAGCTCAGTAAAGTGTTCTAAACTCCCCATCACTGTATTAGGGTAGGGCAATGTCAACCAATTTGGCATCGTACGATGATGAATTTGAAACTATGCGATGGACGTTGGCCGGGGTGGTGGTGTTGATGTTGATGTTGTTGTTGTTGTTGAATTTGTTTTGAATTAATTATTTATTAATTGTAGCCTACCGTTTTCATTACCTGATCCGCATGGTCTTTGTTTTACGCTTTCAAACAAACCCTGGAGCGGTTCGTTGGTAGTGAGAACACGATCCGAACTCGAACATACCCACCTGTTAAAATTACTTCGCATTTTTGGACTAATCCTGCTGCTGTAGTCCGCTGCACTGCGCATTAGTGGATGAGGAGACGTATTTGTTTACAGAAAGCGCTTTAGCAACATAGCCCCATATCGGAACGCAGACAGACCCGGAGCTGTGAGTAGGGGCGGAGCCTCATCCAAATTAGCTCAAGGAAAAGGGGTTTAATAGATCAGTAGAAAAGTGTAGGTTAAGGCAAACAAAACTCAACCAGCAGTCTCCAAGTGCGGGATTCCTGCACGTTTATTCTGACCAATCCAAAAGCAGTTTAGGAAATGCGTTCAACGGCAAATCTGGTTAGCTCAGCATCTTGATATCTATCGGCCATCGGCGATGGATGATGGCATCGTCTGTCAACCCAACTCTATCGTGTATATATATCACATATCATATATCTCACCAGTGCATCTTCAATCAATCAAATATTATGTTTATTAAATGTTGTTATATACTGTATATAGGTGTGATAGTTTTCTGAATACTGTGGAAGTATGCTTACATTACATTGTTTATCAGATTTGTTTGTATTTTATTTTCGTATTTTTATGCATCTGCCCTTTCAACTTTTCCTCACCGGTTGTCTTTCACAGTCATGCATACAGAAATACATAATTTAACTTTACTGGTGCTTCATTTTGTTTCATTTGCTATGTAGTTGGCTCTGTCATATTCTTTCAGTTATGTACCTTAAATTGTAATTGTTTTCCTGATTAATAATTCCAGGGTGACTCCAAAGCATTTTGTTGCTAGCTTAGGTTTTGTTGAGGATGAAGCTTTCTGAGATGACTAATTCAAAACTTTTAGTCATCTGTCTATAATAGCAGTGCTCATTACACAAAGATTATGCAAAATTAAGCATTGTACAGTACTGGGTATATTGATGCATTTGTGCAGTCTCTTGTGATTTTTGTGTGTATGGTTTGGAATGTGCTTTCTAAAATGATGGCAACTTCAATTAGCCTGGTACATGATGTGTTTGTGTTGTGCAAAAAGAGGCTGCTGGGCTAATAAAAAATGCACTATTACATTTCACTCTTGGAGTCTGTACATCACATTTGAGTGTGGCCATCAAAAACCCTCACTTGACTATGGATGCATTTCAAATTGAAAATTCAATCTGAGGAATGTGAGGGTTTTTGTGGGCATTTAGAAAAATTGCAGCATTCACAAATATTCATCTTGTATTGTTTTGACTGGCATTGGTCATAACTTGCTAGAGCCATTAGGTTTTAGAAGCTGTGGCCATCACCTCAAACAATACCAAATGTATGTTCCAATCTGCCACAACATTAAAACCAGTAACAGGTGAATAACACCAGTTGTCTCACTGCTATTGCACCTGTCAGGGGTGGGATATATTTGGCTGGAAGAACAGATCATTCTGTTTGGTGAATTGGATGCAAGAAAAAAATGCCAAGCTTAAGATCTGAGGGGCTTTGACAAGGGCTGAGCTGTGGTGGCAAGAGCATGTCCAAATGGATCAGACCGTCTCAAAAATGGAGTAGCTGCTGTTGCACAATTGGCCATTTTTGTCACACATGCAAACTGCAAACAGTGTGATCAGCAACACAGTACCCTGGGAGCAATATGTGGGGAATGTGCCTTACTCAAGGTTGTTTTCCAAGATGGCGGCGCGCTAGGTCGCAGCGGCCACTTCGAGTCCAACACTTTGGTGCAAAAGTGTTTTTTTTTTTTTTTTTTTTTTTTTTTTTTGTTGCTTCAAACATTCATACGGAAACTTGCCAAACATGTGCATCCGAACAGCTGGTACACATGTTTATGACCACCAGACCCTGCACCAGATATGAGAAGAGAGGTAAACTTACCTTGGAGATGAGGTGCTACACGGGCCGAGCCCTCAGACCACGGTGCTGCCTGACACCGCTGGCCTGTGGAAGCGACATCGCAAGTGGTGCGCGAGAAAGCGGAAGTCTTTCTTGCCAACATTCACTCCCTGGACAATAAACTGGACCACATCCGACTCCAGCAAACCACCCAGCGTGAGTTCAGAGACTGTTGTGCTTATGTGTTTATGGAGTCATGGCTAAACGACAGCGTTCCGGACACGGTTACGGCTATTAACAACATGCTAATGTTCCGTAGCGACCGTGATGCTAAACTCAGCCACAAAGCAAGAAGAGGGGGGCTTTGTTTTTACATCAACACAGTCTGGTGCATGAATGCTGTACTGATCTTGAGCTGCTGCTCTCCACTGCTGGAGCTTATGTCTGTGTAATGTAGACCATTTTATTCACCGCGAGAATTCACTATCGTGCTCATAATCGCGGTATACATCCCACCGAGCGCAAACAAAAACAACACGCTGCCAGAACTGTACGGAGCCATCAGCGACCTCCAAACCTCTTATCCTGACGGACTGTTCATAATCGCTGGGGATATGAACCACGCAAACATCTCTCTCCATAAATTCTATCAACACGTGGACTTTCCGACGAGGGGTAAAAACATGCTGTAATGTGTTTACACGAACATCCCCGGTTCGTTCTGCGCCCCACCTCGGATTTTCTGATCATGTGTCCATCATCTGCATCCCAGTCTACAGACCGCTCGTCAGACGTGCCAAGCCCGTCCAGAAGCAGACAAAGATCTGGCCACCGGGAGCCATCTCCGCTCTCCAGGACTGTTTTGAGCACACTGACTGGGACATGTTCAAGGAGGCTGCAACCTTCAGCAGCTCTACAGACCTTGAGGAGTATGCGGTGTCGGTCATGGGCTACAACAGCAAGTGCGCCCCAACCAGAAGCCGTGGATGACTGCAGAAGTGCGCACGCTGCTGAGAACCCGAGATACCGCCTTCAAATCAGGTGACCAGGATGCCCTGAGAACAGCAAGGGCCATCCTGTCCAGGGCCGTCAGAACAGCGAAGCTGCCCACACTCAGAAAATCCAGTCACTTCATAGACACTGGGGATGTGCGACGCATGACGCAGGACATCCAGGCCATCACCAACTACAAGGCATCTCCACCTGCCTGTGATAGTGAGGCCTCCCTTCCTGACGTGCTGAACAACTTCTATGCCCCCCTACAGTTCACATATCGTCCCAAACGTTATACAGATGATGCCATCAACACCATCCTTTACCTGGCCCTCACTCATCTAGACAAAAAGGACACCTATGTCAGAATGCTGTTCATAGACTTCAGTTCAGCATTCAAC
>JBBMFX010000016.1:3932978-3948160 GCA_037832545.1 Rhabdalestes septentrionalis | reverse complement strand
CAGACAGACAGACAGACAGACAGACAGACAGACAGACAGACAGACAGACAGACAGACAGACAGACAGACAGACAGGTTCATCTTGCTTTTTGTGTTCATGTTGTAGAGTGTCCTTTGGGTCCTGGGGGTGTGTGTGGAGGCCTCGGCCGCTGTGAGGGAGAGGGAACACGTTTCGGAGATGGAGAGTGTGTATGTGACCCAGGCTACTCAGGGTCACTCTGTCAGGACTGTGCGGATGGATACTACAGAGAAAAGAGCTCCAATGGCACCCAGCCACAATGCTCAGGTGATCAAGCCCAGAAATTTGGCTATTAAATCACTAGAGGACACGGGGGGTCGACATACGACGTTTCGATTTACAGCGCTCACTCCCAGCCCCACTCCACTTGGTTTGCACCATTAGACTCGTACTCACAGACTACAGGAGCAAACTAGTTTGGTTGCGAGCGAGGGAATAATACGCAGTAACTATGACTGAGGAGTTTTCCTTTTTCTGTGGCTTAGTTGTGTTGTCTCTACTGCTCCTATAAGCACTTTAAACACGAAAAAAAGATTCAAGAGTGTCAATTGAAAGATTTTGGTGTCAGGAACCATATGCTTCTAACTGTTAGGATGACTCCCTTATCCTGACGTCAGGGTAAGGAAATTAGCGTAGAACCATCTGTCGAGCCCCCACCTACTAGATTAGTTGAAGATCCACCATTTTTGTCTGCTGGTTTTACAATCATGCATATTACGCTTAGTGCTATGGCTATAGGCAAAGGCAAGTCACAAATGAAGTATTGTGTTCATTTTGCTCTTTGTCTGACTCTGGGTCGAACATATAGGGCTGGATAGCGCCTCTGGTTTCTGCCTTTTTCACGTTTGGTAAACACTCAATGTAAGCAGGGGATTCTTGAAAGCCAAATACATTTCTAACTCATAAATGAACCAATACAAATTTTAAAATCCATTAAGTCCAAGTTTGGATGAAAAGCTTACCTGTTGCTTTGTAAATTTGTGCCAAGGATGCATAACGAACATCAGTGGAGCAATGAAAGCGGGTGCCCTGGTCTGGTAAATCATGTATGCTTTTACTTAATGGGCCGGGTGTGTGAGCATCACTTACCTGGGGAGCAGATGGCATTAGGAAAAATGGATGTTGAAGGCAAGCCGGTTAAGGCGGTTTGGACCCAGATGCTCTAACTGATGTTGAAAACTAACTGATAGTGAAACTTTAATGCAGGGAATCATGTCGATGTTCATTTGAAATGTACCACATACCTAAACATTGTTGAAGACCAAATATACCCCTTAATGGCAGTGACCTCTGGTAATGTGACCTGCAAAAAATGATCTGAGGAACATAATAAAGAGATTTCATTCCCCAGATCATGCATCTGTAGGAAATACTGGACAAACTTATTCAACAGATCTGCTTGGTGTTAGATACCACATCGCACATTTAGAGTCCATGTTTCGACAAATAAGTGCTGTTTGGCAGCACAAGGGGACCTACACAATATTTTGTAGGTTGCTAAAATGCTCTGGCCAATTGGTGTATTTCAGTATATATAATGCCTGTTTAGCACAGAAATATTCATATTTTTCCAACTGTGTCTTCCAACTGCTTAATGTCTGACTAAGATGTTTTTATGTTTTGTATGTGTAGCCTGTTATCACTCCTGTAAAAAGTGCTCTGGTCCACAAGATTATAAGTGTTTGGACTGCAAGCCTGGTTGGATTCTTCATGACAACAAGTGTGTAGGTGAGTTCTGCTGATGACGTGCATTAAGGGTATTATGAAATAAAACTAATTAACATTGACTTAACAAGAACAAGAACAAGACCCAGCCTGTGTCCGTGTTTGGCTGTCTGATTGCAATGTTTGATTTAAAAAAGTGATTTTTATAGTTTTAGACTTCAGGCAGGTAATGAACAAACAACAGTCAGTGGTCACAAATGTAAGCCTTAATCAGTTTAACAAGTTTTTTTCAGCCAGGCAACATTTGTCTACCATGATGAAAACCAAAAAGATATTTGTTATGTTGTAAATTGAGCTAAAGACTGTAGAATTTTCATTGCATCTGGTGGCACTCCTGTCCCAGGAGTTAGACTGACATGTTATCAAATCTTTCACATTATATGCAACCTGATACTGCCAACAGTTCATATTCATGGTTGACTGAGTTGTAATTGCTGCAGTTAATGTGTCAAGTGTCCTGTGTAGGCCAATTAGAGATTCAGTAATTGTTTACTGAGAAATGGCTGTTTTGCATGAGAAGAGCGAGTCTGGGCAGGCTGATTGTAACTGATAACATGAACTGGAAAGAAAAATCTGTTAGTGTCATTCTAGGAGAAGTGCCAAAGTGAGCAGTAGAAAAACTATTGAAAACCACTTAAAAACTGCCTGAAACCACTGAGCATGTCCTCTTGGCTCCAGGCCCTTTGTTTACCACACGGAGAGAGAATGTGCATGATCTTATCAACTACACCTGCCAATCAGAACATTTGAAGCCACAAAAGAATTGCATTTTTAGTTAAGTGGATAACACAAAGCACATCACATCTTGTGTAACAGCAGGCTAATACTTGCTCAGAGGACAAATTTTAGTGAAAACTGTCTGTAAAAACAGCCAAACACTGGTTTTCTCATATAGAACTGATTCAGCATGAATAGACCATTACTGGAGAATTAAGGCTCTTTTGCCAAGAAAATCGTTACAGTTGTTCTACGATTTCATTGCCTTCTTAAGAAAGAGGAATAATACATGTAATTACCAAGATGTCATTTTGAATAATTAGTAAAACCATCAGACTTCAGTGGCAGGGAGTTTGGGGAATTCTCACCTTAATTGGGCAAAGTATTAACTGTAACCCACTGACTAAATGTGGACTTTAAATGGAAGGCATAAGTTATGTTGTTTTTTTATTTATTATATTATTTTGTTTATATTTAAATTATTTATTTTTTATTACTTGAATATTAGAACACTTTTTTTCTAATAAACACCAACATTATTAATAAAAACTAAATAAATAGTAAAATATAAGTTCAGTATTTAGAAATTACAAGCCAAAAACCCAAAAACAACACTTCCATCAGTGTGAGAAGGAACGAGTTTTGAGGGTTTGCAAGTTGTTGTTGTTGATGCTGTTGTTATTGTCTAACACTCGCTGTCTTTATCACAGATGTAGATGAGTGTGGTACTGAGCTGGCACGCTGTCCCTCCAACACTTACTGTTTCAACATTGATGGCTCTTATGAATGCAGAGGTCAGCGCCACTTTTTGAACTCAGAATGAGAATAATTGATAATATTGGCCTATATCATTTTAGATGGTCAAAAACTAAGCAGATTCCAGTACAGTTGTGAATTGTCAAATTAACTCTGGCTATGTTATTAGGTGTGCCTACATTGCATGTAAATTCCATGTCCATTTTATCAGTGCCACTTTCCCCATATGTGCACTGTATAGTTCTACAATTCCAGGTGTAGTCATCTGCTGCGCAGCATAAATTTTTATCCTTTATTAACTACCTGAGACCAGGTATTATGAGGTTGGTGGATCATTATCAGCCCTGAAGTGACACCTGTGACTTGTGGAATGCTTGACGTTTTACAATGAACAGTACACAGACAAAAACCGACTTAATAAAGTGGCCAATGCGTGTATGTCATTCTCAATTGTCAATTTTTTTCAAACTCTCTTTTGCACATGTTTATTCCTGCTATCCAACGGCTCTATGTGTCTAGGATGTGACCAAGCGTGTGTAGGCTGCATGGGCAGTGGTCCTGCTCGTTGTAAAAAGTGTGCCCGAGGGTACAGACTGACTGGAGCCAAGTGCCTTGGTAAGTCTTACATGTTTCTTTACATCTTGTTCTCCTACTGTCTGTCTTTGTTAAATATTTCAAATGTATGTATAAGACCCGTTTGTCTTCGTTAGCATTTATTATTTACATGTTTGCCCACCTCCTCTCCATCCATTTGCATGAGGCCTACAAAATCAACACTCTGAAGTAGTCATCTTCAGTGCACTTTTCATGTTGTCTTTTACAGGTGCCCCAGGCTCCTTGCTTGATGAGCATAGATAGATTCATTGGTTCGAACAATGGAATGCTTTAAAAATGCCAGAGCGAAAAGGCACACCATAATTCTGAAGTACAGATTTATAACATTTACTTTTGTGTTTACATTTACATGAATTTAAACCAGAACCAACCCAATGTGCTAACCAACACAAATGAGGTTTCAAAATGGACTGTACTATAACATGTACAAACCCCAGAATTTAATGCCAAAAATACAATTTGATGGTGACTCAAAACTAAAAAATATTTAAAGGTCAGTGAGAAATACCAAAGAGAAAATTAAATGTGAATAAAGCTAAACTGATAGAATCTGTTTAAACCCAGCAAGAATTATTTAAATTTAAGCATGGAACTCGAGCACCCCTGGTCAAATTACACATTTCTGTTAATTTTTAAGTGAAAAGATTTATGTCAGTTCAAGTAGGATTTATTTTCATTACAGTCATATAAACAGTACACAGTAAAATGAAACAACATTCCTCCAGGACCATGGAACAAAAACAGAAACACCACAAGACTACAAAAGTGCAGACATGATGAAAGAGAGCAAGAAATAACATGAGAGCAACAAAACAACATGACAAAACCTTATACTTCTGGAAATTGTAACGTATAATCATTAGGGGTACACCGAAAATTCGGCCACCGAAATGTTCAGGCCGAAAGTGGCAACAAAGGTTTCGGCTGAATTATTATTTTTTTTATCGGACCGAAACTGTGATGACGCAAACAAGACGCAGTTGACGCAACCACGGGCTCCCCACGCCAGATTGGTTTAGGGTGAGGATGTCTGCTGTGACCACGCATTTCTACATTTCTAAGAAAGACACACAGAAAGCCATTTGTCTAAACGTCGGGCTTAATTTATCAGATGAAAAGCGCCCCGATTGCCTCGTCTCTCCTACCGACGTTGGCGTTCTAGTGGTTAGGGCGCTCGCCCTGTGCTTATGATATTACAGGTTTGAATCTCGCTGGGTGGATGGGTTTAAATGCAGAGGTAGAATTTTGTACTGTTCACACTATGTGCTCTGATGTAAAACAAAATGGTCATGTATTGTCTGCAGTTTTAAAAAAGGAAAGAAAGTTATTCAGTGATTACAGTTAATATATTTCAGTTTTGTTTTGATGGACTATTTTGTTATAAGCCTACAGAGAATGTAGTTTACCATTCACCAGCACTTGTTCTGAATGCAATTTGGACAAGCACTTAGAATAAGAAAAATTGCATGTATAAATGTGTAATATTTCAGCTTTCTTGTTTTTAGTCTATTCAGGCCAGGGTGTTTTACCCATTTTCGGTTTTCGGTTTCGGCCCAAAAAATCCTTTCGGTGCATCCCTAATAATTATCATTTAATTATTGGCCGATTCCCTTTCCTATTTGTAGACTTCAAATGTTCCATGTAGTCAGCTAGCAGCCTTGGACTTTTTGATTAAGTATTGTTTTTCAGGAATGGTTATTTGGCTAAGACCTATTAAGATTCAGTATATTCAGTGTAAATAAATGGGAAGTGTTCATTTTACTGAGTCACATTTAACTTTTTTCCATGCAGATGTTGTATTAACTTTCGAAATCAACACAACATAATTTGAACATTGGTCAAATTTGACATACAATTGTGTCTGTGTTTCCTGCTTCAGATGTGAATGAGTGTAAAGAGAAAGCAATAGCATGTCCTGGACTTAATGAAGCTTGTATTAATGAAGAGGGCTCATTCCGCTGTGAGTGTGCAGAAGGCTTCATACGTAGAGACAGCATTTGTGTGGAGAACATTCAGCCTAGTAAGTAAAACACACACTACATTGATTTGAACTTGTTCATGCTGGATCAGCTGCAATGACTGCCATGGTGTGAATGTGACAGGACCATGACAGGTCTTGAGAGATGTCTTTATGCTTAGAGGGTGGAAACCCCTCTGCTGCTTTCTGGATAAGTCCAGTTTGAGCTCCTTTGTCTCGCTGACATTCAGCTCAAGTCCACTAGGTGGTCTCATCATTATTTGAGATAAGATGTTTACGGCATTAAGCCGACGCTCTTATCTAGAGTGTCATCAGCGAACTTGACTTAGATTTTGGAGTCTGAATTTGCCACACAGTCATAACTGTTCAGTAGAGGGCTTGGCACACAACCTTGGTTGGCAGCCTACTTGTGCCAACTGTGGTAGAACAATCAGATAACACACCTGCACAGGCGAAGGTTGTTCAGTTTAGTGGCCAGTCTGGAGGAGACTACCGTGTTGAACAATGGCCCGTATTTGATAACAGTCTAACATAAGCCCCTCTCCTGGTGTCCCAAGTGGACAGGAGTGGAGTAAGTGGGTTATGGTATGACCTGTAGATCTGTTTGGGCGTTATGCAAATTGTAAAGGATCAAGGGTAGTATACAGGGAAGTGGTGATGACGGTTTTTGATCAAGCGCCTTTAAAACATCACCAAAGAGGTCAGGGATATGAGACGATTGTCATTTAAGCAGCTTGGAGGGGTTTCTCAGGGACAAGGTCTATAATGTACTGCTATAATGTACTGGGAACTGTGCATTTAGAGGGGAGAGTTTGAATATTAGAAACATTATTAGAAGAATATTAGAAGCATCTAAAATTTCAGATTTTATAGTGAACTTCAGTACAGTAAGATGTTAGAGCAGCAGTTTTTACCACATCCTTTGGTTTGATGGACTTGTCTGCTGAAACATATGATTGAAAAATAAGAATCATTCGTGCTATTAACACTTCAGGTTGGTGTAAATTTAAAGATACAGCACTGAACAAGATGGAGGTCACAGCCTCTTTTTTCAATTTAGTAATTTCCTCTTTAGTTAGTTTAAACTGTCCACATGCTGAATAGATTTCCTGTAAAATTCTGTAAAATTCATATTTTATAAGTCCCGTATGAAGGGATGGATGTAGTGTTGCAGGAACTAAGGAAACGTGGAGTATTTGTCGGTGGTGGCGTTTTTGTACGTAGCTCTGTCATTCCTCTTCAGTTGTATGCTAAACAGATATGCCATTCAATTTCTGTGTCTGTCTCTTTGCAGCTGATCCAGAGAAGGGCTTATTCGACGACATGACTGATGATGAGGTGCTGGTCCTCCAGCAAATGTTTTTCGGTGTGGTGATCTGTGCGCTTGCTACACTTGCTGCTAAAGGAGACATGGTTTTTACTGCCATCTTTATTGGGGGTGTGGCAGCCATGGCAGGCTACTGGCTCTCAGAGAAAGGCGACCGCGTGCTGGATGGCATCCTTAAAGGACGTTAACCAATGAGCTGCTCAGGGACTGCAGAGCAAGCGTGGGACTGCTGGACTGTAAGCCTATCAGGTGACAAAAACTTGAATTGGGAGGAATTTGGAGGTGGAGAGGAGTGGGTAACGGAATAGAAGTCAATCAGGGATTTTGGAGGAAAGGAGTGGAGGAAAGGTGACTAAAGTGCTACTGTGTCAAGGGCTCTGAGGTGATATGTGTGGACTATGCTAATGGTTTGTACTATGCTAATTTAAATGCTGTGTTTTCACAGTACGGTTTCTCTGCTGCGCACTAAATGACTACATAGGGACATTTTTAATACAACTAAGAAAAGTTGTAGACTGCACTGATGCTTGGCAGGTAATAGAATATGTTGCTGTATGTTGGATAAATGATGCTCTGTGTTGGCTTAAGCATGTCCCTTCTCAGAAAGTATAGCAGCATAGCATACTGGAGCTTTCACCAGTTTTGCTTTTATGGTCAAATACCCTGGGTGAGCTCCTTGTTAAACACGTAAAGACCTTAAACAATTTGTTAAATAAGCTTTTTACATCTTAACCCTTTTCTCACTTTAGAAGGTGTTGGATAGTTATGCACATTTTCACAGCATAAAGGAGTATATCCAAAGCTACAGATGAACTAATGGAAGGAAATTACTCTGGAAAAATCCTGCCTTGAAAAGCAGTTCAGGAACATGAGAGATGAGTGATTTGACACTTAAAAACTTCATATTTTCTTTCCTTTTACATGAGATCTCACAGTCCCATAGACTTTAGAAATGCATGAACATCTAGCAAAATTATAGTATGTTTTTATGCTGAGATATAGCCTGTGTATTGTTAATTTTATGACTATTTATTTATTATTAAGCCACCTATTCTGCAGTCAGTGATTCATTTTGTAAAAATGCATTTGTATGTACTTTATGGTACCTAATGCCGACACCACAGGAAATGAAAAGAGCCACTTTTACCTGATGCTGCTGGACCCTCTCATCCTAACTATCTTACATCCCACCCATGGTTTGGCCGTTAAAGTAATAATCCAGCATTTTGTTCTCAAAATAATGTGGTCGATTATAATGCACAATATTTGTTTTTCTGTTTCAGCATTTGCCCATTGAAGTGCATTTTGTTTATTTCTGATCTGAAACATTTATTGTTTGTGATAATTTACCATATCAGGAAGATGTATCTGATTAAATTAGGAAACTGCTGGAGTATTCCTTTTACTTCCTGTTCTATGTAACTGTGGATGTTTTTCCAGAGAGCAAACTATGCTTACACATGACACAGTTTTAGTTTTCTGAATCTATGAACCTGTTTTATTATTATGATTCGAAAATCTGCATGAACTTTTTATCCACTCATGTAAGAAACCTCATCCAAAATGCCTCCGAGCCAGAGTACTTAAGATAAGTTTGGATGGAGGCATGCGTTGCTGAATTTTATTTTGTTCAACTTCAGTTGATCAAAGTAGCTGGTCAACCCCCGAGTTCAGCTTCATAGGCTACCTCGTAGTATGTCTGAAATTTTGGGCTTCGTTTTGCAATATCAACCTCCATAAAATCATGACAATAAGGAAGATAATGATTTATCTGCTCTGTGGAAACAGTGGAAAGCTTATTTAATTAAAGCTTATTTCAATGACACAGTGGTCTTTTTATTTTATTTTGAAGGAGCTTTAACTGGTATGTCAGCACTGTCTGTTCAAGCTTTACATGAGAAGCAACAACAATTTATACTGTGAAAATGTAACTCTGGACTATTTCTGTGGGTCCACTGATCATGTGTACACAATGTAAATAAATGGCTACTCTCATTTTTAAATAGTGTGAAAAGAGGTTTTGATTAGGACAGTGACGATGTATGTGCATTTTAAGTAACATAAAATTGTGAAAATTGTACAGAAATTAAATATCATTTGGGGAAAATCTATTACAAAAATAGACATAATTTTATTATATTAAAGACAAACATTATAACCAGCTTGTTATAAAACAGGCAAAATGTCCATATTATTTACACGTAAAAATATTTAAAATTTATTATGAGAGATATGAAGGAACAAAGAGTTTCAGTTCCAGTCCTGGGAATCCAATGAACTGTATATATTTGTTTGAGTTTTGTAACTTGTCTCATGAAAGGCAGGACAATTACCTCTTGAGCAGAAACAGGTTTGATCAGGGAAAAACAGCAACGTTCAGTTTTTCAAACACTGCCACTGATAAAGCTGCCAGTTCTTGTGTCTTTCACTCTGATAAGAACCAATAGCCAAATGTTACATTATCACAATCCACTTTCCTAATACATGAATTTCCATTTTATATATTTGACCTGGCATTGAGCTCATAAAGAAAACTGAGCTGAGGATGCACTACTTCAAAAGAAAGGTTCTCCATTTCTTCAAGTTTCCCGTAATCATGCTGTAAGAATATGTGAGCAGTGGTGGTCAGATGCATTACATGGGGTAGTGCACAAGTTTTGTGATCTAGCCAAAAGATCATTATTATGAAGATTGTGATGTTTACAACACGTGTGCTTTAAGAATGCTTTAATGAGCAATTCTTCTGTCCTGGATAGAAATTTTGGCCCAGTTAAAACAAACATCATGGATAGTATCGATTCTGATTTTAAGGGACTGACACTACCAAATATAATTTTGTCTTTTCATTTAAACTTAGTTAAACAGTGCTTTATTGACATATAATTGTCAGTTCTAGATGGTCACAATAAATGTGTAGTAGTTAAGAGAAATGTCTTAAGAAAAAAAAATTTAGCAGTTGTGTTCTAGTAAAGTTAATAAGATTTGTTGGCATCATTTTGACCAGGAGTGTTTTTGTTTGTTTTACTTCGTCCAAATTTCCACCGAACATTCATTCAGAATATCATAATGGCATCTGGATTAGACATTGGTTTCTAACCATGCGCTCACTTTCAAATAAACAATATACTACCATTATCTCGCAATCAACCAAACGACTGATTTCAGGACAAGTTTTGAGAAATGGCAAATATTCCTTTTAAAAGAGCATCCCACTAGATTTCTGGAATTTCTAAAACATGGTAAAAATGGCGGAGAGGTTTCTTAATGAAAGGTCCCAACATTCATTTTCAGGAAAGCCCTCGAGCACAGTTGAAATTTGCAATTTTTCATTTTGACACAGAAATTCTTTTAAACATCCCTAATAGATGGTGAGAGAAAGGTACTGTCAACACAAACCAGGAATGCTGGCGCTAAAACATGGTTTAAAAAAAGAAACTTGTTTGTGGTCAGAGTCCTAACCGCTCATGGTTCTCCCAGAGCCAAGTGTGATAGTCGTTGAGCTTGTGATCATTTGGAGTGACCTAAAAAAAAAACATGAAGAAAATTCATACATGAAAGCCATTTTTATTTCACTTTTTCTGTTATGTGTAACAGGGCAAGTCTCACCTCTTTCCATTCTCCTGCACAGAATATGCGATAGGAGTCATTGCCATATTTGCCAATTCCATGTAACTCAATAGGATATCTCCATGATTTTGTAAGGTACTCGTCTAAAGACAAAACAAATGAACACCAAATGAAGAATTTAATTTTATACATTACAGCAGAAATACAACCTAAAACCAAATGAAGAAATAAATAGACTACATTACTGCAGAAATAATACCTAAAACATCATACTTTTAAAAAGTAAATAACTAATTTAATGAAACAAAAATATTATTCCTTTGAAACAGCATGTATTTATGGAGAACCGCTTTAAGAAATGGACTACACACAGATTATATTCTTTACCACTCCTGTAATAAATGGCAAACCATGAAGTGGACATGCTCTGAGTCAGTTTACTTCAAATAAGAGTGTGAATTACTGGACACAATAAGATGAAATCCTAAACAGTTTAATAATTAGTCACATATTCCTGAGACTAAAAAAATCCAGATAAATACTAACCCAACTTATCGATACCGGTTTATGTTTTTGTTATTTTTTGTGTACATGTTAATGAGCATGTGTGTGAGAAACACCTTGTTTTCTTCCAGGAGGGGAGCTTGGTTCCTGGAAGCCTGGATTCCCGCACAGTTAAGTTATTTGTTCAGACACACCTGATTCAACTGAGCTGTTATAAGATTTAGTAGGTGTGTTAGAAAATCACCAAACTGTGCTGGACTCCAGCCCTCAGTTCCCCACCCTTGTTTAATGATGCACACTTGTACACCTAGTGCTCAGACGCTGTCCTAGGAAGCTTCACCAGAACAATATTGCCCCCTTGTGAGATTCTGTGTACAGGTTGTTTGTTTTTGGAGAATAGCTAAACCAAGTTGTTTTTTCACCAATAGCATAATTAATATGTTGGGAAGTGTACCTCCGGACACTTGAAAACCTATAATCAAAATGTCTTGGCTAACTGGCCAATGGGGTTTGTTTTAGATGATCCTCACCAGAGAAGCGGATGAGTGTTTTGGCTCGAAGGGCGTTGAGGCCGAGAGGCTGCATAAGCTCAGCCAGATCCTTCCAGTCACTGGCTCGGGTTACTTCAGCAGACGGGTAACGCTCAAAGAACTGCCACAGTGTTGGTACAGCCAGCTTCCCTACACACAAACACAAGGCAAATACTCATAAGTATGCATTATTCACCATAATGTACTTCTCTATCTTTGCGAAAGTTTGTTGTTGGTTTTCTGAGTTTTTGAAAGACTGTGGATTGTTTGCTGTTGTTTTTTTTTACTGTTTGGGCTTTCTTGAAAGTAATGTGTCCTCTTATTACGTGTGAACACACCACAGCACACCACGCAGTGTGAACAATGTGAATTTTATTCTCTGCATATAACCCATTCACCAAGTGAAGCAGGGGGCTGCCACCAATGAGGGATGCTCAGGGAGCAATGAGTAGGGATGGTACCTTGCTAGAAGTTACCTCAGAAATGATACACGCAGTTGGTTTTGAGCCCACAACCTTTTGATTGCAGGGCCAATGGCATCACCACTAGGCCACCAGCTGCCCCAAAACCAGATTAACTGATAAGTTATGACTCATATAAACATTCTACATACACTTTGTCCAAAGGCTCTGTGCTCTGAGCATGCTGTGAGATGTAATGCACCAGATCTAGGTGTGGTAGGACAGCAAAACTCGATGTTCCCATTTTGTATTGCATTTATGTACTACGTACTGCATTATGCTACTGCCTTGTGATGTAGCAGCATTCTGTAAAGGGTTTTTTGTGTGCTTAGAAGAAGAGCTCGATATTTACCACTTGTCTTGTTGAGGAAGATGGTGGCCACTAGAAGCTTCCAGGGGTCATGGAAAAGGGTTTCTTGCACTAGTTTAAAGGGGGAACGAGGTGGAGTCCATTTCCTCAGTGCTTTCCGCTTTGGAGGACTGAGACCTGAGAGAAAGGGACTCCGTGAGTTTCAGGATGTTCCAACATACTGAGTAAGGCATGAGAAAAGCTCAAGCTGCTTGAGAACCACTTAAAATAACTGATATTGCAACTTTCAGAGTAACATACCACCACTCTTGCGACTGAAGTATGGACTGGTTTTCCGCTTCTCCAACAATAACTTTGTCCCTGGATGAACGAACAGCCAAACATAAATAGCAAGAACACAGGAGGATATCACGACTGTAAAGGAGGAGATGTGTAGAGTGCATCAGGCTCAGGAGCTTGACTGATGGAACAAACCTGGAAATTCATAATCCAATATTCTGCACATCACCAGAATCAGAAAACTGTACTGTTCGTGGAGGAAACTGATTAGGTTATGACTGTACAGACACAGAGGCACAGACAAGAATATCTAAGGATAAAACATGGTACAGTCATAACATTCTGTAGCAGGCTTGCTTACACACATCATGGTGTAGTGTAAAACCCAGTAAATGCTAGTTCATGTTTTCTGCAAAGTTTGAAGGCACCCAACATTTGACAGTGTTACAAATAAGTGTCCTTTCTTTGGCTGATTTTAATAGCCAGGTGTTTCACCAGAATAACCAGATTTTTTGCGGGGATTAAAATTAGACAGACACATTTGTACCAATATATATATAAAAACTAAACATGAAATGTAATCAAAGCATCTGTTTCTTTACGTGAACACAGCAGGGATGCCTTGAAAAACAAATAGTTGTGTGATGCAAGTGCGTGCAGCAGGGAGTTAGTCTAAACATTATGTTTTTAGTTGTTACAAATAACTGGATGCGCGATGCTAATTTCGTCAAAATACAAAGTTAATGAATAAATGTAATTGTTCCTCAAAATCAATCAAAAATCTCCAAACAAAGGAAAATGAAATATGAAAAAAGAAAATATGTTGTTGACAAGACAAATATGATTCATGTATATTATTAGATTAACAAATAAATACTAAATGGTTTGAAAACATGCACGAGGAGGTGGTCCTCACCGCTTTGTGTGTTTCTGTCAGGTGAGCAGCTCCCCCCTGTGGCCTCATTTTTCTTCTGTTTTTCTTCGTTTACCTCATCCCTTTCTACGTTTTCCTCCTCACTCTCTGACGCAGGCTGCACGGTTAAGACAGGCACTGAAGTCGGGTCATTTTCTGTGCGAGTTAATCCCCTGGATGCTTTGTTTCTTTCATGCTCTGTCACTTCTTGTTGTACTGACTCTTTTTGCTCTGGGCTCTCCGTCTCGTCCCTATGACAGCTCTCTATTCGGCCTTTTGCTGCCTTCTGCTCTTCTTCTGTGTCCATCTTTATTCGTTGATTTTCCACCCTTCCCTCAGATGATTCTGGAGATCTTCCTGCAGGCTTCTTTCTTTGTTTTGCCTTTCTCTGCCTCCCTGCATTTCTCTCGTGTGGTTTAGGTGCTCCACTGTTGCTTTTGGCTGTGGTAAACTCAAAGTCATCCAGATCCAGTTCATCATATCCCTCAGAGAGCAGATGGTTCTGAAGCTCTGATTTGGATCTGAAGCGTTTGCCCTGAGGACTTTCACAGAAGCAAAGGCATGTTATTACTTTTTAAATCATCAAGATGCATGTTGACTTTGATATTATCGATCCCTACTAATCTTACTATCTAAGCAAACTTATACTGGTGTATTATAATAAATACTTACTTTTGTCTATGACGTGTGTTATATGTCTGGTCTGATGTTCATATTACTCAAGCCTTATTTGTATTATTGCCTACCTGATGATATAGGTGTCTGTTTTGCCTGCAGTCTTTCCCTGCCTCCTCTGTTTTGTCTCTCTGGTCCAGCCGGGAGGCAGCCCCTCTCTGGAGACAGCTGTTATCTGACCGCTGGGCCGTAGTTTTGGCTCAGCACACTCATCAATAACCATTTTTATTTTTTCACCACCTGAACTGACATTTATAATATGGAGATAATTAATGTCACACAAGAATCTAAATAAACATTTAATTGTAAATGTACATAATAAAACATTGTTATAATATATACACACTATATATATGTACATATTAAATTGTTCCTTCTAATAATTAGCTACAATATATGGACAAAAGTATTTGGATGCCTGACAGTAAAACACCTGAGACTTGACATTGTTTTCAAATATATAGACTTGGTCTCTGCATGGAGTTGGTCCTCCTTTGCAGCTGTTACGTCTTTCCACAAGCTTTTGTGCTTTCTATGGGAATATGTGACAATTCATTCTGCAGAGCATTTATGAGGTCAGGCACTGATGTTGGAGGAGAAGGTCTGGCATGCAATCTATCTTGCTACTTTCCTAACTGCTACAGGTTTTTTTCTGATCAAAGCTGTTGGCAGAACGATTGTCGTTAAAGAATTGTAAATTGTCTCTGTTCAGCAGAAACGGCCCTTAAATTTAGTAAAGATCCTCTACTCCATCAGACTGTTTGGGTAGTTTTTGTTTTGGTTATGATTTAAAAGATAAACACAGT
>JBBMFX010000016.1:3915652-3927297 GCA_037832545.1 Rhabdalestes septentrionalis | reverse complement strand
CAAACGATGGCCAGTACCTGGCACTGGGCATGATGAGTGGGGTCGTGAGCATCAGGAACAAGAATGGAGAGGAAAAGGTGAAGATTGAGCGCCCAGGGGGTTCCTCGTCCCCCATCTGGTCTATTGCCTGGAACCCATCAAAGTAAGACTCTTGTTCAAACAGAAGGAGAATTTTATAAGTATCAGATTTCAACAGTATCAGATTATACAAATAATTTATGATTTTTTGAGTGTCAGTTTAGAAACACAAAGATACCATGGCTCTGGACACCAGTGGTAGAGGATTTGATCATACTCTAGGGGGAGCTGTCTGACTGTAATTCATGATGGCAGGTTTAACGTAAATTGTAAATGAATGTGACGACTTATTAACGCTTATGAGATATTGTTGTATTTGTCCCAAATCCTTTGTATCTTTTTGCATTGCTCATGTTTAGAACCTCACAAACAAACATGTAAATATAATTTTCTAAATCTTCTAAGAAACAAGTCTTTTTTAAGACAAGTAAAAATAGTTGTTAGATTTATTTTTTGCATAATAAACATAGTATATGTTGAAAGCCCTTGTTGCCTCTAATTCCTAGAGTCATCTTAGCACGATTATAGTGCCATTTATTCGCAACGAGCTATTTAAAAGGGACAGAACATGTTTTCTTTTACCACAGTGCAAAACATAGCAATATGTTCATTAAAGTACATTACAGGTTTTTTTTTAAGAGTTGCAAAACTAATACACATATTTACTTCCACAAAACAGACAATACAATAGGTGCAGTACAGCTGAAAATACATGTTAGAATGAGCAATGTATTAAGCTGAGTTTAAATTGTAATTAAAGAGTTTTGGGAGCATTGATGGGGCAATTTTAGGCTTTTCACTTTAAAAAAATATGCGTTTTTGGGCATTTTGTTTTATCACATAACAAATGTAATGGGGTTATGTTCCAAGAGTACCTACTTGAAAACCAATGCCTAAAAATACCTAAAACTGTATTCATTTCAGACTATTGGTTAAAATATTTGTAAGTTTAATAGGGCTGGCTTCAAAATATGTATTCACCGATCAATATCGATTCTTTTTCAAAAACGATATGGATTCAAAGATTCGCGGATCGATCTTTTCCTGTCGACTATGCACTGCTCCTCGCGACTGTGTTGATAGTTTTTTATGTCTTCAACCAGTTGTGTTCATTGTTGTTTTAACCCTCCCATGGGTATTTTTATTCAACCAATTTTATGGTAACAGTTGTTCAACTTATCATTTCAGTCCCAAATAGACGTTATAAAAAACGGGCGACTAACTCTGTTATTGTTATTAACATAAGAATTTAAATAAAACTTGGAAGTTCTTTTATACCTACATTCTTTTAATTCTTGACTCTCACTATCTCTCTGTTCCTCATACACACACACACACACACACACACACACACATACACACTGTTCCTTTCAACAGTTCATGCTATTCATGTGCAGAAGTAGTTCTAATTTAAACAGACAATATTATTATGTTGGATTGGATTAATTATAAAAACTTTGTAATCTCAAAGTTTTTGTGTTTCTCTCTCAGGGATGAACACCATGATATCTTGGCGGTGGCTGATTGGGGACAAAGACTGTCCTTCTACCAGCTCAGTGGGAAACAGGTGCAAGTTTCTGATGCCTCTGATCTCTTGTGTGTCTCTCATATCTACTGGTAGCAATCGTGACTCTGTTACCCTTTTGATCAATAAAATCTGTCTCTTAGCTTTTAGGCTCATACCACTACAGCTTATCATATTGTGCCACAAAATGTCTTGTACTTTACTTGTCAAGGGGTAGGGATTGTCCCTGTGATCAGAAGTCTGTAGGTTTGAACACCAGGACTGCTAGTGGCACCACTGATGTACCATTGAGCAAGGTGAAGTCCCCACACACCTCTACTTAGTGGCAGCCCACGGCTTCACTTGGTGAATGGATCATACTTTGAGAAGGAATTGGCTGGAATTTCATATTGTTCACACTGTGCTGTGCTTCCCTCATGACTATTAGGGATTATTGGGGGCCACTTATTTTAACCTGATAACACAAGGCAATTTCTCACACCCTGTTTATTTTTGCTGTTAGAAAAAGTGTGTTGAGTTGAAACACCATTGAGTCGTCTCAAACTGAATTACAATTCTTAAAAAGAACGGTTCGTCTCCAAAACACACTCACAGTTGAAGGCATTGAGAAGTTGCTCAACTCCATGAATAAATGTAAGCTGTGCTTATGAAGATTTATCCGCTTGCACAACTTGCCTCCTTCGCTATATGGGACATGAAGGGACTCTCTTCAATGGATTGCACAAACACTGATTCGTTCCAGTACAGTAACTAAGTACAGTCGCTATTTAGGAAGTGAGTTAGAGGGGGAGAGAGAAAAGCAAACAAAAGCACAAGGAACAGGAGGCTGGAGACTGATTAGAGTTGTGACTTATGACCAGCAGAAACGCATTCAAATCCCCAGGCTAGCACAGAACAGCGGCTGTTCTGTTGCATCTGTGTGCCATCAGCATCTTCGTGCTCTTGTAGCAGCAGGGAAAACAGAATGCCAGCTATTTAGAGCAGGAGAGATTTGAAATGTTATTTGTAATGACGACCCAGTCCTATATCTCCAACTCCCTGCGGCGCTTGCCCTGTGAGGCGCGATAGAAACCACACGTCCCTCCTCCACCAGTCCTGTAGAGCTTTCTAATTGCAACCTGTAAGCCTCCCTCCCCCCCAGGTACTCATGGGAAGTGTAGTAATTAAGGGCAGATACGTGCTGGCTGCTTGTTACAGTGCCATAAAACATAAGCCCTCCAGAGAAACTCTCCAAGCACCGTTCGCTCTCTGTCTGAGCGCAAGCTGTTTGCATTACACTGCTATTAATAGTGGCAAATAAAAAGCGCAGTTGTCCGAGGAGGTATTTCGGGAAAAGAAATGGAGGCCGGCTTCAGCAACGGCCCTGGGGTTCACTGTGAGAGGAAACAGATGCTGTGTCTGAATGTGAATTTGTGTGTGTGTGTGTGTGTGTGTGTGTGTGTGTGTTAAAGGCCGAAAGTATGGAGGCAGGCAGTCATTTTCAACTTTTGACTTCTCACAGTATTAGTGAATTAGTAGATGTTTGGACAAGTACATTTTACTGTCTCTTCATGCTGTCTTTGCCTTTTAAATGATATATGTCGATTTTACTCATGTTTTGTTTTCCGTATTCGATTCCTTCCGTGAAAATGTAATTGAATTGCAATACCATCTATTTTATTCTGCTGGTTTACAGTGATGTACTATTTCTTGACACATTACTTTGCCTTACTAACTTTTTATTAACACATGGTACGTTTTTGAGAATTGTGCTGTAAATCAGTGAAATTCAAAGCAATTTAGAGTAAGATTGATATGATTAGTTGCCATGACTTGAGCTGCAAACAGTAGAGAGAAAAAGAGAGAGAAATAAATTGTCTTATCACTGCAGATGTTTGTCAAACATTTTAGTGCTTTATTTTGCAGAGTTGGTGTTGTTTCCTTACTTTAGACTTTAGACTTATGGAAAAATGCGTATAAAACAATTTTGTACACAGTGCAACAAATACATGTTTAAATGAGTTAGTATTACTTCCAAACGTTTGGCCTGTAGTGTACATTTGATAGAGGGTTCATCGTTTTGACATGAATTTGCACTAATGGTAACCCCTAATGCCAGCACAATAGGGTCTATTTAGAAAAATGACAGAGGCCAGTGGTGGTGTACTGGTTGACTGCTGTCGAGACAGCTAAATGGGCTGTTTGAGGCTTTGATGTTAAAAGGCCAAATGGGGAGACAGGGCCCAGACACCGTATCGTACTAAATTATGAAACATGAGTGCACTCTCTTTTAAATTCCTCATGTTTTTATCACAAAATCAGCATGAGAAACTGTCTCACGCCTACCTCCAGGCATTCCGTTTTGCAGCCACTTAACCCTCCTTGGTCTTCTTACATATTCTTTAATTAACAATCACTTGTAGCTCATGGAAATAAGGGGAGAAATTCTGTCAAATGTCCAGATCTGTTGATCAATACAACCAATCTCACATTTGTGTTTTTATTTACTAGAAGAGAATAGTTTGGTAACACTTTATTTGAACCTTAATACACAGCACTGATATTCTCACACCATGAACTACAGTAACACAATATATCATCTGTAATTTGTTAGTGTGATATTTGTCACTGGAAATGAGCCTTTGACCAATAACAGTTTTTTTTGATAGTGTGACCAATTACAACTCCAGTGAATTTTCTTGGCTTTCTGATTGAAAATATGTTTTGACAGATTATTTACATAAACTTTTTAATTCCAGAAAAGTAATAATATTGTCCCTTTTAATATGCTGAAAAGCATTGTAATCACAATATGCAACTAGGGCAGTATGAACCTGCCCAACAGACAGCTTGCTCCAAACCTGGGCTGGTTGAATGGTGTTGGAGACGTGAGAGAGGGTGAAGAACGTAATCCTCAGGGATGTAAAGTGGTTATAGGCACATTGTAGTAGGTAGATGATGGCATCATCCACTAATGGACATCATGGTTGTACACATCTAAGGCTTATTTAAAGTAACGCTAAAGTGATTGGTAATGAGTATTAATGGACATAATCTGTCATGATATGCCAAAACAAAATCAGACATCTTCCATGAAATGTTACTGGCATGGTTGTGTCAGTGTCGTGTGGCACAGTTACGATAAACAGCCTGATGTTGTATTTCGGATGAAGGCTGTTTTATCAAAGTCGCTATTGTTGTTTTATGTCTTAAGGTAATGCTGTGTTCATTGTTTTTGTTAATTCACATCGAAACAAAAACGTGACACAGTTTGATGTTCCTTGTTAGCTCCTTAAGACTGAAAATCGTAGCATCATCAAACTGTAACTACTGGTATTTTTGATAAATGTATCAGCTGAACTAGAATGGCCCAGTGCCAGTGCTTGGTCTACGGAATTCACATGGTATCGGAGAACATCTTGGATAGTGGAAAAGTGCAGGCTTGAACTTGCTGATGAATAAATCTCATGTTATTGCTGTTAATTATGTAGTTCACTGTCATTGTTATGTAATTAGCCTTAAAACAAACAAAAAATGGAAATCTAAAGCATAGCAAAGCTACAATAATACTTCCAGACTTTTGCTGGTTAAAAGCATGAAGCACATCTGCAGTTAGTAATAGCACATTGATCTGTCTGGCTGAAGAATGTGTGTGTGAAAGCGCTCGGGGAGCTGAGTGTGCAGTTTGCAGTGACTCCGTTGTGTATTTTCACGTTGTCGTAAGGCGCTGCGGCATGGAATCGCTGTGATTTATGATATTCTCCGAAGTCTCAAATGGTAACTTTGTCCTCCTTTTCGCTGTATTACGTGTAAAACATGGCCCTGTCTTTTAAGCTGGAGAAAGGAAAAGATGGGATGGCTTTGGCTGGATCTGTGCCTGACTGCTTTGTCCTTCCTGTCAGAGTAACACATTAAATTCAGACCCTGCTTTTAAATCACAATAAAGAAACCATGCAACCCCATAATATTTCAGTGAGCAGTAGTTGGAGTAATGTGATCTCAGTACTTCCACTGCCGTTTATTCCTTAATAAAAAGGTTCGCCTTTGTGATTGAGTGACTGGAAAAGGAAGTGACTGGAAAAATCGATAGCTATCTGTAGGACTGATCGTCGCTGAGTGCTATTTGGTTTAAAGATATACAATATCATGAATAAATACTTATGGAAAAGTCTGTAATCTGTTGGCCTAATTAAGTTTAAGTCACTGAAGCTGTTTTAATTATCATCAGAGATCTCCATTAGCCAGTTATAAGTAAAAGCATCATCAAATTAGTAAAACTCAGAAGTTCTTGGGGGAAAGTTGCAATGTCAAATTGAGAGTATAAAACGTATGTGCATGTGTGTATATGTTGATTCACTTTAAAAATGAGTTTAGGCATGCTTGATGCGAGTGTTTCCAGGAATGTGGTGGGAATGTTGCCCCATGTGGTGAAGACCATCCAGGGTCTGGAACTGAGGTCCGTTTTTGTAAACTTCCATTTGCATTCATCCCTATATGTTCTCAATGGGCTGTAGATCAGGGGAACAAAAAAGCAATGTAATGCTCCTAAGTAGTTCTTCATCAGGATTGTGAACGCAACAAACTTTCAAAATAAAAGGATTTCTTAAAAACACGTAAAAAATGTAGACTGAACCTAATAATTGAAAGTGACCATTCTGTCGTTTGTGAAAACACCACAGCACTGCACACAGTGTGAACAGCTCCTGGGAAGCAGTGTGTGGGGATGCTACCTTGCTCAGGGGTACCTCAGAGGTGCTTAGCAGTCTTGGGAATAGAACTCATGCTATGCTAATAAAATTTAAAGTTTGTTCAATTTTGTTGAATGTACTTTTTTAAAATGATGTTTGAAGAGGCATTATTGGTCACTATAGCGTTAATATTGGCTAATACATCTTTTAGATCCTATTTGATTCCTACCTCCAGCACCACCACTGGGTCCTTGAGCTAGTCCCTTAACCCCAGGTTGCGCCAGGGAGACTGCCCCCTGTAGTTAGGGAATGGAAGTCGCTTTGGACAAAGGCATCTGATAAATGCCGTAAATATTTGCCTATTGTATAGTTTTTGTCTCACCACTGCTGTGTCCCCGTAGTTGGTCACTCACCCTCTACCCCTTTCATCTCTGTAGTGTACTTGCTTTGTATTTACTTCTCTGGCTTGAACCTACACATTGCTGTATTTTTTCAGATTGGGAAAGACAGGCAGTTGAGTTTTGACCCCTGCTGCGTAAGCTATTTCTCCAAAGGCGAGTACATAGTAATGGGTGGGTCAGACAAGCAAGCATCCCTCTACACAAAAGATGGCGTTCGGCTTGGAACTATCGGAGAGCAGAACTCCTGGGTCTGGACATGTCGGGTCAAACCAGACTCCAACTATGTGGTAAGGCTTTGGAGTTTGGTGCCGTTTTAAGTCTGTACAACATATTGTTTGGTCATTTGAAAGTCATTATGGGGTGCAATATCCAAACGAGTGCTTAAATTAATCATAAAAATTTTAATTGCGTGCCATGAGCATTGTGAAACGCTCCAGATGATTTGACGCAGGTTTTTGGATGCATCAAGTATATCATGTGTTCTAGTAATTGTTGTTGGAACAAATTTAGGACAATGCAGGCCTTGTCACGTGGAAATGGTTTTAACACAGTGCAATGCATGTCACACTTACACAATTCAGTATAATGATGTTATTTTGTCCATATTGTGCAGCCCTAAAAGTGAATCAATGAGAGTACTCGCAATTAGTGTAGTAATTAGTTGGCTTCTATAGCCATTTGTAATGAAGTAACTCGTAATAGTTAAAAGGGAAGATAGGGTATCAGACATTATCATAGATAGACTGGCAGCCATTAAGTAAAATGCCAAATATAGCACCTTTTTTGAGATGTGTGAGGTGTGTGCAGGAGAGTGAGAGAGAGTGTGACTGAGACTAACATGTAAATAATGTTAATTTATGATAAGCAAGAGCGATATGCTGTAAATATCAAGTTGATGATGAGGTTGTGAAAATTGAGCATGCCTCTAAATCTAGGAAAATCTCACTCGCTCGTCAGCACTTACATGATTGTGGTGGTTGGAATTAATGAGGTAGAGATTTTATTCACTCAATATGTTTGGTTGTGCTTGGTTTAATCATTCAGCTCTGCACATAGCCTTACTTTCAGATAGCAGCTCAAAGCAGCTTTGGCACATAAAATAAACTTAAGCCTTTCTTTGCCTATCAAAACACAATGAAATGGGTCACAAGACAGAAATCTTTACATACACTTTTAAAGATGTTGAAAAATACTGCAAGCAGTATTGCATATTGATGAGCAAAAGCAAGTTAATGGCTACATTTGGGGCTGCCAGTGAAAATTGCTTGGACACTGTAGAGTGTTGCTTGGCTGTATTCTGTTGACTGTTCCAGGTGGTTGGCTGTCAGGATGGCACTATAGCCTTCTTCCAGTTGATCTTCAGCACGGTGCATGGCCTGTATAAAGACCGCTATGCCTACAGAGATAGCATGACGGATGTCATCGTACAGCACCTTATCACTGAGCAGAAAGGTACTCGCAGAACAGCCAGGTTTAACAATGAGGCTCAAGGGGCCTAGACCAAACCCTAAAAACCAGGTGTGTCCTAATACTTTTGTCCAAATAGGATAGCTGTTTCCTCCAGATTATATGTGAGGTTCTTAGGTACGTACTGTAAGCTGTCAATTATTTTTGATCCCACTGGAGTAGCGTTTTATGCAGAATATTTTAGTATGTATTATTGCCTTCCAGGTGGGAGAAATATTTATGTTTCATTTTATTTTATTATTTTATTTGTATTATAGTATTGTTGATATGAAATATTACATTACAAGAAAAAAAACAAACAAATTACTGTACTTTTTGGTTTTTCTAAAATCACCCAACCAACCTTTTATAATTTTGTAAAATGATCCTGTCCACAACTTGTCTTTTTTGAGGACTAGTAACGAAAATAGTGTATATTATTGTGTTTACTGTTTATACTTGCATGCCACTCACCCCTTTAAATATAGACTAACACTCAAGAATTATGTGGCGTCCAAGTTTGCCGCTGTAGATTTACACTGAACCTGTTTGGCTAATGTTGCTTACAAGTAAAGCAACCGGTTGGCATTGAGCAGACTGCATGTCTATCATATGCTTGCCTTAAATATTGAATTGCTAAAAGCAGTAGTCACAGTTATTTTTGTCCAGGTGTACAAATACTAAATCATACATTTGGGGTGAAATAAGTACAAATCATGTGTGTTTGTCTAACTAATGCTTCAAATCTGCTTACATAAGTAATGTTTGTCTTGTTCTGATTTATTTTCTCACGTATAAAGTGCGTATAAAGTGTCGTGAGTTGGTCAAGAAGATTGCCATCTATCGCAGTCGCCTGGCTATCCAGCTTCCTGAGAAGATCCTCATTTATGAACTACATTCAGATGACTCATCTGACATGCACTACCGTGTTAAGGAGAAAATCTGCCGCCGCTTTGAATGCAACCTGCTGGTTGTCTGCTCTCAGCATATCATACTTTGTCAGGTAAGTAGTACAGCAGTGACCGAGATATAGAATGACTGTAGGCTGTACGAGGTCATCCTGTTTAATCCATTCAAGTTACACATCCTATTCTCATACATTACTGAAAATACATTACTGAAAAATGTATCTGTGCAATAAGTGTGTTTTTGGTAGTTATATTAGAATAAATGCATATAAGCCAGTGTTACACATTGTAAAGTAAAGAAAGATTTTAAATATGTTTGTTAAAAAAGTTATGGCTTGAAGATTTTTCATTCCAGAATGGGTTAGTGAAACACACATTGATCAGCAACACACTGATGGAATTTTACTAGTAAAATGTATTGTAGACCGATTACCTGATGCAGGACTGTTTGGTAAAAACTTGCTCAAAAGGAGCTTTGGGAATGGTTAAGCTAACATATTTGTAAAATAATCTATAATGTCAATAACTAAAAAAAAAAATGTTTTAATTGACCTATTTGCATTTTTATGTAATATAATATAATACGTATGTGTGCTTTATATATGATTGTCACAGAAGCACTGGTAACACCGAACAAGACTAAAAATTTGCCTGGTAGAAAAAGCCAATTGAACTCGAATGGGAAGAGACACAGAAAACGAGAGCTAGTTGGGTCACCGATAATTTTACCTTATTTTGCCAAGTTCATCTAGGCAAACTTTAAGATGGAAAACAAGAGTGATCAAGCAGTAGAAAACAAGAAACAAACTAAATGGAGGAACTGCTATTTGGTCAACACAGTTTCATCCACCGCCTGCTAAAAATCAAGCTAGTTAAACATTTGTTCGTCAAACTACATGCTTCTTCTAATACCACCTCACATTAGGACCATGCTGTTTTGCTCTACCCTAATGAAGAAACCTTTAAGTTGAAATTACTGTTTATACATTGTTGTAAAGGGGTTAACAAAATGTGAAAATGTGATTTTTTTTTTCTGATGATGATCATTGTAATACATTTATATAAAACGTCCAGGCCTGTGTTTTGGACAAAAAGACCAGCACGTCCTTCTGGACGGAGGCTTGAAAGATGAACGCAGTACAACAGATTTCTAGCTAGTTGTGCTTGTGATGTTTATGCAATGCATAGATGTTTTGTTGCTTCTGACCATCTGTGCCTGTGTATAGTTTACAAGTAATCTGTGAGCATCATGCTATTATGCTAAATGTCCACTCTTACTTCTTGTTAAGATAATCTATGTGGGAATGTAGGCTAGGATTAAAGTTAACTCCTCTTTGAAAATTGTACTCCTTTGGATGTTGCCTTCAAACTAAGACCGATTCATCTTTCTAGTTCTGGACGTCAAACAGACATGATGAACCCCAGTTTATGCTTTACTGAGTCACGCCTGTTAAGCACAACATTAAGTACCTTAAAGAAGCTTTATCTTTGCCTAGGGGGCATGCTTACTGTAGCCGTACAGTCACCACATGGCTAATTTTATAGCTGTGTGTGTGAGTGTGTTTTTGTGTGTGTGTGTGTGTATGTGTATGTGTACACTCAGACAGTGGGGGTTATTGAGACAAAGGTCTTGACCGCTGTCTGGTTTAATTGCCTCAACTGCTCTGCTTTCAGTCTGTGGTTTGTGTGTGTGCATGTGTGCGAGAGATGTAGACAGAGAGAATGATTCACACACAGATTTCTCCCCCGTAAGCCTTTTTAACAGCACGATGATCTCTTAAAGATCTTTCCCAAGAGACAAAAGGTGTTTTATTCTGCTTAAAGAGCTTCTGCTAGTTTTTTTTCTGTTTCATGTCAAAGTCCAGGCATCTGTTGGTTGGAGCCTGATCCCGTTTTACTGTTCTGTCTCACCCTGGCCAGCTCCTAATTGCAGTGGCATTGTGCTGGAGTGCTGTTCTCAGTGTGCGCTTTTGTGTGTAACAGTGTTGTCCTCTGCTGACGAATGAAGAAAGCGATGCCTAATTCATTCCACCTGGTTATATGCTTGTGTTTGTCTTTTTATGTGTGTGTGTTTAGGAGAAGAGGCTACAGTGTTTGTCATTTACCAGCGTGAAGGAGAAGGAATGGATCATGGAGTCTCTGATTCGCTACATCAAAGTGATTGGTGGCCCACCGGGGAGGGAGGGACTTCTGGTTGGCTTGAAAAATGGAGCAGTGAGTTTTAACAAATTTGAAGCAGCAGTTTACTACCTTTACTCAACTTTATACAGTGATTTTGTGTTGGCACATGAACTGTTTTACACACAGTATCAGAACTTATTTTCTTTACCGTAAAGTACCGTAAAACCCGAACTATAAGCCGCTACATTTTTGCCAAACTTTGAACAGTGCGGCTAAAAATACGGTGCAGCAAATTTTTTTTCCATGCCTCCCAAAATATTTTGCCTCATAACTAGTGTAAATTTTGTCACCTATTTTTAATTCCGTCTTAGTCTTATTCTTGTGAGGAAATGTGCTTTTTAGTCTTAGTCATTTTTAGTCACTGAAATATCATTTTTGTCAGTCTAGTTTTAGTCGACTAAAAGTCTCATAATTTTAGTCTAGTTTTCGTCAAAAGAAA
>JBBMFX010000016.1:3892944-3903858 GCA_037832545.1 Rhabdalestes septentrionalis | reverse complement strand
TCTCTCTCTCTCTCTCTCTCTCTCTCTCTCTCTCTCTCTCTCTCTCTCTCTCTCTCTCTCTCTCTCCCGCTCTCTCTGTCTCTCTGCAGGTTAATAGAGTTGGCGCGGAAGCTGGATAAAGCAGAGCGCGAGCCCCTGGCCAGGTGTGCTGAATTTTTCAAGAAGTTGAATCACCATGGTTACGCGGCTGAGACCTTCTCCAAGATGGGTGACCTGAAAGCTTTAGTGCAGCTGCATGTGGAGGCCCGGCACTGGGACGAGGTGTGAACGGAGAACGTTAATCTAACAAATGAATGTTTTATTGTTCTGAGCAGAAACATCCAAATATTTTTGCTTTGAAATTTTAAATGATGAAGATGTTTGTTATGAACAAAAACATAACAAAGCATATGAAGAAATGAGACCTTTAAATGAACAGTTGATTGAATTGGTCTAGTAGTGATGGGCCGATCCACGTTTTTCTAGTCCCGATCCCATTCTGAAACACGATTGCTGGTATCAATACAGATTCCGATATAATACATCTTTTTTTACTTTAATATTAGCATTTTTTTTGTTGAAATTGTGCTGTTTGTTAGTAAGGTTACACTTCACAAAAAGGCAACAGCTGCAAAATTAAAAACACAATAATCTTAGCAGAATTATAAAAATAGATCAAGTTTTATGTCCATTTAACAGAGACAATGTGTAAAAAAAAATGCAAAACTAATACCATTTAAATAATGTGATCTCAGAGACATAACATGGGCAGAGCGTAAACTCACCACTTCTGTAGTTAAGGTGGACCGGCAGGGATATGAGATGTCCACCTTTAGCCTTGTCATTTTTTAAGAGAATCATCTAAATAGTTAATAGGGCTGTGTAAATTAATGTGATTAGTGAGCTAATTTACCTGTTTTGCTGGCTCTTTGGCTGTTTTGCTTTGGTGTTGTTGATACATAATAACTCCCACAAGCAGACAAAAACAGTTCAAGTAATCATTACTTTCTAAATTACTCTCTAAATGTGTTAAAATATAAACATTTTTGCCCTCTAAATGTGTTTTAATCCAGCAAATAAACTAATGTTACTCACAGGTAAACAATTACACACCACTTCCCTCTAAATGGGTAAAAAAACATAAAATAAACAAACATTACTCACTGCTGCCCTCTAATTAACCTCAAATAAGTGTGATCGCATCAAATAAGAATCATGTGACTGTGGTTTTTAATACCCCAGTTGAATGAATAAGTGCTGTAAAATGCTCAGTTTGCAAGAAACACTTATCCTGCTATGTTCTCTCTGTTCACCCACAGGCTTTCTCTCTGGTTGAGAAGCATCCGCAGTACAAGGATGACGTTTATGTGCCATACGCGCAGTGGCTGGCTGAAAATGATCGGTTTGAGGAGGCCCAGAAAGGTGAGTCAGCTCCATGTACACACAAGTTAGCCGGAGGCAGCAGTATCCGACATATTGTATCCTTCCAGCTCAGTGCAGTATGTGATAATTACATATGCATATTACAATCAGAAAAATAGCTGTGTGTGGGAGCATCTAATTCTTTTCTGCTCTATAGTTGGGGAGAGAAAGAGAGAGAGAAAGGGAAATATGGCATGTTCCACACTACACTGATTGTCGCGCTGGCTGTAATCCACTATTGTGGTTCTTGCTGATTGTAATTGGCAGCGGAAGCTGCTTAGTCTGTCTGCCATTCTGACGGTGAGGCATAGATGCATTGAGAGTCCTCAAACACACACGTCACCTTTGTGGACCCAAGAATTTAGAGCCATGTTGTTTGATTGGAGTACATTACGATTCTTAAGATTAAGATGCCTTTATTGTCACTGTACACAACATAAAGTAAGAGACAGTGCGATTCTTCATTAAACAAGAAACAGTGCACCATAAACTTTCATTATTTAGTCGCTGTGTGCCAATGGTACGGGTGTACACTTTAGGACAGCGTTTCTCAAACTTATTTGTCCTGGGGACCAGCCATGGCACGGCCCTGCATAAACGACATCAAAACCGCCTCATGTTTTATATTGTAGTTTCTTCAAAATAGACTCCCTTTGTTTTGATTGCTGCTCTGCACACAGGTGTTTACTGCTAAACTCCTCTGGGAACTCCTTCAGGACTGTTGGAAAAACATTTCAGGTGACCACCTCTTGAAGCTCATCCAGAGAAAAGCCAAGCAATCAGAGCAAAGGGTGAAGAAACTAGAATATAAAACATGTTTTCAGTTATTTCACCTTTTTTTGTTAAGTACAGAACTCCACATGTGTTCTTTCATAGTGTTGATGCTTTCAGTGAGAATCTACCAATAGAAATGCTCATGAAAATTGTGTGTCCAAACTTTTGGCCTTTACTGTATATATAGTAATAAGGCTGCTTTTGTTATAATAATAAGAAGAAGAAGAAGAAAAAGAAGAAGAAAAAGAAGAAGAAAAATAAAAATAAAAAGAAGTAGTATATATGAACCAAGAAACCTAGTTTTTTTTATTTTAGTTTTATGGTCTTTTGAACACTGCCAAATGGTGCTGAATGTGCAGATTGACTTTGAACCTAAATTAAATTACAGATCAACATTTTAATGTGATGGGTGTGCCGGCTTTCTGGCCACTGACTGGTGGAAATGATGAAGACACGCAGACAGAGCCGCTCGGAGCGAGTGTTCAACCTGTTTGTGTCTGTTTTTGTGGCTGTCGGGTAAGAAGACGCGGTCTCACACAGATCTATTGTCCATGCGATTTGATGGACAATTCCAAGAAAAAGAATCCAGACTTGCTTGCTTTGAACACGCCGTGATTTTTCGATAGCTCTCGGAACGCGCGTGTGTTCGTGAAAAGTTTGGAGTGAATGAAACAAACAGCGGAACGCTGAACATTCTAGAATGCTGAAACAAGGAGCAGGCCGTGAAGTGGAGGGGGCGGGGCGTGCAGTGACCGCAGCGCTGAGATCAGAGCTGGATCTGACCGAATTTTGATTGGTGCAGAAGCGAGGCTCCGCGGACTGGAGGGAACCTTCTCACGGACTGGCACCTATCCGGGACACGTAGTATTAGAAAGCTGCTTTAGGACATCCTCAAAACTAACTGCTTCAGGTCTTGGAAAAACACCAAATATATATCAGCTTGGGTTCAGCGGAACATCAAGGAACAACACCTGGGCCTTACACATTAAAGTTAATGTGATGTTTGCAATTCTGTTCTTTTTTTTTTTACTGTTTGTGGCCATATAATAGCCAACTTCTACAAAGTACATTTTTCCAGTCTTATTCTTTTGACAACAAAAGCTAAATATTTATTTATTTATCACTATTATTTATTTATTTATTTATTTATAAAATTATTTATAAAAGAACATATACAACTTGCATATGACTTGATTACAACAGATTTCATCTCTGGCTTCAAATTGATTAACACCGGTGTGTGTGATCTGTTGTGGCTTTGCCCTGAACTGTTGGAAATGAGCCCCTATCAAAACCTCTATGATAATTGCGCCGCTCGAAGAACACCAACCTAAAACAGCCGCAGTTAATGGAGACCCTGCCCCAAAAATGGCTTCCTGCCCGGGGTCATTGTGGGAGTTGCTTTGCTGTAAAGCTGTGTTTGATTAGGTTTGAGAGCCTGGTGCTCTATCCCCCTCTGGTTTCTAAGTGCGACTCTGTTTGACATTCACTAATAGCTCTCTCATTTTTCTCCGTCCCTCACCCTCTCTCTATCTGTCTGAACCAAGTTACATCAGTAGATTAGGCTCTGAGAGAGGAGGTCTAGAAGAGTTGTATACATTAGATACAAATTGCCTTTGGCGTGTGGGTGAGGTAGAGATTTCTGGCCAAATTCCCGGTGTGAGGCGGTAACGGCTGGCAGCTGGAAGAGAAAAGCGGAAACGAGGGATTTTCCTCTTTCACGGCCAAACACAATGTAAGACTCCAGCTGAACACGAGTTTAACACCAAACATTTGAGCTGCGTAAATGACTACATCCCAGTCTGGAGTGATTTCATGAAATATTTTATATGCAAAGGGTAAAATGGTGACTTTAAAATTAACAATCATTTCATTCAATATCACGAATGTGTTTACTGTCTGTTGGAACAGGTCACTTACATCAAGGTCTTAACTGAGCAGTTTAAACCAGAGTGGAGTAATTAACCTGCTGTAGTTACGAGGAATGGAGGGGTGATCGCAAGAGTGATTCAGTGTTTCCTGTGTTTAAGTACATTGTCCAGTGACAGGCTTCCACAAGAAAAAAAACTGTGCTGCCTTCCTAAAGGAAAAAAATACTTTTCATTAATGCAGATTTACTCAGTAAGCTTTTTTCCATCCCTAAGTTATTAGCTAAGCCATGAAAATTCCAAGCTTTCATTTCACTTTTAATGGCTCACCAATAAAGACCATTGCTGTCACTGTCTGTATGTAACAGCCGTACAATTATTAAAAGGATTAGCCCCCATTTCCCAGTTTAGTATTGTCCACACGCAGATTTCTGTCTCAGTTATAGTTATGGCTCACTAAACTGACATAAATTCAATCATAATAATTAGATCTTTCTCATATTTTAATTACAGCTTTGTATGGAAGCCCATCCCTACCTCTTGAAACAATGTAAATATTCAGTAATGAGAACGTTTTTCATAATTATCTCAGATTGATTACAATGTAAGTCATAATTATAAGATGGTATTTATATTTGCAGAACTGGAGTGTGGCACAATTATGTGAAACTTATCATGATGTATGGATTATGACATACTGACTGGCCTCATGATACTTTTTAATAACAGCAAGTCATAATGAGCTGTAATTATGAAATAATTGTACATTTCTGTTGTGAGTTTGGACAGGTTTCTCTTCCTTTTAGTAGTGAATCTACTTTCACAGTCCTGGGTAGGATTAGGACTAACGTGTGGCGTGCTGACATTCATATTTATGAGATCTCAGAATTGATATACCAGGTTGCACCTATTCCTGGATGTTACCAGTAGTGTTGGGCAAGTTACTGTAATACGTATTTTATTACTTGTTACTGTGATTTTAAAGTAATTCGTTACATTACAATATTACTGTATTTAAAATGTAAGGCATTACACTACTATCACATTACTTTTAAGTTACTCTCAACAAAATACCTGGAATTATGGATTTGGAAATCAAAATGTAGCTCATGACGCTCAATTAGCTCATAACACAGCCAGTGGAAGGAGATGTGTTATCTGACTAAGCAGCTTCTGTTTAAAAACAGTACAATCCGGCGTTAGATCAGTCGCAGGTTCACTTGTCTCTAGGGTGACCAGATTTGGGATTGTGAAGAAGAGGACGCCTTAGCGGGACTTTCTTTACCAGCTCGGCTGGTCCAGGGGGTGTTCTGGACTTTTAGTTTATGTGGAATGCCCTTGACGTGACGAATTTTCAGGTGGTTTAAAATCCCGGACGATTCTAAAATAAAAAGACGCCGGTCTCAAAAAGAGGGCATATCTGGGATAAAAGAGGACGTCTGATCACCCTACTCGTCTCTCTGTTCTGTCTGACTATGAGAAGTGCGCAAACGTTTCTCTTTTGCTGATCTCGAGGTGATTTTGGTGAATTGGTATGAAGAAAAAAAATCACTTCATTCCGGGCATTGTAACTGACATTTGTACAGAGTAAAATATTACCAATTTTCTTTCTGTAATGCCTTACATTACCATGTTACAGCAAAAAGCAATGCATTACAGTAAGTCATTACTTTTGTAACGCGTTACTCCCAACACTGGTTACCAGATACTGTATGTTCCTGCTCAAACAAACCTGAGGCCTTGACCAGTTCAACCACCACTGACAACCCACTTGGCCCTCACTGCCCCATCCAAAAGTTATGTATTACTTCTCACAGACTGCAGCAGAAATTGCCTTATTACTGGCCTGCAGAACAAATTCACCACAATGGATCACTGACACCTAGTCACTGCTCAAACAGATGCCAACAGAAGCTACTGTTCTCACTGGCACTGCTTTGCTAACAATAGACTGCTAACTGCTCATCAGTGATTAACACTTTGAATCCAGTTAGTAATCATCTCCGTAATGTAATTTTTAATTCTCCTTCACTGTACCAGAGGAAGATGGGTTTTGAGTCTTGGTTCCTCCTGAGGATTCTTCCTCTAGCTTTATTGAGTTTTTCTTTACCTCTGTCATTGTACAGCTGTCTAGTGTTTGCCGTCATTTTTCCTAATTAGACATGTCCTCTCTCAACCTCTGAAGAAATGGCTCCTGTTGACCAGGTGGCTCATAAGAGCAGGCTTTAAAATTGTAAGGTCCAAGGTCACCACCCTGCTGATTTTAAAAGTCACAAAACAGTTAGAAGCCTAGATTTCATTTTAGTTTTTGTAGTCAACCTTATATTGAATGTAATATGTCACTGGTTTCTGAATTGTAACAGGCTGTGTGAAAATGTACATCCCATAGACCCTCCTTTTACACTTCATTCAGTTCATTTCAATTCAATTTCATGTAACTAACTAAATTCCATTCCATTCTATTCCATTTCATTCAGGACAACAGACATTGTCCAAAAAACATTGTAGAGACAGATCCCTAATGACGTAGCGCCCACAAACACCACCCAGAAATTACCTAAAACTCTGAGGAAGACCCAGAGAGGGGACCCGTGTCTCAAAAACTCATCCTCCTACCCACAGGTGCCATATTGGGGGCTATAAAATGATATTACAGTGGAACTTTTACCGAGATTACCTCCAGTTTTATAAGTTTAACTGAACTAGACACAAACGCAAAGTGAAATGTCACCACAGAAAGAGAAAGATGTGACTTAAGGTGACTCTTGAATTCTCAAACAGAGGTTTTTGGGCAAGGAATTCCATAATTTGGCTGCATCAGCACTGAAGGCTGTACTGCGCATAGGGGAAGGTCTGTGTTTGGGTATTGTAAGTAAACAAGAGTCCATTGACCTTAACTTATGGTATGTGGTGTAGAGAGGCGGCCTTGCTGTGAAGCCATGAAGGACTTTAAAAGTATATAGAAGAATTTTATACAGAATAGAGAAGGATACCAATAGTGAAATTGCATAGAACTCTCTAAAACAGGAGGAAGTGTAATCTTTCGAGGCTGCGGGGGCCCCTACGGCAATTGGAAAAATTAGTCAATTCACATCAAATACAAGCCTGCTATAGAGACTGCAAAGGGCCATATGCCTTCAATTGTTTACAATTTATTTCCTTTTTTTCTGACTTCCCTTCACATTGGTTGAGGCCTACCTTATCCCATCTATGAAATGGTTTCCAACAATTTCACATCTTGTCTCTCTTCTTCTCTCACAGCTTTCCACAAGGCTGGGCGCCAGGCGGAGGCTGTGAAGGTTCTGGAGCAGCTCACACACAATGCTGTTGTGGAGAGCAGATTCAATGATGCCTCATACTACTACTGGATGCTTTCAATGCAGTGTCTGGACATAGCACGAGGTGTGTGTGCGTCTCTACCAAATCTGGTCGTTCTGACATCATTCTGTCACGCGCAGCCTATTAAAAATATTTGAGACATCATCCTCTCTTTTAAAATTAAAGGTGTCAGTATTTATCAGGTTTTTTTTCCCACTTTTTCAAGGGCATTGTAATACTTAAAATGCATTGCAAAATTACATGATTATATTTTTGGTTTTACTTTCCAAATTGCTCTGAAAATCCTGAAAGTTCTAAAGGTAGTTAGAACACCTGAAGGACTTCAATGCTGATGAATGCTGACATCACAAGGAGATGAGATAAGTGGGGCCAAGCTTAGTGCTGCTCAACAGGCGCTCCTGCCCTACCAGACCCAGTAATGACACTGCGAATCTGGCTTGCAGTGAAGTTTATCCAGTCCACCTTTTCACTGAGTGTTCAAGCCCTGACTTTGCCACATGTTTAAGTCCCTGGCTTTAGCCCCTTTCTGTCGTTAAACACTTGTTTTCCTTGAGAAAATTTGTAAAATCGAAACATGGAATTTTTCAGACAGACAAAAAAAATGCTGATTTATTGAAAGCAAACCTCGTGTTTGCATATTTCTTAATGTTTGTTTATTGGCATGTTTTTATGTGTATGCATAGAAAATGAGGAGAAGAAGGAGGAGATGTTGAAGAAATTTCACAGCTTTCAGCACTTGGCTGAACTGTACCATGTCTACCACTCCATCCATCGCAAAATGGTAAGACTTCTTCCGTGACAACTGTTCACAAAGCTTTCACTTGTTATAAGGATTCAAATGTAATTTCTCAATTGCAAATGTCTCTGAACTCTCCAGCTTTGCTTTGGATAATTCTGTTTTCTGATGATGGTTCTAGTGTAGAAATCAGGCGGAAACAGGAGGCTGCGTCCTGTTTCTTTAATGTTTTGTTTTGTTATAATCAAAACCATGTTTTTTGACAAACCCACCTTAGAATCCAACACATTTTGTTTACATCATGTAAAAACAATAAAGACAGCAAAAAAGACAACATCTGTCAAGTTACATGCCGTATTGTTTAAAGCGAAAAAGACTTATTTTGTAAATGCCATGTTGATTTTGATGGAAATGTTTATAAGACAGGGTGGGGGTGGCTGACGACAGTGGCAGCAGTGTGACCTTTAGGCTTGACCTTGTGAACTTCCATAGGTATTTTCTCTTCTATTCACTCTTGTTCTTCCTTCTTTTTTATGATTAGTTTTTATGCTAGCGTTTAGGCCATGCTTATAAAACACTGTGTAAACAGTTTGGCCGTGTTTCCTCCTATTGGCCCTGAGAAGGAGACTCCTCGGCTCTCTCCTGTTTATCCCAGCCACCACTTCAAACCTCATCACCTGATTCAGTCAAAACACCCAGAAAAGCAACCAAGAAATACAGAAATCCTACTGAAAGCTGAAGCCAAAGCTTTTGGTTTTAGGGCTTTAGGAGGAACATTTTAAGAATATTTATTAATATTAAATATGCATTCTTTTCAACATTTTGAAGCATTAAATCTTGTATGGAGAGTTTAATCTATGACCTCACACTGATTTGATTCAGTTACAAAAACGTTCGAATCACCACACCACACTAGAATTATGGAATATACCAGAAAATTACACTTTTTTTTTAAACTTCATAGCAGATTCCATAATTTCTCTTACTTGATCTGGAATAAAAATCAATAATGAAAAAATCAAATGTAATTAGTTTGGGTAGGGGAGGGTAATATAAACGGTATGCGGTATAAATGGTATGAATTTGGCCAATGGGAAGGATTTTGACTTTACCGCCCTACCGCAATAGCGTGTGTTGATGTTATCAAGCTGCGCCTCTTTTGGTCAAAAGCATTGAGCTTAAACACGGGGGGCAGAGGAGGAGGTGCTTCCTGAATTAAATTCTCTCTCTTCTGGATGAAGGCGTCTGAATCAGGCGTGTTCATTTATCCAAGATTGAAACGTCCGTGTGCATGAGGCCTAATAGCGAAGAGAGGGAATAAAAGTAATTTGTTTTATCACCTCACCGAAGCATGTTTTTGAAAAACAGCGCCCAGTCAGTCAGGGTGAAAGAAAAAAGGTGGCCCTACACACCAGCAGACTGATATTTTACAAACATTTTCTGAAGAACTCCCTATCGGAGGAGGACTGATATTACAAATGCCATCACTGTGTACCTGTGTGAGGACATGGTGCTGTTCCTTACAGTGGACAAAAGTGTCTTTCAGAACATGGTTAAGATTCGATCGACATTACAACGTACCAACTGCAAACACTTCAGCCAAACTGAAACGCCAAAATTATTTGACAAATTTACACAACTTTAAAATTACTTGACAAATTTTGTAATTTGTAAAAATAAGTTTTGCAAAATAAATGTTCTTAAAAATTGCATTCTAGACTTATTTGAAATGTTTATTCTGCTGCAACGTATCTGGTATGTTCAGAAACAATCATTTTGATACACATGTATATTTATAAATATGTATGTGTGTATATATTTGTATATGTGTAAGAAAAAAATATATATCGCAATATATATCGTTACCGCACATGCCTCAAAACATACCACAATATAGATTTTAGACCATATCGTCCAGCCCTTAGTTTGGGGTATGTTTCATCCACCCAGAACTGTCAGCTGTATCACAAAATGTTTTTTTATGTTTAAAATATGTTTTTTAATCTGAGATTTGTTTATTTGCTACACCATTCCAAGTGTGTTGGTTCCATCATTTTTACCAGGGGTTGTGTTTTCAAATATTTCTGAAGTTCAAATAATACTGCTTTTGTTCGTTCTAGCAAAATTAGCTGTGATACAATTGGGAATGATGACATTTGGTATCATGTCATTAAGAAGTGTCTGGATTACCGTACATAACAGATGAAAGCAGCTGCCAGTAAATGTAACTCATTATGATTTGATTCATCAGAGGAAAATTACTCACTAATAATTTGTTCTCCTGAAGCTTTTCTATGTGCAGTGATGATCATTTCTGGAATTCCAAACATGTATTGTGAAAATACCCTTTTGTATTGATTAGGGGAGTAGAGTTGATCCATTTAGACAGCAACAGGTGTGACTGAGACATTACAAGAAGTGGAAAATCCTCTCAGAATGTTCTTATGCTCTCAGTAGTCCAGGCAAAACCAGAATCGCAATACAATGCAAAGCTAAACTGTCTGATAGTGTGAAGATGATGAATGGATCACACTTGTGTTCAGTGCACATATAGCTCTAGTTGGGATTATGTAGGTGTGTATATTATATGCATATTGCCTTGTATGTTCTAATCAAAAGTACAATGTGAAATGATAACGTGGTCGTAAGTGCATCTGATGTAGTTAAGCAGTAAGGATGATGCATGGTATGTGTGAAAAGCACAGGAGGGTTCAACTAGTGTAAAAGTGTGTGTGTGTGTGTGTGTGTGTGTGTGTGTGTGTGTGTGTGTGTGTGTGTGTGTGTGTGTGTGTGTGT
>JBBMFX010000016.1:3876573-3891573 GCA_037832545.1 Rhabdalestes septentrionalis | reverse complement strand
ACGGTTTTCAGCTATGATCTGTTCTTTTTTTGTTTCAGCAATAACAATTTCTTTTACAGCACTATGCGAAGGATTTACAAACCAGACCAGATTGTTTAAAACAGTTTACCTCTGCACTATGTGCACTTTTGCAGGTACACAAAGGTTACAGAAATAGCTTATATCTGTGGATATCTACAGTTAATATCTGTAGAAAACCAGGTTTGATTTCATTAATGGTACATATACTGCCCAGATAAATAATTTTATAATTGTATAATTTTGCACCACACTTGATGATCAGTTGATGATCACAATAAAAGATTTATTTGCTAGCTGCATTAAACTTGTAGCTGCAGTGTAAAATTAAGGACATTTAGTTAGTTTTACTTTATTTCCCCCAATTTATTGCTGTAAGTTGTTGTATCAGTGATAAATACAGGGCACTGTTTGACCAGTTTGATCTTTGACACAAAGCTCAGGTACACTCTGTATGCCTTGGCCAAGCAGAGTAAAGACCTAGGGGCCTATAAAGTAGCCCGGCACGCCTTCGAAAAGCTCCAGGGCCTCAAGATTCCTGCAAGATTCCAGGAGAGCATGGAACTCAGCAGCCTCACTGTCCGCTCTAAACCATATCATGACAGTGAGGTGTGTTTCTGTTTCCGTGACTAACTTCGGTTTAAATTGTTTTGCTGTTGTATTGTATGATCATGTGACTTTTGCTAATGTGTGTATGTGCATGTTTGATTTTAGGAATTGATTCCAATGTGTTATCGATGTTCCACCAACAACCCATTGCTGACCAACCAGGGCAATGTCTGTGTTAACTGTAGGCAGCCTTTCATATTCTCAGCTTCTTCTTATGGTGAGTGACAATAGAGTTACCCATCAGTGCAAAGGGTGGTCCCCAAAGGATGAGTTAGATCTAACAGAGTATTAAGGAGCGAGAGGAGTGGAGGAGCGAGAAAAGCAAATCGAGTGAGGAAATAAAATCAGGATTATCAGACATATTAGGCCTGGGCAGTGTGGAAGAACGGGCAAATTTGATGAAATGTCCAGAAAGGGACTCTTATCTGCAAAGGTTCATTGTGGCTTCTGGTTTTCGTCCTGAAGTAGGAACACAACTCATAATATAACAGTTGTTGGAAGACAGACCCATTGGTTGAGCAAGTAGAATATGAGGTCTGTCTCTGGGGTTTTTAGTTTGGCATGCTAACCTTAAGCTTTAACAATCTAATCCTGATGTTTTTGTCTCATAATTGTGGATCCCTTTGTATGGGGCTATATTACCATGTCAGTGTATGCTGTCCTAACCTGTACCAGGGCAGGCCAATTTTCTTCACCACTTTTATACTGTCAGTCGCATAAATGAAAGCAGAACGGTTGGTGGTTCGAGCCCACATGATTGGGGCAGCTGGTGGCCTAGTGTTTAGGGCATTCGCCCTGCGATCAGGAAGTTGTGCGTTTGAATTCCAAGACTGCAAGTGGCACCTTGAGCAAGGTACCGTCCCCACACCCCCCAGGTGCTGTGTTCTGGGCAGCCAGCTGATTCCCTGGGTGAATGGGTTAAATACATAGGAAGAATTAGGGATGTACTGCAGTTATATTTGTAGTAAATACTAACTCAGTTAACAGCATTGTTTTAAATCATAAAAGTCTTACTTCATATTCACATAGATCCCTTCTCTCTTTTTTGCAAAATGTGTGTTTGTGCACGTGTGTGTGTTTAGAGGTTCTTCCCTTGGTTGAGTTTTACCTGGAGGAGGGGATAACTGATGAGGAGGCCGTGTCTCTGATTGACCTGGAAGTTCCTAGGGTGGACAGGAAGGCCGCCCGCTGGCAGGACATGAGCAGTGGGGGTATCCTTTTACCAATACATAAACAAGCACCACAGAACAAGGGTTTAAAAAAAAAACAAAAAAACATTGACATGTTTTTTTTTCATGGCTTAACAAACATAGCTTGGCTTGACTGGGTTTAGTGTGTGCAGCAGTATTGCACAAAATACTACTTCATTAGTTTAACTCCTGGTGATTATCCTGCAGTTTTATTGCAGCTGCAATCATACCCACCTGATTCTCACTGGCGTATTCTCCTGAATGTTGAATGAACAGAATTAGGTAAGTTAAATTAGGAGTCTATAAAGAATGAAAAACTAAGGCTGTGTTATAATTAAAGACTGTAAAGTGTTTTCCCTCTTAACATGTTTTGCAGCAACAGAACCTCTTCACAATTTTGGCCTTTGGGGCTTTAAAATACTAATTTTTACTAGTTTTTGTTTTTGTTTTACACCTCAGTCAGAAACCAAGTTAGTACATTTTGCAGAGGCAGCAAAGCATATAATAGGTCTGAAACTGTCTGTTGTTGTATTATTGAACATTATTTTATTCTAGGGGATAGTACATTACTCAAAGTTGTTTCAGCTTGAATTTTTTAAGCGTTTAAAAAATAATTTCTTTACATCAGTAACTCATAATCACTTACATCAGGCATTCAGTTCATTTATAAAACTCAGATGGAATCTATTAAATATCTGATATATTTATTTTCTTCTTCCTTTGAGGTGAAAGTGTAAGAAAAGTTCTAAACTTATCATGTTTCAGCAATTATAGAACAAAAATTTGTATGTTGCAAAATATATGTATATATATTAAGGGTATAATAGTTCTGGTATTCTAATGAACCATGCTATCCTGTCAAAAAAAGCTCCCTCTAGGTTTATATAGTTCATACAATTTATAGTCAGTTTATAACACTGATAATGATGAAAAATAATCAAAGAAAAATATATATTATTTGAATTGATTGCTATTTGGAGGTACATAGAGCCAGTTTATAGAGTCAGGTTCTAACACTGAGAAATGCTACAGTGATGCAGGGCACAGGCTACTTCTAATCATGCCATGGTCACAGCTGGTGGTGATGTCTGGACAGTGCCTATGTTTTCTTGCTTCAGATAGCAGTCTGCAAACTGCAGAATAAATGCATTTTAGAATCCAAAAACGTTATTGATCCTAGAGGTAATTGATTATGTAGTGACTGCAAAGACACAGACCACAAAGTAGCGCTATACACTCATATTAAACAAGCGTTTAAGATATTAATCACCATAAACCAGTGACCCGAATACAAGACAGCACAGATAAACCTGTTTCCCTAATGTTAGGTACTAGAGCTGGGTTCAAAAAATCAATTCACAGATCAATATCGATTCTCGTTCAAAAAATACAATATTGATTCAAAAATTCTCGGATCGATCTTTTCCTGTTGACTAATAATAATAATTTAATAATAAATAAATCTATATCGAATCCAACCAAACCGAGAATTGAATCGGATCATGACCTTGTGAATTGGAATCGGATCGATTCAGGAAATCGGGAACAATACTCAGCCCTGTTAGGTACAACAGGAATCCAAAATTGTGGAACTGCACGTGTGCAGAAGGGCGCGGTAGAACAATTTTGAGAGGTAGCACATTTTGTCAGAACACCAAACCAGGTTAAAGCCACAAGGTGCTAGTTATCATTTATTTATTTATATATATATTTAATTAGTTTGTTTGATGGTTTGGTTGTTTGTTTGCCTTTTCAAAATAGTCATTAAATCCCACAGGTTTCTGCAGACCTATTCAGCTGAATTTGGCTGTAAGTAAAATATTATTTTGAAAGTTTAGAAACTACAAGCTTTGAAATTTACTTTCTATACAATTGTCCAGCAGCACGCCTAGAACCTTAAAGCGTTGTGTGTTTGTGTCAGGAGTTCAGGAGCATGCTTAATTAAGTGTATTACTCTTCTCAGCACTGGATTAGTGGAACACAGCTCAGCTTACATACTCTTAAGAGTTTGTGTGTGAAGGACACACGGCTTTTCAAACATAGCTCTTAAACCCACCCCTAAAATCAGGTGTGTTACAGTCAGCATGGTGTGTGTCTGGTCCTAAGATATTCCATCATTTCAAATTTCTAAAACCGACCACCACCACCAGCACCCCACAAGAAACCGTTCCCAAAAGAGAATGCATTCACTCGGTAAGCTTTGGAAGAAGCCAGTATTCACCACTAAATATATGTAACATTATTTTAGAATCTTTTTTCTTCTACCTTCTATTAAGAAATAAGGCAAAGAAAGGCAAATTTATAATGTAAACGAAGATATAAAAACATATATACAATGCTGTCTTCATTTGAAAACAGGTAAATACTTTTGTTTTCTAAACAGATGCAATTCAAATAAACATATCATGCTTTAGGTATGAGTGTGTTATCCAAACCATTACCACACATTCCGCCAGTGAAGCCCAGCATTTTTCATTATTATCCAGTTCCAATATAATGAATTCTTGGCCAAAAGTGTCCCAGAAATTCATGGCACACTGACCCACTGAAGAAAGAACTCAGCAACACAGAATGACAATGAATGGCTTTATTTTTAGATTGCAATGTGCACTCTTCTTGGCTCTGTTTGCTCATTTCAGAAACTCTGGGTACAGAGACATTAGTGGGCCCACAGAATCTTTCCTTTTTGCAGTTGAGTTGAATCAAGCCTGTAATAGGGAGGTCCCTGAGTCTAGTATCCTCTCTCGATGCTTGGCATCAACAGTTTTTTGTCTAATGTCCTCCATTAAAACTGGGAAACGGCCAACGATTTCAGCTTCATCCTGCTGCCCCTCAGGCACTTCTGAGTGACATTACAAGGAGCTTATCTGTATCTGAATGTAACTACCACACCATTTTAAGGTGGAATGTAAAATCTGAATAAGAAACTGGAGGGTGATTTATGATTCCACTTCATTGTAGTAAACCCTGCCAAAGAACAAATGACATCAAAACAGAAATATAGAAAATGTCCGTTTCGTTTTCCTGTTCCTCCTTTTCCACAGCACTGGGTATGTTAAGAATGAAAATGAAATGATGGGGAGTGTGAAACAAAGCAAACGCAGGGCAGTGTGAAAACTTGTCAAAGCATCCGAAGGGAAGAAACAGATGGCAGAGAAAAGAGGTGTGTGTCTGTGTGGTTTTGTGTGGCTCTCCTTGACGGTGTGTGTTCAGAGTCTCAGTCGTTAAGGCTGGATGAGGATGTGGAAAGACCAGAGGTGAATCCCTTTTCTGCCAAACCCAGTTTTGAGGTGAGGAAAGTGGGTAGAGACGGGAGTGAAAGTGTTGGAAGAGAAGTAAATAAAACTCAGCAGCTTTTTAAATAAAACTCAGCAGATTTTTACATTTAGTTTGAAAATTTGCCATACATTGTATGTCATGGTCTCAGTAGTGCATATGAAACAGAGTTCCTGACTATGTTGTACAGCAGGGGGGCTGCGAATTTGTTCCGGTTGTGGTTAGCCGTCCAGTCTTACGGTCCATGTCCAGACGAGATGTTCTGATAAAGCGCTGGCCGAAGCCCCTCAGCTGGCAATACTACCGCTCTCTGCTGCCTGATGTCAGCATTACCATGTGTCCATCCTGCTTTCAGGTACACGCACACACACGCAGAATCACATACATGGAAACTAAGTTGTAAAAACAAACCGTGTTGACATGATCATGGGTGTAAAGTCGCAGCTGTTTGTTAAATGTTTAAAATTGCTTCCATGCACAGTGGCTAATCAGAACTAAGGTCATTTACATATGTCACTCTTAAAAGCCCAGCCTCCTTTGTTTGAAGGGTTAAAGAGAGGTGGGGAAATGAAATCAAATTATATACATGACTCTAAGTTTCTAGTGTTTAACAACATTAGCCTCATAACTTCAGTTCTAAATTAAAGAAGCAAAATGTGGACTCTTGGCTGATGAAGTATGTATGAAGTAAATGGACAGTTATGTAAATTGAATTTCTTTTTAATAGAGGAGAGTTAACATTAAAGCTCGAATGGTGTCTTATCCTGCCTACTGTCTTTCTCTTTTGTGTCCTCATCCTAATTCCTGTTTTAAAAACATTTTCCCTCTTTGTGTTCTGCTGTCCACCTCCATGTTTTTTTCATCCTTCAGATGTTCCACAGCGAGGACTACGAGCTCCTAGTTCTGCAGCACAATTGCTGCCCTTACTGTCGCAGACCCTTTGATGAACCCAGCTAGTTTAGCATAATGGACTTATTATATTATATTTATAAGATCTTCGGATAGTCCCAAGATGAATATGTATGATCCTTCACTAGAGATTAGGTATCTAGTGATTGCTGAGAGTGTAGGTGTATGTTTTGGGTGTGGGTGTGTGTGTGCACGCAGAGGGATAGGGTTAGGGTGATGATGATTCTCCAGCCGTAAGAAAAGCGCCACCTCAGCCGATCACTCTGATAGGATTAAAGAGATCAGGACGGTCAGCAAAAGGGGATTACAGCGTTCGAAAGGTACGGGAGTGTGCAAGATCTTACACCAAGACCACTTAATGTGGACATTTTCTCAGTCTGAAAAACAGTGCTGAATGCATAAAACCATCTGTGTATAGTGTGGTTTAGTATTTTTATTCATTGTGAAGTCTGAAACATTTTCCATGTATTTTACTACTGTATGTAATTACTTGCTATATGGGGACCTGTATGTGTAATATTCTAGTAAACTCTGCACCTTTTTCTTAAATGATTGTTCATTTTGTATTTTATTCATTTTCAATAAAACGTTTTTTTACATATGAACAATGTTTTGCTTACTTCTTATTGCCCACTATTAAGTAGATCAGTGGTTTTCAACCTGTGGGTGTAGCCAGCAGTTAGCCGCAGCTGTTTAGGTGTCATTGGATGTCACTTTTTTTAGACTCTAAATCATACGATGTCCTTTATAACCAGCAAAAAGGACACCACTTGTTATATTTATTCCCCAGATCTGAGCCCTTTTTGACCATTTGAAATGTATCCATGACCTGTTATTGGTATAAAAAAAAAAATCATATATATTTTTGTGATTATACAGTCTTGTGGAAGTTTTTTGTGATGGGTTTTGCGTTTGGTTTATACCTCCTGCAATAGAGGACTGGAAGTGAAAAGGAAACGGTTATACAATGTGGGGAAAAAGAATTTCTACTAAAGCAAAGGCTTTGGAACTCTTGATATACACATGATCTTTGGATATAACCCTATATTTTGAGATTCAGAGAGGCTGCTGGGACTCTAATAGGCACGCTGTGGAACCTCAAATACAGGTTGTATTAGCTGGAGTATATTATTATGCTTGGTAAAGCCCATGCTGTGATATCCTCTGTCCTTGAGCATCTCTTGGAGGATTACTGACACTCGCACACTCTCCGACCTCAATCTGTCTTGCACCCAATTCAAATTACACCACTTCACCTTAATCTCCCACACCCTTTCAGGGTAGTTAATACCACCAGGAGGGGGGCTTATAAAAGGGCTTCTTGGTGTCCTGGGGAGTTGATCACTTTGCTCATTTACGCACTTGTTCTCAGGGACCGCTCCTTTTTGTCCTTATTTTTATTCGGTTGTGTTTTGTGACCGTTATTTTTGCTTTCTGCACTTTTGCCGTCCAAGGATTTCATTTGCCATTCTGTCTCTTGTTAATTTCTCTTTTGTGTTTATAAGTCATCATAGTCAATCATGAACGGAACCGAGGGTCCAAACTTCTACGTGCCGATGTCTAACAAGTCAGGTCTGGTGCGCAGTCCGTTTGAGGAGCCACAGTATTATCTAGCTGAGCCATGGAAGTACTCTTTGTTGGCAGCCTACATGCTGTTCCTCATGGTCACCTCCTTTCCAATTAACTTCCTCACCCTCTACGTAACTGTGCAGCACAAGAAGCTCCGCACGCCACTTAACTACATCTTGTTGAACCTGGCCGTGGCCGACTTGTTTATGGTGATCGGGGGGTTCACAGTCACACTCTATACTGCTCTGCATGGGTATTTTGTCCTGGGTGTGACTGGCTGTAACATTGAGGGCTTCTTTGCCACCATGGGAGGTAAGTACTGAGCTTCCTAAACAGGTCATAAGGGAGTACCACAGGGTTCAGTCTGAAGTACCTGTTTGTTTTCAAGTAATATGGATATTTTGAATGTACTCCTTAAGTAAACAAACAGTCAAACGGTGGTGCAACATTCTTCAGTCCACCTATAGTCAAATATGTACAAAATATTCAAAATATTTACCCCTTTTATACAAAATGACCTAAAGTGTGAGTTATAGCTGAGACTTAGAAATTCTGCTTTCCAGAAGGTTCAGGTTTTCAAGAATGTTACGCTTCCTAAAACTGATGTTTTGGTAGCTAGTTGTGGTAAGGGTGCAGTGATTTACAGACTGATTTACATTCTCGTCTCCTATTAAAATGAATGCTGATTTCTCTTTAAGGTGAAATTGCTTTGTGGTCGTTGGTGGTCTTGGCTATTGAGCGCTACATTGTGGTGTGTAAGCCTTTGACAACATTCCGTTTTGGAGAGAAGCACGCCATCATAGGGGTTGGTTTCACGTGGGTTATGTCCCTCACCTGCGCTGTCCCGCCACTGCTTGGGTGGTCTAGGTAAGCGCAATAAAACCATAACAGCCTAATAAAATCTGTCGGCTCAGACACACACATTAAGACTCATAACTCGCAGCTCATGTCTCTAAAACAAACAAACAACAACAAAAAAAACCATCAAAGGTATTTATAACAACCTAACAACACTTATATTTATGATGTGTTTGTGCTGTGAGGATTCTTTTTTTCTTTTTTATGGAAACAGAAAAATCATATCACAGTTTTTTTTTGGTTTTATTTCTTGTGTCCATGCTCACATAGGTATATTCCAGAGGGGATGCAATGTTCCTGTGGAATAGATTATTATACCCCAAAGCCTGAAATCAACAACACCTCGTTTGTCATCTACATGTTCATTCTCCACTTCAGCATTCCCCTCTTCATCATTTTCTTCTGTTACAGTCGCCTCCTCTGCACTGTCCGTGCGGTGAGACACACAAACACACACACACTTTGGGCGTAGATGTACATTAGATATCCTCTCTCTACCATATGTCTGGACTGTTTGTGTAAATATAAAACGTTCTTCTAGTTGGTAATGGGCCATGATCTAGTTATATTATTGCATTTTCTTGGGTGTTAATTAATTTAATATAATTTAAAGTGCTGTTTGTGTTGTTTTCCCAGGCAGCTGCCCAGCAGCAGGAGTCGGAGAGTACTCAGAGGGCGGAGAAAGAGGTGACCCGCATGGTGGTTGTGATGGTGATCTCATTCTTAGTGTGCTGGGTGCCGTACGCCAGTGTGGCTTGGTACATATTTGCCAATCAGGGTACCGAGTTTGGCCCCGTCTTCATGACCATCCCCGCTTTCTTCGCCAAGAGCGCAGCCCTGTACAACCCCGTCATCTACATCCTGCTCAACAGACAGGTATGACGCGAAATGAGGGAAGTAAAGTGTGTTTAGAACATCAGACATGAGCTCAGCTGGTTAGTTTGTTTTGTCGGGGTGTATCTGTGGCTTTTGTTTACACATTATGACATTGTTTGTTTTATTGGACATTTTTTTTCAATCAATGATAACATCATAGAATAATCATAGAAATGTTTTGGAAAACCAGGGCACCTTAGTGCACGGGGTGGGGGGCCCTAGTGCCGGTCAATGTAATGTTCCAATGAAAGGTAATAAAAAACCAGGACATTTCCCCACTTTCTAAATAGAAACTCGGACGCCCCGGACAGGACGTGAAAAACGGACATGTCCGGGGAAAACCGGACGTTTGGTCGCCCTAGAAATGATACCATTTGGAAATTCAGTCATTTCAAAGCAGTTTAGCATTCCTAGCCTTTGGTGAAGTTCTAGTTTGAAATAAATGTACTTCTGATCAGGCATTTAGCATTAAGTACTGTTTTCCGTTTGTAGTTCAGGAACTGCATGCTAACCACTGTGTGCTGTGGAAAGAATCCATTTGGTGAAGAGGAGACCAGCACCACCACTTCCAATAAGACCCAGTCATCCGTGGTCTCTTCTAGCCAGGTGGCTCCTGCCTGACCCCATCACTTCTGACCTCCAGCATACTCATCCACACCCAGTACACCTGGGAAACTGTCACCATATAGCCTCCTGTTGGCCAGATGATTTTAACTTTTCAGCCTCCAACTAGCCAATCAACTATTCTCTCATTTGTTCACATTTGTTTTTAGTCTCCCATTGGCCAAATTCTTCAGTACAGTTACTCAAAGAATGTCATGCTTTCTCAGATTATTTTTAAAGGAACTCAAGGGAACATGTTCAGTTGGTTAGCAGTTGAATCAACTAAACATGCCCCATCCCCCGCTGTCAGTAAAAAACTCAAAAATTCAGGCTGACTTAAACCAGTAGTTTCCCCCCAATGTGCTTATCAATGCGTGTGTTCTTTGGATTTGTAGCGAAGTGGTTTAGTCTTTTAGAGTTGGTCCTGTTCTCGCCTTTTCTCCGAGTCTCGGGGTTGTGATCAGTTCATGATGCGGTGTACATGGGTGGCTCCTTGCAGGCAGACAGATGTGAGCACATGCAGAACGAGTCATGGGAAACATCTGTCACATGTTCACAAGTTTCATGCTCAGTCATTCTGTGAGAAAAGATTGAAGAGTCAGATTATTGTGGGAAGGGATTTGTTTTTGATGTGTGAAAAAAAGGATCGCTGTCGGTGGAAGATGTCCTTTGTGAGTGTAAATGTGAATTGTCCTGCAACATAAATAAAAGGGAAAAAAGCTAACAACGTGTGGAAGTTTGGGTCTCTCGGGTAAAGAAGCATGTGAAAGCAGTGATCCTCAATCCTTGCCATGAGGAGCCCATGCACTGCATATTTTTTTTGCTTTCTCTGCTGGAGCACACACCTGACTCAGCTCATGAAAGGCTTGGTAATGACTCCATGAGCTGAATCTGGCGGTTTAGAACAATGAAAATGTGCTGTGTGTGGTGTCTTCAAAACAGGGCGCATCTATATATTCTTTATGTGTTCAAAGATATAAAGATAACGTGTGGTTTCATTAAACTGACACACACTGATTAGTGAAGGACATAGGTTTATTTGATAAAATTTCCCTCTTTCTCCATGAAAGCAACACAGTAAACTCACAACTGTTATGAGCAAACTCTCCAACACAATAACTCATAATAGTTCCATTTAGTTTAGACTCAGTCAAAACTAGTCAACTTTCTAAAACCTTTAAAATAGTCCTCAGCTTTGTCCGCCTCACGGCCACAGTGGAACTTATTCTTACTGGTCTTCAGTACAAAGCGCCACTGGTCAAACCCTTTCACTGACAAGGTTACACTGTACAAACTGTCAGATGTGATTTTTTTCTTGTGAATTTTCCCTTAAAAATGGGCATGGAAAAAAAACAAAAAACAAAACCAAACATTTCACAAGTACAGTCTGGCATGTAACCTCTCAGCAGTGCAGTTTCGGAGGACTTCCTTTTTCCTTTCACATTGAAACTTAAGCTATAAAAATCATACACAAAGCTATAAATATTGCTATGGAAATTTTTTACTATACAGTCCAGTGCATCATTGGCTCTTCCCCAGAGAGGGGTCAGTGCGTAAAAATAATGGCAGGATCCCCTGGTCCCATAAGTCCACATTTAATAGCCTCCCAACACGAAGCGACATGAAATTAAATTAGTTCCCGTCTTGTGTGAACAGGCATTAATGAGTATTTGGATTGCATATGAATTAGACACTCTCACAAGCCAGCCACAGCGAGAAGAGGAAGGATTGATAGTTATCAGCAACAGAAGGTTATTTTTGCTCTGTTTATATTTTTTTGAGCTTCCCTCCCCTTTGTTCTAACGTCGAATACAATACTGTTTTGGCTCAGGTCTCCAAGGCTTGGATTGTGATTGGCTCAGGCCTGTGGAGGCCTGGTTAAGTGTGTCTGGTGTTCAGGCTTCACTGCAGCACTCGTAGATGTTGTCCTCCACCAGGGCAATGACCTGCTCAAACTTGTGTTGCAGCTGAGTGCGCCGGGCTGTTGGGTTGGAGTCTAAAGCATTCACCACCTGTGAGTGAGAGAGAGAAAAGAAAATGATACCTGACGTTAATAAACATTGGTAGGTATACTAAAACTGCCTTGATTAAGTTTGATTACATTTTTCATTAAAATTAGCTTTCTCACTGAAACTGCATTAATTATTAGAGTGCATGATGATAATAATCTGACATTAACAACCATTTACACGTATTTATTGTCACATAATGTGTCTCACACTATCTTTTCCATGAATTGGAATGTTCAGTTAATTTTTTTATTTGCCATTTTCCTTTTTTAAAACCTGATTATTATTAGATTACCTGATTACTGATACAAGTGATAACAGGCTTAGTCACAATACAGTAGAAGAAGAAAGCTCAGTGCTAGGATTTTCAGATGCGTTTAAGCTTTCCTGACCTTCACCTAGCTTGTGCAACGCTACCGCGCCATCTGGCTATGTGGCAAGAGAAGAGAGGATCTGAGAACAATTTGGCCACTTCACACACACACACACACGCACCCACAGCGTCACACACAGCGCACCCTCACAATAAGCAGCAGTTCCAGCTAAGCTGATGTTTTCCAAACCCGCATGCAGTTCCTCTTTCATGTCCCACAGAGCCCATTCACTTCGCACTGCGCCCACAGAGAATGAGCTCAATCACACACGCTCGCAATCAGCCCTGTTTCACTACGCTGCTCCATCCCTGCTGTGCCTAAAGAATGGGCATTAACACAGCCCCAGGGATTAGCATCAGGGTGCTAGGACACACACACACTCCAATATATGGTATTACTGCAGGTGAGATGGAAGGAAGGCACTTTTATCAGTCATACGGGAGATATCTACATAAGTTTGCCTAAATCATAAACCCAGTGACTCCTCTGTTTCACTAAAACAGCAGGTTGTAACACTGCCTTACCTGAGTGCGGTATCTCTTGGCATATTTGTAGATTTCAGTAAGGGCTAACTTGGTGTTGAACTCATTCCTGTATTTCTGTCAAACAAAAAGCACACATAGATATGGATTTAAACACAACCATTCTCCACCCTGCTAGATTTAGTGTCAAACATATACTATAAAATAGCGCATATTACATTTATTTAAATTACATATATGAAAACTTCGCTGCAAAAATCCTCCATATTGAATGCTTTTTTCTATGATGTCACAAAAAACAAGGTATTCACATAAATGCACATATTCAGCCTTTAGCTGTTTAGCCCTGCCACTTCTGCTGAATTCACTTGTGTTTCAACTCATATTTCTTTCTGAATGAGGAACGTTCCTGGGCTGCTATTTGGAACAGAGGAGATTTCCAAACAACATTTAAGGGCACCGTACAAATTTTTTTTTATAGAGATAAAGAAATTCAAAAGTGGCCATTTAGAATAAAATATTTTTGGTACATAAACCAAAGCGTTTGGTACATAAACCAAAAACGTTATAAGTGGGCCCCAGAGGGAAAAAGACAATGAGGATATGTAGAATACGGGCCCTTTTATGAATATATTTCAATGTGCTAATGTTATGTGTCAACATTTGAAACAAAACAATGTATGCCAACAAAAAAAAAAACCCTATGGTTAACAACACCAGCCACAGGAACCCAGCTATAGGGACTGGGTACCTATCGGCCGGTATTTATAGTAGCAACATGAACTCTTTTGGCTCTTATTGTGGAACCTTTGCAATGCATACTGTCACTCACCCGTGACTCCTCAGCTAAGTGAGCGTTCATTTCCTGCTCGCTGAGAGGAGCCATCTCTTGGATCTGTTTGTAATAGCACTGCACTCTCTTCTTATACTCCGGGATCTCTTTAGCATACAGCAGTTTATTGGTAGGAGAGTCCTGTGAATTTGATCATAAACATGAACAATGAATAACATATCTATGATTTCTCATATTTAGTGCTGGTTTACTGTTCAAATCTACAAGCCACATGTACTTCTATGAAACTGGAACTGTGTAGAATGAACCTTGATGTATATATGCAGTGTTTATTATTCGTGATATATTCTGCAATGAGGTGAAAGGACTTAACAGGTGGTGCTAAGCCCTAATTCCCATGTCCAGTTCATTCAAAAGGAGGCTTGATCAATGAGATTGTGTTGTAACAGTGAAACGCTTTCCTTGCTTTTGGCTTGGAACATAGGAGCTTATTACAACTGAGACTGACATTTAAAAGATGATTCATTCTTGCACAAGCAATCATTCTGTAATTGTGCTTAATTGTATTAGAAGGTAATCTTATTCTCTCTCTCGATATCTTTTCTCTGTGTTTCTCTCTCTCTCTCCCTCTCTCTCTTTCTCTTCCTGTCTTCGACTTTTTTTCCTGTTTGAACCCCATCTGTCTGGTGACCTCTAACTTTTGACACTGCCCTCTTTCCTCTCTCCTGCTTGCACTACCTTTAAAAATGTGCTTTAAACATGTATACACACAGCACATTTTCCTTCATCCACATACATCACCATCACTGACCTGATCTCTAAGAGAAGGTAAGACAAAGAGGGATGTGCATGTGCGTTCCAAATTTAAGCTTTTGTTTTGAAGCGTACTGGGCTCTCGAGATGGGAAGTGACACGGGCATACATGATCCAGGAGCTGAAGGTGTGTCTGTGTATATAGGCTGTCTGTCTATGTGTGTGTGTGTGTGTGTGTGTGTGTGGGACATACAAGGTGATTTAAGAGGACAGAAGTCTGTGAAAATGAGAATCTTCATGTTCTTGACCTTGACCAACAGACATCAAACATAAGATGTGTGTGTGTATTTGTGTGTGTGTGTGTGTGTGTGTGTGGGGGTATATTTACAGAGATGATGGATAGAATTTGTTGCAGGATGAAACCACAGTTTTGCATGAAAAGCTAGAAGTACGCTGAAAGATGAAGCTTAGGAGACGTGGAGATGTTCAGGTTGACAGAACTGAGGGAACGAAGGATTTAGGGGTGAAGGAGTGAAGAGGTTATTTAAAGTATGAGGGGTTAGAGGCTCTATTAAACAGACACGCACACGCACACGCACACACACACACACACACACACACACACACACACACACAATACAGAGACTGACAGATTTCAGGATAGATGTTAACAAAGATACC
>JBBMFX010000016.1:3850273-3862930 GCA_037832545.1 Rhabdalestes septentrionalis | reverse complement strand
TTTTCTTTTTTACACACACACACACACACACACACACAGACACACACACACACACACACACACAGAGAACTTTACTTAGGTAAATCCACACAAGTTTTAAACCTCTTTGAGGTGTGTTATTTGAAAGCAATATGTACTTGGTGTATGCAGAGTACACTGTGCATTACTGTTGCTGTTGGGTGGTTGAGTGTTGTGCTTTGTGTGTATATACACACATATACAAGCACTAACTCTCTCTCTCTCTCTCTCACACACACACACACACACACACACACACACGAACAAATTCTCCAGCTGCATTTACTCACTGTCTTTTGAGGTACTTCTCTACCAACTTTGCACATCAAGACTGCAATATTTGGTCACTCTGTTTTACAGAAGTTGCCAAGCTCAGACAAATTTGATGATGAACGTTGGTAAATGTGTGATATTCAAATCATTCCTTAGATTTTCAGAAGGGTTTAAGCCTGGACTCTGACTAGACCACGCAAGGACATTCAGCCACTGTGTGGTCAATTTAGATGTGTGCTTTAGGTCACTGTTCCTCTTCCATCTAGTTTGAAAGGACGGCCTGATCCACCAAGGGCCTAGTAGTACCACACACTTTCCTCTTCTTAATTATAGACTTTACTGTGCTCCTTGGGATTGATAAAGTTTTTAAATTGCCTGTCCACAACTTTAACCCTGAGGGACAGTGACTTGCAACCCATAGATGAATGTTTGTTTCAGCTGCTCTACCAAGCACTGCAAAGCTTCAGGGACAGCAGTTCTCATGCTGTACAAAACAAAATTATTAAAACTGAACAAAAATGGAGGTCAATTAGCTTGGTGTGCAGTGGAGAATGTGATTAGCTACACCTGACTGAGTTTACAAGCATTTTTAGGAGGGGGTGATCCTTTAACCATCTCAGTGTTTTTTTTTTCCTGAAATGTTGCTTTGATTTCTTTCACTTGGATGTTATAAGTTGTATTGAGTAAACTCATCAAATCAGCTGAGTGTGTGTCTTCATTTCAGGCTGCAATACAACAAAATGCGAATAATCTGGAGAGGGTGATTCTTCTCTTTTCCCTGTATATACTGATGTGATATATGTAAATTAACAGGCTGTTCTATTGAAGGTTGGAATTCTGACTCTTTTTGGTACATAAAATCAAATAGTTAACTTCATACAAAATGTTCTGTGTCTGTCTTTTTCTTTAAAATTAACCATCCAGATCATTATAAATCTAAACTCCCACAGAGCATGTGTCATCCCACACGAGACAGCGACTTCCTGTTCTTTATCACTCAAATGTACCTCTTGCTTTCCTCTTTGTGTGTGTGTGTGTGTTTGTGTGTGGCGTGTGTGTGAAGTAAGTGTAAAACCACTTTGTCTGCAGATACCTTGTTGCAGTGCTGAGATTTTGGCACAGTCAGATTAGACTCCATAATGTAATTTGTAAGAGACTAGACTGGCTGATTCATGTAGAATAATGTATCTATGTCATTTCCTTATATTAGAACACTCAGTCCAGACTGAGACGTCATCGACTTTACTTACTCGTCAGCATTACGCAACAATAACAATACCATAATCACACAATGAATATCTATATGCGTTAGCGTTATTTTATTACATTTGCATGAGGGTGATTAGAGCAGGACGATTATTACTGAGAGAGCTTCATGTTCAGCCTGTTACAGAAGGCCATTCACACTTTAGTTATTACTATCACATTTAAATTAGACTAAATCTATGGACACTGGATGTGCATACTGAATAAAAAGAATCAATTTTAATGCTTACATTAGGCTACAGCATGCTACAGTGTACTTGGGGGTAAAATACAACATGATCATTCTACGCAACAAAACACAAGAAGGATTGTAACATAAAAAACATCATGCTCGACTGGCCTTACTTTGTATCATGTCTTGTTACACTTTTCTCCAGAATCTGATACAACCAGCCGTATTGTAATCTTAAAACATTTCCTGAGGTGTTTGTTTTCTGTTTTGTATGTGCTGAAGTACTACATTATGGTCAGCTGCAGTGTAAAGGGAGTTGTTATTCATCATTCTGCACTCAGAGGACTGATATAGTGATTGCGATACAAAACACGAGTATTCCAACCAATCGGACTGTGCTGTTTGAACTAGCTGTTGTATATTATGTAGTTTAAAAGGTTTAAAAGTTTGGTTTCATTCAGGTTTTAGAACATCTACAAATTTGGACTCCAATCATACTCCTTTTACAGAGTTCCAGAACTGTACACATTACAGAATCTAAATTATTCTAATTTTTCACTCACTTAGCTCCTGTAATATCAGTGATATTTAGCAAGGCTAAAGTACAGCCTCCACACTGTTTGTATAAGAAGCTTACCTCTCATGCTGAAAGAATTTTACAAATGTTTAACAAAATCCAATATGTTAGACTGATTTTCCCAGGGCACCAAACAAATAAATCTTACCTTACACTCGTAACCACATTTACTTTGTGATTTTCTATGCATGTGTGTGTGTGTGTGTGTGTGTGTGTGTGTGTGTGTGTGTGTGTGTGTGTGTGTGAAAATAAATTTGAACACTTGAGCCTACCTTGTGGATGGTGGGGTCAGGACACTGTGTTCTGATTGGCTGGCACTGGTCTCGAGGACGACAGCTGTTCTCACACCAGGCACACAGGTGCCCCTGCTGTTCTCTACCCCAACACTGAGAACAGTCACTATCACCACCACTGCAGCTATACACCTCCACTACAGAGAGAGAGACAGACATAGAACATGAGAGAGAGAGAGAGAGAGAGAGAGATAAAGAGAGGATGAAAGGGTTCAATTTTAGTCCATCTGTCCAGTCACCTTGTCAAGCCATTAATTCATCAATCAGTCCTTTCCTTTCCTTTTCTTGCTTCCTTTTCATCTTTCTATCTTCACTCCTTCTTTTTGTTTTCTATCCAGCTTTCTTTCTGTCTTCCTTTCTCTTACTTTTTTGCATCTCTCTTTCTTCCTTTTCTCTTTCTTTTGTTTCTTTCTCCTTACCAATGCATGTACAAGGAGACACAGAAAGACCAAACAACGGTTATTTTTTTGTGTCTCTCTGTCACAGTCCACATTTGTGCGCATGGAGTTCGCTGAGCCTGATACTGGAGAAAGAGCGGAAGAAAAAGAGGGTATGAAAGAAAGAAGGCTGAGGGCTGGAGGAGTGGACCGGGTCTCATATCCATGCTGTTGAATTCATTAGCATCCGAGACGCTAGAATTATAAGCTTTGCTGCACTTTTCCCGCTGCACACAAACCTATTAGCATATTCACACAAAGGGGCGAAAAAGGGAAAATGACAAAAGCAATTTATGCTTTTCTTGGACAAAGAGAGAAAGGTAGAGAAAGGGGTGGGAAAGAGCACGATGAAGGGAAAGAGAAAGATAGAGAGAGATAAGAATGAAAAGATATGAAGAGAAACTGATATCCATGTACAGATGTGCTTTGCAGAGCAGCCAGATGTGTGTGTGCATGTGTGTGTGTGTGTGTGTGTGTGTGTATTGATGACTCATGAATAAGCAGACAGTCTCTGGGTGAGTGTGTGTGTGTGTGTGAGCACACAATTCAACAATTATATTGTTCTCTTTCGCTCTGATTGTGTGTGTCTGTGAGTGTGTATGTGCGTTTGTGTGTATGTGCGTTTGTGTGTTTGTCTGTGTGTGTGTGTTTGTTTAAATACCTAGAACTGGCTGGGGACTGTCTATGTACTTGTCTTCTCCACTCTTCTTCAGTTTTACTTGGAATATTTCACTGCTCTTTGTGGTGCTCAACTACATAAAAGCAAAAGACACACATCACTTACATGTGGTTTAGTCAGTGTCAAAATAAACTGTCAATTAAGGTTTAGCATCATGTGTAAATTTCTACAGTCAGATCCGATTGTTAAATATCAAACATAACATTCTAACAAAGGCCAAAACAGTTTGTGTCAAAACTACAAAAAGTCACTGACTATTTACCAACAAATAGAACCCAAGTTCATATACAGTGACAGAAACAAAAGCTCCCAGAGGCTTTGAACTTCATGATGTGATTTCACAGTGGCCAATGAGAATGCATTCAGAATTTTGATTACTCATAATTATGAATGAATAAGCATCTCAATATAATGAGTTACTAACGAGGGATATCTTAATTATATTCAAGAGATTCATATTTATGAGAACATCACCCGACATTGAGATACAATTATGAGATAGTACCTCTTAATTCTGAGACACTTTCTCATTTGATGTTATTATGGCTTCCAAAATGTCAGCAGAAAGAGATTTTCATAACTCCCTGACACAGTAACTGATGTGGGAGCGTCTAACCTATTATCAACAAGGTCATCACGCAATAAAGTGGTGAGATGCAATTGGATACACTTACTGTTACTCCGCTGCATTTTACAGCCGACTGTCCTTGCACCCAGCTGGCCTTATATGACTGCCCATTCCCAAAGTCACAGCTTAGCATTGTGTCCTACACACAAACACACACACAGATTACTACAACGAAACCACAGCTATGTCCATTCAATTCAGAATTCCCCAAGGCAACAAATCCATTTCACAACATCACAAGACAGCAAACAGAATCTGTTTCTGTCCGTTTCCAGTCTGGTCTTGCTCTCTTAGTCAACATGCTGACTCTCATCAGCCCTTCTGACCGACTTAGCAAAACCTCTGAACCTTTTTTTCCATGTCTTGTGTAAGCTGGGAATTCCATGTTTCCTGAGCTAATGATGGATTCTAATTCTGGAGTCCGACCACCTTCTCCTTCTCTTTTCCGCTTCTCTCCATTCCGCTGAATACTAAGGGTCTCCGTCATCACTGAATTGAATATGTGACTTCAACACATACACAAACCTTAAGTACAACAAGCCATTGCGAATAAGTTTCACTTAAGCATACCCACTTCGTCCTCTAAAATATGTGAAAAGTAATTCATCCCACTGCAGGAATCCATCTGGAAACCATAATCCTACTTATGAATTCACTGCTGGCCAGGACCTCCACAGAGAGACATGGAAGGGATTATAGACACAGAAAGACTTATCACCATTTCGAGAAGAAAGTGGTGTATAGGGAAGAGGTAAGGATAATGAAGGATAATTATGTGGTTTCAGATTGCCTCACTGTAATGTCATTCTGTGTCACTGGCTAGAACACATTTTTGAACATGTCTTTATTTCAGCATGCTTCAATGCACCAGGCGGCAAACATCTCTAAACTGCTCTGACTGAAGATTCTCTGGCACTTACACTCTATTCATTTTGTTCAAATTACTGCTGTGCAGCTGATCTGTTTTTATGAACAATTCTCTTCAGTAGTCCTACAGATCTGCATTCTTCATCAATGGCTGGTTTATAATCAGCTGGGTTACAGTTTGTAACCGTCCATCTAATATTGTTGAAAAAGGTGGAATGTCCCTGGTCAAATTCAAGTCTTGGCTGTTGTTGTACAGAGCTGTCTCAACTTTTGCACATTTTAATGTACATTTATTGTTTAATGCGGAAAAAAACATGTAAGCTACAGTTTTTTTTTCCCTCTAAAATTAGCAGAAAAATTAAAATTAAAATTAAAAATGATAATGTATAAGCTTTTCCCTGTAGAGAAGGTGTTCAATTATCTTGCCTTAAAAAAACAACAAAACATGAAATAAGCCAGAGGTGTTCAAATACCCCAACTGTATTTAGTGGGTCCATACCATAGAGAGTGGAACCTCAAGGTACAATGTTTTCAGTAAAGTGGACAATGAGTATATGTGAGAACCTCAGAACAAAAACTCTGACAAACTCTAAAACCTTATAACACAAATACACACTGACCTCAGACCTACAGGAAGAGTCAAGAACAGGAAGATGTGTGTTTCAGTTTCCACATTAATGTTTATTTAAAAGAACTTTCTGCTGGATTGTTTGTTTTACTTTTAGAATACTACGTCTGTTCCAACCACTGGCACAAATGAAACCTTGGATTTTAACATTAGGATGAATCATCTGGATGAGTAAATTATATTCAGCACTGTGGTTTCAGGTTGGGTTTCAGTGCATGTGTGTGTGTGTGTGTGTGTGTGTGTTTGTGTGTGTGTGTGTGTGTGTGTGTGTGAAAGAAAGCATTTTTTTCACTTTTAACTATAAGCAGCTTTTCAGTAACTTCAGTGTCGGCAAAGCAAACAGTTACTGGTGTTCCTGACTCCTGACTCCTGAATCTGTGTGTGTTTGTGTGTGTGTGTGTGTTTGAAGAAGGTGTTTCTGTAAAAATGCTAATTCACACATCCTGAACATCTCCTTAATAAGACATTAAGTGTTTTACATTAAGTAAAATACCCTGGAACTCAATTATTTTCTGAAAGAGAAAGAAATAATAGAATTGAGAATTCTCTTACTCTTTTCCTTTAGAAAGTGTAATAAATTATATTATTTAGGAGATCCAAAATACTTGCAGAAGGAAAACAATACTATTTAGAGGAACTCAAATATCTGCAGGAAGGGGAATAAACAATATCACTCAGGGAAATTTTCAGAAAGAGGAATAAAAACGGAAGATAATACCGGCATGTGACAGTGACATAAAACATACAGCATTTTTCAGTTTGACTGATATTCGATGGGAAGTCTCATAATTTGAGGATATTTAGGTCCAACTAACTAAATGTAGCAAAATTTGAAGTTCAGAACAGAGCAGTTATGTGAGTCTTCTGTGGGAAATGGTTACTGGGACTGTATCACCAGGCCCCTACCTGATCCACATTGCTGAGGTGGAGGGTGACGTCTTGAGTGATTCCTGTGGGCCATGGGGGGAATTCCTGGGCCACGACACTGGGGCAGTCAGCTGCATTCTGGGTAACAGGAAAAGACAGGAATTGAGAGCGGGAGAGAACAATAGCTGCCCATATTTCCACTTCCATAAATACACCCTCCGTCCTGTTAGGCTGCATGTATGAATAAGTCAGTTGACCAAAGAGGAAGCGAGTATACCTGACTGCAAAAACATCCCTCTGCGGAAAGCAAAACAAAGCAACGGGCAGCACCCAAAGCAACAAAGCAAGAGACAGCAGACGACTCTCTGTTGAGTATCTCCAGCCCACAATGAGACATTTGAACTGGAGTGCTGGATGCAGTTTGATCAAGGTTTAATCTGAATATGGTGCCACTGAATGAAACAGATTCCAGTTTACAAATTCTGATTAGCTGAAGCCATTACAAAGCCATAATAAAATAATCAGTATAAATACATACAACTCCACACTTCAATAAAATTCTGCATTAAGGGATCCATGGACTAAATTATTAAATTCCTTGTAATTCATATTAAGTAATAAAAATAGTATCTCATGTTATTTAATATTCAACATTTTAATATTATAATAAAATTTATCTTCAAATAGCTGTTGTTTAATACTGTAACTTTAAAATGTGTGTAGTACCGTGTGCACCGTCTTATTCAAAATGTATCCCAGGATGAAAGGCTACTGAATACATGTAAAATATTTTGCTGATTTTTGGAGTGGATAGTGTTCAACATGTCTTGAAACACAATCTACACCCAAAATCAAACTCAGTTTTTCATCGTATTGGCCTCGTACTTTCATCGTATAAATAACATTATTAGTCCAGTTTACATGAACACATTTATCCCTTTTAATTTGATTAATTTCGGAAACCAATCAAAAACGTCTCCTGTAAACGGTTCAAGTAATCGGATTCAAAAGAATCTTTTTAAATCTTCAATCTGATTCAAAGAGGTGGTTTAGACATTTCTTTTAATTGATTGAGGAAACTACTCATGTAAACAGGCAAATTGAGTGCTTTATTGTTTGCCGACCCATGTTGTGTTTTGCTGCTATTATAAAAGCAATAATCAAATGTGTGTAATATTGATTTTATCACTGATAAGGAAGTTGAATGAAAACAGCTTTTGCTGTTACTGATCCTGAGTTGTTCCCAAGATTGGACGCAGTGATAGTAAATGATCTGGTCTCTATGGAAGGAATGGGAAGGGATCTGAGTGGTTGGGATGATGCGCAGGAATGAAGCTGACGAACGGGAAAGACAATAACAAACTGTCCACCCTCAGTGGGAGAGAGCAGAGCTGGGCAGAAGAAAGATACTAGCTTTCCTTTAATGTTGTGCTGTTGGCACTGATAACAGAAGTGGACGTGGGGATGCGGCTGATGCTGGTATGGCTGTGGTTGAGATGAGGTCATAGCCCTTTAAGCCTGAAAATCACAGCGGTGGCTGAAGTAACCACCGCGACTTCACACCCCCCCTCCCCCTTCATTCTCTTGCTTTGCCATTTGAAACTGCTGACTGGTGTTTTGTCTCTCTGGCAGACTGTGTTCCTTTGTTCCTTTGCCACTGCTTATTTCAGAATTTGGACTGGAGTGTATCATGGAGCTCATCTTTTCTCTGTCCTTATTTACGCATGCTTTCTGGCATGAAGGTCTCTCTGTCCCTTTCTTGCTATTCCATCCATCTGGACTACACCAACACAGCCATCTTGGTCTGTTTTTCTGCACTGATAATTCTATCTGCACTGAAAAGTGATGCATTGATTTAAATTCATTCATAAAAGCAGGAAGAACAGGGAAGTGACTAAAGCAGGGTAAGATTGAGATTGATGGGACATTTTATCATTTTCTTATAGAATCATCATTAGCAAACTTTGACACAAATTGGACAGGTGTTTGACAGCAATTGAACAGATTTACCCAGGGGACTCATCTGGTAACCTTTGTTTCATGATTGCAGAGTTGTGTGTGTATAATACAGAATTTATACCTATTTTTATTTATACATTCTCTTGATCTATACAGTATAGCACCATGCTGAATATTGTGAACAAATCACAGTGAGAACCAGCCATGGTGGATTTATCTATAAGGCAATGTTCACAACTAAGCCTTCTAAAGTAACCATTGAGTCAAAGCGAATAATAAAAAGCTCATTTTTAAGGAACATTTAAGCCCAGATTAATCATTTACATATATCGCATTATACATGTTTATATTTCAGTTTTATTGTACCAATATGTGCTCGTCTAATTGTCCTCATCAATAATAATAATTTCACAGACTTTTCATAGACTGTACCCTACATGCAGCACACAGTTACAATTAACCAAGAGTTTTGTAATATCCTGCCATTTAAGACTGAAATATTTGTGTTGGAAATAGAATTCATGTATTCATTTGAAGATAATGTGAGTAAAATTTGGCCTTTTAAGTTTAAAAGCAAAAATGCAATGTGTTAGGTTTCCCCACCCTCGCTGATAGTTTTAAACAGATTAACAGATTAAATATACTATCAACACAATTACGAGAAGTGAGTTAAGTGAACTGCAAAAAATCTATTTTTTTATTCATGTGAAAAAGTAAAATCACAGCATCATGACTTTTAACCTATGTATCTTTTCTGTCTACTTTTTATCAAAGTATCCACCATTATTGCCTCTCTCTCTCTTTCTCCATCCCTCCTGGAGCGAGGTCATACGTCATTAGCGCAAATTAAACGGCTGAACATTGTGTCCACTCTGTAGAGTACCAGCTCCCCTGGGCCCATCAAAACCAGGCAGCATTTCAAAGATGGGCAGAAGTGAATCTCAATGCCATTTAAATACTCACGTGGCTGTTATAAATGGCATATTATCGCATTAAGAGGCTTTGTTAGCCATGAGAGACACGAGCATGTCCGTGTTTTATGAGTTCTATAAAAATAGTTTTCCTTGTCCTCAGCTGACTTACTGCACACAAATGTCGGCCTTATTGTGATTGGTTGTGACGGAGGAATCTCATTCTATGATTGGTTGGCTTTACTTGAACTGGGTGATAATGAATGTTCATACTGTTCATGCTAAAGCTTTCATACAAGCCATCAAACTTCATTTTACCAGCATGCACACCTTCACATCCCCCATTAAAGTCCTGTTGCTCAGGATATGTCCTGGATTGTATTATATGTTTCTACATATGTTTTTTACATTTTGGCCTCAGCACAAATGATCAACAGTGCCCCTGTAAAACAAGCTCTATTAAAAAAGACAAAAAACAAAACAAGGGAAATCTACATGAGCACTCCTGATCATTTTTCAGGAACTTCTCAATTAATTACAGTGAAAATGTGAATCGATGCTATTGGCTGGTTTTCTGATTGACTCACCTCAAACACATTGCCCTGAGCTCTGTCTTTATCAGAAACACAGGAGTTCAGCTGCTGGTCCCAGTAACACCGCCACTTAGTACTCAGACAGCTTGTACACCTGGATAAAGTTAGAAATGCACGCAAACACACACACACACACACACACACACATACACACACAGAGTTAACAGAGGGGGTCATCATTTTACCTTTGGCAGATCGCATACACAAGCTACTCAACACCTCCCACATGTATGAAACATACACTTCGAGGGTCAGAGATCAAGCAAGACTGAATTATTTCCAAAAGGGGTCAAATGGAACCAGGGGAGACTGAAAGACTGAGGAGAGTCTTTTACACGCATACACACACACACACACACACAGAACGAAAGAGCGGCTATAAATGCTGCATAGACCAGATTGTATGACTTCCATTAAAGCTGAGCATGTCTGGACAATCACACACACACACACACACACACACACACACAAAACACACACACATACACCCAGAGTGAAGCCAGCAGAGCATTCTCCTAGACACGACTTAATTCAGCCCTCCATTCATTACTGTGACAGATAGAGATGTAGTGTGTATTTACTCAAGATAAAGTAAAGATTCTACCACCTCCAGTGTGTGTGTGTGTGAGAGAGAGACCCAGTGGGGCACAACAGATGTTACTGCTGCCAGAGATAGTGCCTTTCATGATAAGGATGAGTGCTTTATGATGGTGGTGTTTTTTTTTGTGAGAGGGGGGGTGGGTTCTTTGTGGGAGGTTTTGTGTGTTTGTGTGTGTGTGTGCGTGTGTGCGTATGTGAGAAAGTTTTAAGATGTGTCACTGTAACCACATTTAAGAAACCCTTATCAGAAGCAGATAATTCTTTTTTTACTCTCCTATCTATTTCTTTCTTTATGTCTTCTATTTCTTCTATTCTCCAACATGATGTTCCAAATCTCTCTCTCTCTCTTTCTCACTAACAGCTGCTCCTCAAGAGCTTTAGTAGAGCTTTAGTTAAACAAACACTCTCAATGATATGTGTTTTAGCATGAGGGACAAGTCTTGTGACTGAGAATTACAGAGGAAAAAGACAATACATAGAGGGAAAGAGAGAGAGAGACAGAAAGAGAAGAAATAAGGAGAGAGAAAGACAGAGAAAGAGAGAGGGGAAAAAAGAGTGTGTGAGAGAAAGCAATTCAGTGTGAGTAATTGATTCAGGGTTGCCGGAGCTTGTGGTACGGAATGCATGTCACTGTTAATGTCTGGTTGTCATTAGCCATTCACCTAGAAACTGCCATGCTAAGACCGTGGGAGAATTTTAACTGCACAAACATGAAGAGACCACTTCACACTCACACCCAAAACACACACACTCTACCCACTCTGACCAAAAACACACATTCCGCTCAGTGATACAGGATTACCTTCCAGCCTAATTAAAGAATATGAGACCTGCTCGAAACCCTGGCTCATTCCTCTAGAAGCGCAAAGGGGTGTTATACACTTTCTGAGCTGGTTAGATTATAAAAAGGATACATAAACAGTGTGGTAAGACATTTTATGAGGTAAGGGGAGTTTATAGTGGGTAGGTGTGTGCAAAATTGGCCGCCTGTAATCAGGAGGCTATTTGAATTTACCCAAACCCAAACCATGCACAGTACACTTCCTACTGGACTATCAAAACACACTGCAAAGCTAATAACCGCTCCAAATCTAGTTAACATTTTTAGACTCATATAGACAACTAGTTTGTTGTAGTTAGTTAATTTTTGCAGCAAAGCTCCCCTTATAAGCTTTGATTATGAGCATATATTTGTTAACAAATAATAATCCCCAAAAAACTTTTACAATAGCACACACAAGCATACACACATTCAAACTCAAATCTTTCTTTAATTCATTTAACTGGATATGAAACATTACAGACGTATATGTCGTATGAGCATTGGATTGACAACTGATGTTGTCAAAGTGACAATATTTTGTAAACGAATTAAACATTTATAAAAAAGATTCCATTTATAAAAAAGTTTGCATTTAATTATCATATGTTAAAAAGAGAAATACTTGTAAAATGATATACTTTTTAAAGGAAGAGGTATTAATTAGCTGATCATTAAAACAACAAAGACTTCCATCGTTGTTCTAGTAAGCATAAATCAAGTAGAGATGCTGATGGGGTAGGAGATTTGTTTCACGTCCTAAATGCAACAATTTTACAGGGCAGTGCTGCTGAAGACAGGACATTTTACAGAGAAATGCAATAGAGACTGTTCATGGGAGACTGATCAGGTTTGTAACTGAAATGAAACCACAAAAACTATCTGCACTTCCTGTGAATCTTAGCTTATTATCACCCTGATCAAATGTGACATATTCACACCTTTAGATGCCCATTTAAGCTTGGGCACTTTCACTCGCTGTCTCTCTAGCTGACACACACTCACACACACACACACACACACACACACACACACACACACACACACACACACACACACACACACACAC
>JBBMFX010000016.1:3815387-3831293 GCA_037832545.1 Rhabdalestes septentrionalis | reverse complement strand
CCACCCTCGACCGGTCGGTGGGCTGGATTCCTGCCTTGGGTAAGACATGTAGCCTGTCCCAGTTCCTGTCCGGCCGGTGTATACACTCTGAGGGCTCAGCCTGCAGGCTAGCCTTATTGTTGTTGTTTTGAACTGTGACGGTAATAATCACAACGACCACTCCAAACTGCTGAAATAAATCGCCGTTCTTTACACATATGATATTTAGCTAGTTTAATGTCCATATAATGTCTCCCGGTACTGTAAACAATTTTGTTTTAGTTCTTATTCCCTCCAAGCTAACTTGCGTTTAGCTAGCTAGCTACACATTGTTCTGACTCGCATGCAAGTCCGAAGGGCTTTGTTCCCTCACATTATGTATCGTGCCCTGTCAAACTTTGTGCACTCTCCTACACCATAAACGATTCCCCTCGGTTGTATAGTAGTTATATTCTGTGCAGTATCTAAGCCAGCTGGTGGCCTGGCGGTTAGGGAGTTGCCACTGCAGTCGGAAGGTTGTGGATTCGAAACCCAAGACAGCCAGTCGCAGCAATTAGGTACACTTTTGCAAGATACAGTCCCCTCATTCGATTCCCCGGGCGCTACGTTCCTGTTTGCCCGCTGCTTCGCTTAGTGAATGGCTTGAATGCAGAAAACAATTTCATTCTGTTCGCCCTGTGTGCTGTAATGTGTTCACGTATGAAAACTGGACACTATACAGAAACGTATTGCTGAACAAGTAAACACTGCTCTTCCTGCAGAGTGAGGATCGTGGTGCTGTTGGTCTGCTATCTATCATAACCAGAACATTGGCCTGATGTCCTCCTTGGTGCCCCAGACAGAGCGATGGTAAAGTTCCAGGGTGGGCGTTGCCCTCAGCCATGATCATTTGTACAGCACCCACTGTGCCTTAAAACACACAGCACGTCCATTTCTGCCTCCACCCCATGGCCTCCAGCTACCCTCCTCCATTCGAAGGTTCGGCTGAGGTGAAGGAGGGCTTCCTTTGCCCCCTGTGTCTGAAAGACCTTCAGTCTTTCTACCAGCTACAGGACCACTATGAGGAGGAGCACTCTGGAGACAACCGGCATGTTGGTGGGCAAATAAAGAGTGAGTCCTCAATACTAAATTACCTTTTGAATGCTTATAGTGCTGCCCAAACTTGCTTTTCAAGTACTTCTCCATTTCACATTTTAGTGTTTTGTTTTTTTTTCTTCAACCAATGATTCATTTAGATTTTTGGCTGTATAAACTTCCCTTCTTGTTTTGACACACCCAAAATTGGGGGTTTTAGATGGGGGAAATGTTAAACCGTGGGTTAGGGGAATAGTGGATAGTGGTGTACATTTAAGGTTAATCTGGATGGAAGTAGGTTTGTCATAGAACCAGAAAGTGGTTAGAATCTAGGGTTACCCCTCCAGTTATATGTATTTTTTTGTAAAAGAGACATTATATACCTGATATTGTCCTACTATATGCAAAACTTTATTTTGTTGTCCCATTGTGTAGGTTTGGTGCAAAAGGCAAAGAAGGCCAAAGACAAGCTCCTGAAACGGGATGGGGAAGAGAGGACAGAGACCAGCTATGAGTCTTTCTATTATGGAGGAGTGGACCCTTATATGTGGGAGCCTCAAGAACTGGGTGAGATGGAGACTGCTGAAAATACCTTCTTATTATCAAAACATTAAAATTGGAAATGGCACAGATTCCGTATTGTGTATTATGCAGAAAATGTTAGAATCGGCTGCAAGAGAGAAAAGATATTAATCCAGTTAGTTTCTTCAACAAATCTAGGCCAACATATCATGGAGTGTAACATAAGAAGAGAGGTGAAGTAGCTAACAAATTTCATGTAACAAAATTTGAACATATGTATTATACTGGAATTTCAGTTTAATATAAATAATTTCTGTGTTTGTTTAGTTATGCATTAGTATGTTGAAGAAGCATTTTAAAGGATAATGTTACAATGCAGTGGATTGTAATTTGGATGTATTTCGTCTAGGTGTTTATAAATTAAGTGTGGTCCAACGCATAAAAAGTTTTTTAATCCTGTTTTTTTTATTAGGAGTGACCCGGAGTCACCTGGATCTTTTTAAGAAACACAGAGCTGCTAGGATTGACCATTATGTCATTGAAGTCAACAAACGCATCATTAGACTGGAGAAGGTGAATTTTAGTTATAGAATTATAAATGTCATGTGTTTCATGTGAACTTAAGGAAGCCTGTGAAATTGGTTTATACATTCCTTGATCTGAATGCAGCAAAATGCTCCTAATAGTCTTAGACTGCACATACAGTCTATCCGTCGTGTATAAGTGACAAGTACATCTGACTTTTCTTTTTCCAGCTTACTTCATTCGACCGTACCAACATGGATGCTGGGAAGATAAGAGGTGATAGGACAGAAAAGAAACTGTAGAACATTCCCCTTGCTATGAGGTCATTTCAGTGATATAAACAAAACACTTTATTTATCCAGCACTGGAAAAGTCAGTGGTGCCGTGGGTGAGCGATAATGACGTTCCATTCTGCCCGGACTGTGGAGGCAAGTTCAACATCAGGAACCGGCGCCATCACTGCCGTCTCTGTGGGTCCATAATGTGCAGAAAGTGCATGGAGTTTGTGCCCCTCCCTCTCGCTTGTAAGTTACGACTTTCACATTGTCATAGTCAAAGGTTGCTCCCTGTAATTGCTGTGAATTCCTGTGAAGAAGCTGATTTATTTATCCGGGCAGTGATTGTTAATGCTTTTAAAACATTATGCAGGGTAAGAAATTCAGATTTAACAGAAATGAAGTAAAAAATAAATGTAATATTTTCAAGATGAGGAACTTTTTTTTGGTTTTTTGGTCTTGTTATTGCTTTCCAAATATTGCATGGATTTATTAACCATGAAATAATGATTAGATGAATTAGGCTCTGTATAGTAATCTTTAAATTCTAGTCTTATATTTGGCAATGTTTGTTCTAATACACTGACTTTTTGTGTGTAAATGTTCAATTGTATTTGTTTTCGTTTTTTCAGACAAACCACACTTGCTGCGTTAATAAAATACAAGTAATATTTTTGGCCTAAAGGTTCTGCACTGAACTGTATGTTGCAGACATCCCCTTTTTTACTGTAAATTCATTTTGTACTCTGTTATTCATAGCACACTGTGTTTGCTGTCAGATAAATTAACCAGCAGCACTCGAGAGGCGCTGTGTGTACCAGGCAGCCCAGGGAAGGGTGGATCTCCTGGTGCTGGAGGTCCTGTAGCGCAGCAGCTGCAGCAGCTCCCGCGCCGTGGATCCATCAGCAGCCTCTCTTCAGTCAGCTCCGTGTTGGAGGAAAAGGATGAAGACCGCATCCGCTGCTGCCGCCACTGCATGGACGCACTACTTCGTCACCAGCATAAACTGGAGGAGAAGGACCACGTACCTGACATTGTCAAACTCTACGAGGTACAGAGTGGTCTAGAGCTGTGAGATAGTGTCCACCGTACTGCAGATTTGAGTATTTTCTCTAGCTAATTCATCTAGAAGCTGTTAACAACTTGTTATAAACCTTCAGAGACACTACAAGACCAAAGTGTAGAATCAGTCTCCCCCCCCCCCCCTGACATTTTACAATGAAGTCAGTTTGTCAACATCATGTTCATAGATAACTAGTTTGGAATGTAATTAATATTTAACTTAATTTGCAGCAAAATGTAGAGTTTATGATCATGTTCACATGCTCTTTGTTAAAAATAGTGCCTTATAATTAACAAAGAACCTAATTTAACATGACACATGCAGTTAACCACGTTTTCCAGAGAGTCTGAATGTGAGAATCAGGGTGACCTAATTAGAGATGCAATTGACACATTTAGAGATGCAAGAAAATATTTGAATATTTTGACCCTAATCCACATTCTGTAGGGAATACTTTGAGTCTAAAGTATTTTATTGTTCCATCTGACACTGGCAAAGATCCTGCCTCTCACTTCCTGCCTCTGTGCTATATTCTTCATGTTGATTTTGTGTCTTCCTGTCTGCTGCTGTGCAGAGGTTGAGGATGTGTATGGAGAAGGTGGACGAAAAGGCTCCAGAGTACATCCGCATAGCTGAGTCACTCAAGTAAGACTTCCTGTCTTTTGGCACAAAAGCAAGAAAGTTGCACCACCCCTATATAACTTCTTAGTATGTATAGTTGACAGACACAATAGAAGAAATTTAGTATGGGCTTGTGAAAATGACTTGACTCAAAATGATAGACTGTGAAGCTGATGTTGTGTTGATATTTTTATTATAGTTTCTGCTTAAACATTTATTTTGACAAATCACTGTCTGGTTTGAAATGGCACAACTAATGAGTGAACAATTAATTCTTAATGTAAAACGAACAGGCAATCCGAATGCATATTATAGTGTGAAATTGTCTTATTACACTTCTGTGCTAGCTTTTCATTTATTAATGATGAATGAAATTATATATGTGATTATTTATTAAAGCATTTAGGAGTTTTAGTTCATTAAACTATTTGTTACAGTAGCTGCCCCACATGATCTCATAATCATGAAGAGTATAATGTAAAACTTTCTGTCTGTTGTAGTGCTGGTGAGACCACTTACAACCTGGAAACTGCTGGTGTCCTTAGAATGGAGGTGCAAAAATACTATGAGCACATTGATGCACTGAGGTATCTGAATGCACGTGTGTCTTAGGCACAGAAGTATTGGTTTTATTTCAATTGATTTGAAATCAACACTGATCGTAACTGAATGTGTGTTTTTGATAGTAAGAAGATTCTAACACTAGGGCTGAAAGACGAAGTGCAGCCCCACCCGAAGACTCTCCAGTTGCAGAGGATGGTGCGCTACTCAGCGACATTGTTTGTGCAGGTGAAAATCAGACGTACATACACACACACACAACTGCATTAGCAACTTCCTAAATATTAACATTCACGTTTGGCTTTTTTTTGTTTTGATTTGTTTTGGTTTGCTTGTTTAGCTGAATGTGCTGTGTCATGCTAGTGCTTTGCAAAATTGCTCGTCAAAGCCATAAGCATCAATACTGCATTTATATTTTCAGAGCTCTTTGAGGCAGAATCATGAATGGACAATAGAATCATTTTAAACTAGAGTTCACATTGATAGACTGACAGACATGCAGAGCTGCAGAATTGGAGGGAAATACACAGGTCAGATAATGAAAGGGAAATCAGTTCGCCTCAATATATTTCACTTATTTCATTCAGCTAATGCATTATCTGGTCAATTGCGGGGGCCGAACTGCACACCTAGGCCATACATGTGCAATCTTTCAAGTAAGCTGACCCAAACCCACCCAATCTGCAGGCTGCAGGTCGACCCTCGTATTGCTGCAGGTTACTCATGAAAAAATGTAACTCCAAACAAATCAGTGTTTTTGCCTGTCAATTAAGTTAAATGTTTATCATATTCAAATGCTTACTAACCATTCATCAGTATTTTCTCCATCATGTTTTGCACACCTGATTTTTGATGATGTGACAGAACAACCTTTGTAGGCATTTCTGTTTTGGAATATGTAACAGGAATAATCCTGTGGCAGTGTTATGGAAAATAAATATTTTGTGGCTCCTAAGAGAGTGGCTTAGACCCTGCAACAGCAAAGTTCACACATAGATTAACTCATGTAAAAATGATTAATATCCTTGGTGACTCTGGTTCTTGGGTTTGGCTGAGAGACATAGAACCTCTAAAAAATACTGAAGTAATAAACAATCATTATAAAATTATTTGCTGAACAACGATATACGTTATTGGTCCCTATAGAGTGTGTGAAATTCACATATAATTTCCTCTCTCTGTAGGAAAAGCTGTTGGGTTTGATGTCTCTTCCTACAAAGGAGAAATATGAGGAGCTGAAAGAGAAAAGGAGAGAGGAGCAGGAGAAGAGACTCCAACAAGAGAGACAGGTGAGGAGTTGTGTAAAATATAATGCATATTAGAGCAATAGATCCGCAATAGTTTTTAGCAGCAAGTAATGGACGTTTATAGGCACTAGTTTGGCACTGAACACATAAATCATCACACTCATCTCAAACTGCAGTTTTTCCAAAAGTACAGACAAAATTTGTCCATCAGTGTGTTTGATACTAGTGTTTTTAACTGTATTAGTAGTACGAGTGTCAGAAACCTACATTTATTTGAGATATTTAATACCTGAACACAGTCTGAACCAAGTATAGAAACATTAATTCATTCGATATATTAATCATTTGTAGATTATAGAGAAGTGCTTACTGTGTTCACATTGATGTAGTAGGGAATTTCAATTTAATTTTAATTGCGAACAGGGACTTGGTAGTAAATTACACTATCGAATTTTGTCATGATGTCCTAAAACAGTGCTCTCTTCCACTCTCTCTGCAACAGGCAGCTCTGGAGGCACAAAAGCGGCGTTCTGAAACGGAGAAGACCCGCATTACCCACAGTGCTAATGGAGATGCTCCCCGGCCAGCTGCGGGACCTCGCATGACCAAAGCTGGAGGCTGGCTTCCCTCAGCAGACGCTGTCCACTCACGCAGTCGCGAACTTGATGACCCCCTGCTGCAGCAGATTGACAATATTGAGTCGTTTCTGCGGCAGGCACGGGCAGCCAATCGCACTGACGAGATTGCCATGCTGCAGGAGAACCTGCGGCAGCTGCAGGACGAGTTTGATGCCCAGCAGACCAGCCGTGCCATTGAGTTGTCTCAGCGGCTGGCTGAGGAGGAGAGCCTACAACAGAGCCAGATCCAGTACCTCCAGCAGAGAGAGATGGAGAGCAAAATGCCATCAAATATGTGCTCCTTGGATTTTGGGGAGAAAAAGAACACAGAAGAATATGAGGAAAAGGAAACTGATTCTAAAGTTTTTAATACAAGCCCAGCGCTCAGTCCACCACTTAAGACTCAGTCCTTAAAGTCGTTCCCACCTCTACCAGGGAATTCGCCACCATTGCAGAGAGATGAACATACACCAGCTCTCCCAGCTGAAGAGATGCGACACAGCAGTGCCACTGCTTCATTAAATCCATTTGATAATGATGATGCAACTCCAGTTGAGGAAGACCCAATGAACCCTTTCAGTGAGGAGATCAGGAAAGAACATAACCAAGCATCTAGCAGAAAAAACAATGAGCATAACCCTTTTAGTGAGGAGGAGAATGAACAGAAAGAAGGGATAGACGGCGCACCTGGAAATCCGTTTGGAGACGATAATGATGACGAAGACAAAAATAACCCCTTTAAAGAAACATCACATGAGACACCAGCAGCCTCAACCAATCCCTTCGATGAAGATGATGATGGCGCAGCATTGGAAGACATAATCGAAGAGGAGTTACTTCTGCAGCAGATCGATAACATTCGTGCATACATATTCGACGCCAAACTGAGCGGACGCACTGACGAAGTGGAGTTACTGTCACAAAACCTAAGGGAGCTACAGTGCACACTACAGGAGCAAAAGAGAAAAACGCACTGACCACCGTCCACAGAATTTCTCTTTTACAGAGTTGCTCCTGTTGTGGTCAGATGTTGAGAGAATACTGGAACAAAGGACACATTGAAAGTGTCTTTAAATGTCTTACCATTTTTCTCAAACATTAACAGACGTCTTGTATGCACATACAAAAGACAAGACTAGACTAGAGCTTCCCTCATGGGAGTGTGCTGACAAGCACAAAAGCATGAGCACTTCTCTGAGCTCTTCTGTAGTGATAAAACAAGATTCAGTTCTTAACAGTTATACCTGAAACTGTTCTGAGCTTCATACATGATCAAACCACCATGTCCTTGTAATTTGTGTCTTGGTTATTTTAGGCCATGATGTCTGAACTTTTGTAATGTTCAATTATTTTGGTAATATGGAAGAAACTGACTAACCCTAACATTTGCAAGCCAAGCAGCAAATGGACCAATAAGCACCTTTGATTTAATGGTCCTGCCCTTCAACACCACAAACAACAAATTCATATCTTTATATTCAAGGCGTGTTAAGGCCAGCAGGTTTCATTATACTGATCATAAATAAGCAGTTGTGACACTAAGCAAGTTTCAACAAACTGAGCAGGATACTACTGTCAACATGTGAAAATCAGGTTCTAAGATTGGATGAAATGTTGCAATAACTGAAAAAATGGGAAAATCTAACGTTTTGGTACATGGGGAAATTAAGGTAGTTTACATCATTTTAGTTCAATCATCAAGAGAAGCAGGCATTTAGTGACAGAATAGTGACATTTAGTGAAAGTCTTCTTTCCTAAATAGTTTGGAGGCAGTGATACAGAAACTGTATACAAATATGGCCTGTAGTTACCAAGCTACTTATTTTCCTTGACACACATTATCACCTCAGCATGGTCACTAAGTGGCAAAGCATGTCTGATGTCTCTGCATGTACATACAGGACTACATGATGTATGCAAGTAAATCCAATCCAAACTTTGGAGAAAACCCTTTTTCACATGTTGGCCCCAGTATGATGACACACAAACCCCATTCAAGCAATTCCAGTAAGACTTATCCACTTGACTTATGATGAAATTAAATGCAACTTATCTTTGCAAAGGCTTCTCTACATGGTATGCTGCATCTTCTACAGTCCTACAGTTCTACAGTTCTCAGTGGCAATGTTGGATATATGCTTGATTATATTTGTTATATACCGTATCTTGAGATACATAATCTGTACTTTAACACTAAACCAGTTCTGTGCTGTTCAGAGTTCTTCCTCTACAGACCACTTCATTCTAATCAGTGTTCTTTTGATCATTGTATTGAGGTTTATTTATCAGAAATGAGCAGTATTTCATATTCAAGTACCATGAAGAACACGTCTGTTTAGGGCCAAGTACGGAACGTTTTCTGAACACGTCTTGCTCTTCTTCAAGTAGGCCTAAGTAATGTGTTTGTGGCTAAGGTTAATTACGTGTCTGGTAGCTTTTGGAATAAAGATGCCTGTTCATATTTAGAGCTATCAGGACAAACACTGCACTAATAAAAACGACCAAGCAAGAACAGAGTGCTTCATTACTGCTTTGTCATTCTTCATACTCCTGTCACAACTGCAATTAGCTTTGCGATTCATAAACAATAATATTTGGACCTGAATTGGTTGGATTGCATGCATCAGATTATTCAAAGAATACTTAGAATCAAACTGGTTTGTCAGGATGTTCACAGCACAGAGTAGGAAAACATTGATCAAGCGTAGGGCACATTTGCACATTACAATCTTATTTGCAATTTGATTTTCTATTTAACAGAATACACAACAAATTAGATGTAGTCATTTTTAATATTGAAAAAGGAAAACACAAAAAAACCACATAGCAAGTATATTAATTCAATTGTTCCTTCAGTCCTTCTTCAGGACTTTGACGAAGAAGAGATCGTACTGATATTAGTACTTTATCATGAGGCAAATGCAGTCCGTTTATGCATTAGAGAATGGAAGGATGAGGGACGTAGGCAAGCCTCCACCTCATATCCGCCTGCCGAAGATTTCCCGATAACGTCCACCCAAAGACCCCTGCAGTCCTTAGTCCTCGGAGCTGACAGCCATTTTGGCCTTGTATTTGCCGGTCATCTCTTTTGGCAGCGGCACGATTCCAGGATGAGGAACCTGACCCTCCACTTCACTTATACATTCCCGCAGGAAGTACTTTTTGGGCCCGAAGTTAGCTGGGTTTGACGCTTCCATCTTGGCCAAAGCTTCAGCCTGCAGAACTTTACTGTGGTGAAAAAAGATCACACACAAGGGAGCATTGGTAAAAAAAAAAAAAAAATACATTCAATCCTGACAAGTGATCTTATTGACTTTATTTAACATTCATGAAGAACATTCTCATCCAGAGTCTTACCCTTAAAAATTGGCTGGCCAGACTACAGGCTTGTTAGCTGAAAGGCTGTTTGTTTTTTTGTTCAGAATAAATAACTTGGGCTACACTTCTGTAAAGTCTTTGCAACAATGTACAGGTGAGACATGCATAAAATGTGTGATCTTTAAGTAAAAGGACATTTTTGTTATGTGTGTTCATTAGCTAAAAGGACAAAACATCGGCTTGGGCTTGTTTTCTACCAAGTGATATTTTACCTGAAGGAATGTGTCTACATAATATCGCACACAGAGCATTGCATTCCTTTCTTGGAAGCTCCCTTCTCAATAGTAAAGTCTATAGCTGCATTTGGAGGTTGCTCTGGAGCTTGAGGGGTGGGTGGGCATGCCCCCAAATTAAACCGTGGAAGTTTAACAGCACATCAGTCATCCCCACTCTGTGGATCCAGTGTGAGACGTATGGGGAATTTAAATCAGTGGAACTAACAGATCTGAGGAGGACGCTCTCCACAGTCAGATAACACAAATTTCTCAGAGAAAAATGGACCTTAACTGTCACTGGGGCAGCCCCCTCAGAGGGGGTATCTTCATTTACGGAAACTAAAAAATACAGTCCATAAGGTGCACAACTGCACCTTAATAAAGCATAAGGTTGTTTAGGGAACATCGACATTATTTGCACTTGGATGAAGAAACATGAATCTCTACAGTCATTTAGTACTGGAGCTGTGAGGCTAATGTAACAAACAAGTCGACAGTCACCCAAGACTTTTTCTGTAAATCCATCCCCAAAACATCTCAGAGTATATCCGGCTCTCCTCTATGGTCACATTCACTTATGGTCGTGGTTTATGAAACAATATGACTTACTATGAACTATAAAAATGCACAAAACCTCCCTGCTTCAGACAAGCATTTCACACAAACACCGGGATCCTGTTCAATGAAACAGTACTAAGGGAAGGTCTGGCTTATTTCATGTAAGGGAAAATAAGACAGATTTCCCTTAATATTCTTTCATGGAACAGGACCCAGGGCTGTTGCAAGTCGGGTTTATTTTTTAGCTCGCACTTAATCATACTATGTCCTAAACCACATTCATGAATGCGACAAAAGACAGAGAGCTACATGTGGTTTAAAAAAAGGATTTGGGGATGTGTTTATGGAACAGATTCAGGTGATTATAGTGTTTAGCAATGTTAGACTCATAGCTCTAGTTCAAAACTGAAAAAAAAAAAAACCCCACAAAATTTGGAAACCTAATATATCCTGGCTGATCAACTCATTCTTGGCCTGAATGGAAAACTGTGGATTTTTGCTGAAGCATTCATTTAAGAGTGAATGAAGATGACCCCTTTATATAAACGGTCATTTTAAAAACACTTACTCTGATTTGCCCAGAATCTTCCTCACATGCTGCATTATTTCTGTCTGATGTTTTCCTTCCACGTCCATTAAAACCTGATCTCCATCATCTATAGTTTAGTTCAGACATAAATCCTGTCAAAATTAGCCAGCAAGTAATACTGATACAAACACAGCAGTGTTCACAGAATTTGAGAAGGAAAATACATGGTTCATAATTACTGACACCCTTGATCAGAACGTGTCTCACAATACAAGAGGTCCTAAAGTTACGCCACAGGTCCGTTCCTTTGAATTTTGATGTAAGAAGGAACACACGTTAGGTCACTTTTACCTACCCGAACAGAATTGTAAAATCATCAAACACAGAGAACTCCCTCGCTCATTCACTGCGTTACTGCATATTCTTCACCCACGTGCAACCAACCTAGTAGTCTGCATATGGTCTTCAAATATTATTTTCAAAAAACCTTTCAAAAAACATTACTTTCAAAAAAATTATTACTGCAGACGCAGCTAGATGTTTATCTAAAATCTCCTGGTGGAGTGTATGATGCCAGGACCCTAGCAATAGTCTCACAGCCTTTGGTGGAAACCAGCCCTAAAACACCACAGAAAGGTCTTTTTACCATACAGGCAACCATTTTATGTCAACCCCACGCTGCTGTAATGGAGTTGAAGTCTAGAATTTGGGGAAACGACAACTCTCCAAATGCTAACAATTTTTGTCCTCCACATTGTACTTGGAATAAAAAAAACATGCTTCAGTACAAACAAAAAACATGCTTCAGTTGAATTTGTCCTCTGTGTCATCCCATTTGAATATTCCAGTAAAAAAAGGCTTGATCATTCAAGAATGCGGTTATTTTTTTTTATTAGTTTGGGTTTTTGTTGGGTTTTCCCCAGTTAAACGTTGTGTTTCACGCATTTACCAGAGCATTTTTCCCTATCTTTACCAAGGGTGCCAATAATTATGTAGATGATTTTACAAATGATTTAAAAAATGTACCTACCAAGGTAGAACCGAAGAAAAGGAGACGGAGTCACATTTTTGAACATCATTATTTGAACCCAGGGATTTTTGTATTGGATTTGTGGAATATTGAAGAACACAAATTTCCTAAAAAAGTCCAAAAGAACCCAAACAAAACAAAGCAGTGTTATAAGATTAGATAAAAAGTGGACTGGACACACAATGTGTAAAAAGGACTGTAGTGCAACAAACAGGTACTTCCTTGCTGACGCTAAAACCGTTTCAGTTAGGAATGGAAAAGTAAGAACTGAATGTGAGTTGTGCATCCATATTTTTTTGCATGTTGATCACACTGTTTTAGATTATCAAACTATTTAAAATATTAGACAACAATAACCCATGTAAACACAAAATGCCGTTTTTAAGTGATTGGATTTTTTTTTTTCCTTAATGAAGAAACTAAATATCCAAACCTACATGGCCCTATGTTAAAAATGAAGGCTATCTTTGTCTAATATTTAAATTTGTTTGATAATCTGAGACATTCAAGTGTGAAAAATGAAATCAGAATGAAATCAGAAAGGGGACAATACTTTTTCATAACAACATCTGTGCACATTGGTGTTTTCATGCTTTTGCAGTCATTTTAAGACAAATTATTGAGGCTTTGTCTCTACTCTAACAATACTGGGATCCACTGATCCAGAGCATTTGGGCAGAAGACACAAGTTCCCACTCTGGTCTTACAACAACTCTGCACATATGTAATTACAGTTATAATAATGATCAATAATAACAATAATAATAATAACAGCAGCAACACACATTTCTTAGAAAAATAATAGTAGCACATTGCACAGTTTCTAGCACAGTCAGGTGTTAGCGGAGGGGTGTTGAAGGTACGTGGGAGCGAGGTGTGCTGTAAGAATGGAGAAGCTCACTGGCACACAGTGCCAGACCATGAAGAGTTACAATAATCCCAGTGGGGAATATGACTGCAGAGAGTGATGGTCCGAGACATGCAATGTTACTAAGAAGAAAAAAAGCAGCCCTTATATGATCCTCCCACCAAGATTTTAGGTATGAAGGCCTCATTGATACAGTGCCAATAATGTAACCGATGTACCAGCAATGCTTCTCAATGCCCTTTCGTAATACAGTTTTCATTTATAGATGCATGCTGACAGGGAGTGGGGCAGAGGGGCCGGCTTAGTGGCTTTAGTGTTTAGCGTTATGTGAGTCTTCAGCATAGCAGAGGAAGTTTAGGTTACAGCTGTGGATAATCTGACCTGTAAATAATAAAACTGATTGAAAATATTTTTCTCCTGTTCCAAATACACCTAATAAATCTTCCCTGCTATTTCAGAAGGCTTTCCTGGACTGAAGTGGGTGCGTGAAAACACTGAAATGGGCAGGGTTGGAGTGCCAGGGACACGATTTTGGGTCCTATGACTTAGGAGTCCCAAAGTCAGCCCTATGGACCCCACAGTTAAATTTCCTCTTATCTAGCACCCTGATTATTAACAAGTAATTCGAGAGCTGTTAAAGGAGAGGTTTACAGTCCTAGTCTCAGAGGTTCCCTTCCCTGCAGACCTGAGTTTTTTCCTCTGCTGTCACCCAACACAGGAGGGTCTTATTAATAAGCTGATGTGACGGGAGATCTCAGTATCAGGGTTAGGAACCACTATGCTAAAATAAACTATTTGGAGCATGAGGATCCCCAGGATTTACTCGTTTTTAACCTCGCAATAACTGTCTAAATGCAAGCAACAGTGGCTAATTCCGCTGTCCGTACTAACATATTCTGATGTTCCACACTTCATCACTGTTGGTGCTGATTAAGAAACGTTTCTGTTCTTCATTTTAATCTTCTGACTACTAGCATGAAAATAAACTTGCAATGTAAGATTATGTAAAACAAGGGACTTTGTAAACCTCCAGTATTAAAAATAAAGGATCTGTTGTGTGACTGACCTTGCTCCCTCACTCAGCTCTCCATTAGTGTTATAATTGACCGTCATAATTTTGACGGAGTTTTTGAAGACAACATCTCCTTTCTGGAGATACTCCAGCGTCCTCCGTATGGGGAACCTCCCTTTCATCGGCATTATTAAACCTGTTTAATTTACACGTGTGTTATTGTATGCAGGAGCTAGCTCATATTCCTCCTTCTCTTCTTCAGGGGTAGCCGATTTACTGACACAGTGAGAACGAAAGCAAATTTATCGCCCCCTTTCGTATTGGCTGATTGCGTGTAGTGAAGTCCACTAGATGGACAAAAGTTTTGGGACGTGTATCCTTCAGGCTTTGAGCTAGGCCCCGTATTTCCAGTGAAGGGCAATCTTGATGGTCCAGCAAACCAACACATTCTGGAGAGCGCCATGCTTCCAACTTTGTGAACACAATTTGGGGAAGAACCTGTTCCCCTGTGAACAAATAAGGTCCATTAAGGTACATTTGGATGAGGTTGGTTTGTATAACCCCTATCCTTGTATTGTGGCACCAAATTTCCAAAGCTTATAAACATTTTATTTATATTCTTTATATGTTTTCTGAGTTTTGATAAGCAATCTTGTTAAAATAGTGCTAAATCTGAAAAATACAAAATATAAAATACTTTATTTACATGTCAACAATTTAACTGTGAACAACCTTTGAACTATTGGTGGAACTCCCCTGCAAATAGCATGGAACATGGAAAAAACCTTCAATGTAAGGCTCCATTGGTAAAGTAGAATGGCTCTGTTGTCATGGAAACCATTGTAAAAATAAATATCAAATTTTTAGTGAATCACCGAAATAAAATGAGCAAGATGAGCTAGAATCACACATCTGTTTTCAGACTGTGCAGGCTTTTTAGCCCAGGGCCTTGACCAGGTGACTTAAATCGCCAGTTTTGCCATGTTGTGAACAGTAAGAAATGCTTTTTCCATATTTAATCTATTCCCCAAGAGACTGCAGGGGCCACTCCCTAACCACTAGGCTGCCAGCCACCCAACATATCTTTGATATTTGTTAGCTACTGTGATGGAAAATATAGTCTGGCTCTTCCTGTATCATATTGTTGACCCTCATTTAGGATGCTAATTTGCTAACATAGTTTGTTTGCCAGGCTTTTTGGTGGTATGTACTGAAGAGCTTCCTGGAGATGAAGCTTAGCTTCAAAATTCTTAATTCTAACCTAGTTCTAAACGTATTAGCCTATTTCTGTAATATTGTAAAGTGGCCTCCTGTTATTACTATCACTGTTACATCTGGTTACTTACTGCTTTGTGGTAAAGTTGATCTTTGGATATATTAGAAAGGTTTATCCATTATGATATTTATTCTGTAGCTATTGTGGTGGATATTCACATTTTAATCATTTATTTATTTATTTATTTGTTCAATGTATTCATTTTTATATTAATTTTCAACGATTCATTATTCATTTGATACATTATTCTATTCATGGGTTCATCTTTAGTTTTCTGAAGCTATAGAGTTTTCTTTTCTGAAGGGTCGTGCTGACCTGTTGTTAGTTATATGATAAAGTCTTAGAGTCAAAATGTCCTAATGTTTATCTTAGACTGTATGTCGTGCGTAGTTTTAGAAGGTCGTCCTTGGTGATCCTTTGGGTTACTATGGAGACTGGGTTGTATGAGAAGTGTGACATCCTGCCCAGGCTCCATGAGAGACAATAACTTTTAAGGGATCCTCCAATGTGCTTCGGACACCTCAGATGGGACGTCTTCTAAGATTACGCAGGGCAC
>JBBMFX010000016.1:3801266-3815287 GCA_037832545.1 Rhabdalestes septentrionalis | reverse complement strand
TTTAGCTGCTTTTAAAGGAATTGGGGGCATCAAAGCACTACTAAGAGGATATTTGTTTGATGGCCAAACAAAGAGAATAAAGCAAGATTTTCAAAGCTGAAGACAATATCTCAGGCCATTCAGTCTGTATGAATTGGTCTCTTACAGGTGATGTGGCTCATCTGTTCATAAATTATGATACTATACAGTTACACAAGTGTAACCCTTAATTCAGTACTGATCAGAAATGAATCGTTTCAGTGCTGACACAGATCGGATATATAATTCAGAATTATTAAAACATGTTTTCAGGTCCATATTTAAAAATTACACACATAAAATATCCTAATTGGCTGTGTGCACATTGCTCTCATGAGAAGGGTAGTGTCCTGTTATGTAAGCCTGCCAAACTGAGGAATCAATTCATTTAAAACTATGATTTTGCTTGGAATAGAAGAGGTAAAAGAGGAAGGTGACCAGTGGCAAGATTCTTACAACAGCCCCATCTTTGGTAACGTCCACATGGACCATGAGCCAATCAACAGTACAGTAGAATCACAGGGCTGGTGAATTAAGAATGTTTTCTATCTGTCCATTAAGGAATCACAATCAGATTTCTGTTTCCTGAGGCCATTTTGGTTTGCCAGTTTACTTTTGTTTACTTCTGGAATTGATGCTAAGCATCACAAAATTAATATCATCCATTATAGAGCCGACTGCAGAGGGTACAAAAGTGTAGTGAAAGAAAACATTTATCAAAAATCATTACAACTGCATTTTAACTTTCATACAACCAATGAAACACCATTGATTACTAGGACATAATGAGCAATAAATGAGGCAGCAATAAATATAAATTCATTTTAGTTGGCAGGAAGCAGGTCTTGGGCACAATGAAAAACCACTTCATGATCATGGTCATTTAAATTGTGTACGTGTTTGTTTGTGTGTGTGTTTGTGTGTGTAAAAAATGTGTACACACCATTTTTTTGCTGACAAGTATATCATCCATTTCTGTGCAAAGTACATAAGAAATAGCCTTTCAATAATTAGTCTCAGCAGATAAATATGTATTTCTACACCACAACATTTATACTCCACCTTGATACAGCATTTAATAAAATGCATTAAGCTACTTCATGCACTGCAATGCACTATAAATAAAAAAGTAACATCTCATTGCTAGCAGAAGATAAACTAAAACCTGGATAGAAATGGACATGCATTCATTTTAATGAAATTACATGTAGTATAAATCTCATTAAACATGTTATCACAACAGCGTTAAAAACAGTCTTGATGGATTTTAAACCCAAATATTTAGGTAGGCTATCATACAGTACATATACATTTCAGGTATTTTGCAGATTCACCGCACCTCCATAAAAAAAGGCAAAAAAGACGCATTTCACAATTTCTTAGAATATTCATAAGTGCATGACTGTACTTTGAGTACATTTCACAGAAGACAGCTGTCATGATTGCAACCGACAGCAACAAATAAATTAAGAACATTAATGGATCTTAACTACAAAACCAGCTGGTAACATCATCAATGAAGGTTATGGGGCAAGAAGTAAACGGATAACTTTCTATATGTGAGTTAAGTTGATAAATAGTTTTCAAGAAAAACTTTTCAAGACAGACGGAAAACAACAGAACTATAGCAAGTCCTTCATGTTCTTATAAAAAGTCTAATGACATATCATTAAAATAAATATGGCTACCTAGACAAATGAAGGTGGAAAAGGTATCCAAGATAAGTGCATTATATTATTGTTCACTGATTGTCCAGATAGCAGAGGTTTTGTGTAATAGAGCAATTAGTAACTTGCTAGTAATAAACTATGGCTGTAATAAAACAAAAAAAACCAACAATAATATAGCAGTTGGAGATACTTTGTATGCACAAGACATTTAGGGGCCATATTAAGCCATATTTGGACAAAAAAAAGATTGGTAATGGCAAACCACCACCAAATTAAATTGAACCAAACTAGTAAGTGCAACTAAAATGCCCTTGAAGCAATAGTATATTGTAATATACTCAGGTTATAGGGGCACTGATTGAGCTCTTTGCATAAGTAACCATGGTGAGGTGTAATGGATAGTACCTGGACAGCTGGCCTATATTTCCACTACTACATTATACTAAGATTCTAATGGAATGCCAAGGGAGTCTATATTTGTCAAACTCTTATGTTTTGATGTCCTTGAATTATACAAGATCTTGTATATTGTGAATATTCCAAGTAGCCCTAAAGTTTCAACATTCTCTCACTGGAAAAATGTCAGAAGTGCTTAAAAATTGTTGACTGATGTGTTCGGAGGAAAAGAGAAAAACTCCATGAGGCATCACTCTTGGAGAACTACAATGCGTTGTTTTCTTAAGTTACATCCACCTTCAGTCAGAAGGTGGTGCTGCTACAGTTATTGAGCTTGGTTGCCTTAGAAAAACAAAATGTTTATCCAGAATAATCATAAAAATGAAAAATGATATTCATAGCATTCGCTTCCATCAGCATGAAGGCAAAGTAAAATGAGAGTTGCAGGAGTTCAGTCTGTATCTGCAGGTCCACGCAGGTCCCTCTGTAGTCATGCGGAAGGACCAGTGATCTGGTTGTTGTAGTCTGCAGACTCCATTTTGAGAATGTAAGGGATGATACTGTCGATGGGTACATTTCCGATTAGGCCAGTGAAGAACAGTTCCTCTGTTATACTGGAGCTCATCAGCCTCAATGCAGGCAGACGCATGAGTGTCCGCGCCAGCCTGTAAATTCAGTCACAAGAAGCAATGATTAAGGAAGGGATATAAGCAAAGAGAATGTGTGATCCAAACAAAAGGAAAAAAGTTTGTGACCTGTAAGTGTCATCTGGATAGGTCTTCTGTACATAGTCCTGCAGCTCCATCTGTGCCTTCTCCTGGAACTTCTCAATCTGGCTGCTGCTGTTCAGACCTGGGTGATCTTGAACAGGGAGTAGAGGTTGTCTTTTATTTCTCATCCCATTGAAGATGGTCTCTACTACTTTTTTTTTTTTAAATAAAAAGCCTGGATAATGTTTACCTGGACTGAAGAGGACAATGGCTTTCAGGTAAGCATACTCGTAGCCATCTGTCTCCAGCTTGGCCATGCTGTTACAGAACTCCTGTAGCTTCCAGATGTGCTCCATCACCAGTTTCACACGCTCACTAGACAGCTTGTCTTTAGGCATGAGACGAGTCATTATGGACCCAGGTTGCAACTGATAGACCTAAAACACTACTTCCTACTTTGAATAAAACCACAGTGTTGCTTCTGTCTAATACTATAACTACCGACCATGTCACTTATCTTTTAATTTTGCATACTGTCCAAAGAATCACACTAAATTCCAACACTGAAACTTCATAAATAAAAGCAATGTTACTTTGCAAATGGGGTACAATCTATTTCCAGCAAAATGTTTAAATTATTTTTTAAATCATACAACTATAAATAAACAATGCCTGCTAAAATGTATGAAGGGTTGCTTACAAATCTTTTAAAACTCAATGTATTTAAAATTTCAATATGTAAACAAAACATACCAGGAAATGTCCTTACTTACATCTATGTAGGTTTGCCTGCTCTTAAAATGGTATTTTATCCAAAGCCACCATCATGTTTGAGGATTCACATTAGATAAATGTGAAATTCTTAAGCGTAATGTGGCATTTGGCATTAACCAGTGTGAATTACAATGATTCGTTTCAGGCACAGTCCCCTTGGAGACACTGAGGGTTATGTGTCTAGCTCAAGGAAACAATTAGTGATCGACCGATATTGATTTTTTCATTACAGATACCGATATAAATTATTTGCATGTTTATGTGCCCGATAACCGATATTCAGAACCGATATTTATTTACTATTATAATTTGGTTTTTGACACAATTATTACAACACCACTGAACTGAAAAAACTGTTTTACTTATAATAATCACTCCCTCCTTGCATATAAATAAAAACTAGGGGTCTGAAAGTGCAAAAAATACAAAAAAATACTAAAACAATTATATAAAAAAAAGTGCACTGTTACTGAAGTCTTCAATGGTGCATAAACTACATATCAGTCATTTATGTAACACATCTAATGTGTGCATTAGTAGCTGTTATGTTTAATAAAGTTTACTAAATATAGGAAAGCAAGTAAGTATACTTTACACGCAGTTTCCCCCTCAGACGTTTTGCGGCAATGGCGATCATGCATGTAATTCTCAAAACGCCCACCAGATGGCAGTGTTTGTCGGTAAACCCAATTTTACAAAACCGATAACTGATTATGGAAAAATGCTTAAATATCGGGAAAAATATCGGCAAATCGAAATATCGGTCGATCTCTAGAAACAATGATAGAAAGTTGGGTTTGAACCTGGAACTTTGTGATGATTGGTGTTCACAAACAAGTGTAATACACACTAAGCCACAACCAACCCACAGAGAAATAATATACACTACCGGTCAAAAGTTTTAGAACAGCCCAATCTTTTTATTTTTTTTTGTATAGAAATTAAAGCGGTTTAATGTCTCATTGTTTATTCTGCAGAAAGTTCTTCCCAACTATGTTGCAGAAGTTCCCATATGTGTGCAGCACTTACAGGTTGTTTTGATTTCACTCTTCTGTCCAGTTCATCCTAAAGCAGCGAGATGGGGTTTAAGTCTGGAGACTCCATGTTTTCCAGCACACCATCTTGTTTTTTTTTTTTTTAAGTTGTTCCGGCAGAGCTTGGACATATGTGTTGGCTCATTATCTTGCTGTAGGACGAACCTCACCAACCAAGCATATACCAGAGGTTCCTGCAGGGTGCTACAAATTTATATGCCACTTCTGGGTAACCTCACCATTTTAAAACCTCTCACAGTTCAGCCCTGTCCTTTGTACCATTTCATGCTATTCACTGGATTTGAACTGTTTGAATTTCAATACAAAAAAAGCTTGAAACACTGGGCTGTTCTAAAACATTTACTGGTAGAGTATTTTATCTCACTTCATAGGTACCTCTTCTTTATGTTTTTAGTGCAATATGATAAAGAGCAATTGCATGATTTTCATTGGTTTCACTCATCAGTAGTTGGATTGTTAATCAGTAGGATTGTTAAATTCATACACAATTCTTCAAAGCTAATATACTGTACATTATATTATTTATTTAATTTATTTTATTTGAGGGACCAGTATGATTTTGGAGTTAAAAGGACACTGATCTGTCATAATTCTGCAAAATACAAAAAACATTTCACATGCTGTCGATCCACTATACCAGCCCTCAAGGACAGTGTACCTGCAATGGGCTTTGATTCCTTTGTCATTAAAAAATTGGTATAGGAAAACTAGAGCTCTTCTTACAGGAGTTGTATAGTTTCATGAATAGTGATGAATTTAATTAAACAAAATGTATTTGTTAGTAAAATAATATTTAAGATCCATAACCCTTTTAACAAAATCTGCAAAATTAACACATAGCAAATTATTTCTTAAAATCAATCACATGATTGACATACCATCTTGTATGCTGGTCTGTAGATGATTTACAATGGCAGCCAGGATGGTGGAGAGGCTCATGACTTGAGCACACTGAGCCAGGCCTAGCGTGAACAATTCATTCCAGCATGCCCGTACCAGCGATGTGTTACATTCCTGACTAGAGTACACACACACACACACACACACACACACACACACACACACACACACACACACACACACACACACACACACACACCTCACATCAGACAAGGTTCAGAAGTAAATTGTTTCCCACACAACTACACAAATCCAACAGCAATACTCACCCAAGAGCAACAAAGGCTGGTATGGAGCGCGCCCAGTGCATTGAGAGAAAGAGCAGGCGAGATGCAGACTCGCAAATATAATGAACATTTAGATATTCAGGCATCGGGCTGGGCATGGTTAGCTAAGAAGGAGAAAGGACAGAGAGAAAGGAAATAGATTCAGGTCATACTTTGCATTTATTTTTGACAGCAATACAGTAAATCTCCAGGGTTACATTCGAAGAGCAACTGCATATTTGTAATGTGGTTTAAAAAAACTAAACAAAAAAGACAAACCTATTTTTATAATAAATCTTAAATTTTGCCCCCAAATATGCTTTCAATACACTTTAACTTCATTTTAAACTCGGCTTTATATAATATATTCCCCTTTAAAAATGTCAAGGTAAACCCAGATCCCTATTGTACAGTGTTCACTAAACTGCTGTCTTCCGGAGTGCTGGGCTGGATTAGCATGTCTGCTGTGTGGGGGCATTTCAATATTTGTAAGAAAGACACACAGTAAGCAGTTTGTAAAGTGCATCCACAAAGATTTTCTCAACATTGTGATTAATTAATAAAGAGGCCCACAGCTGATAGCCTAGTGGTTTGGGCATTCGCTCTGCAATCAGGAAGTCGTTGGTTCAATTCCCAAGACCGCTAGGCATCTAGGAGATACCCCCTGCTTCACCTGGTGAATGGGTTAAATGCAGAGCTAGAATTTTGTGCTGTTCACATCTGACAGAATGGTCACCTTCTGTCTGTTTTTTGAAAAGGAAAGAAAGCTTTCCAGTGATTACCAGTTAATATATGGGCTATATCAGTCTTTGTTTCGATGCACCAATATGCTAGAGGCCTACAGAGAATGTTATTTAATTTATTTTGAATGGTATTTAATTGTATAATCTTTCAGTCATATTGTGTTTAGGCTAATCATGAGTGGGGGCAAGTAAAATATTTTATTTCCATTCTATATGGTGCATTGTCTGAATGCTACATAAATATTTTCATCATTTTGTAAAATATTTATTCTTTTATTTCAGTTTTGGAATTCGATCAAGTGTTTACTTATTTTCAGTTTCGGTCCAAAAAAGTAATTTTGGTGCATCCCTAGGTGTTACTCATGTATATTACTGTATTTATTAGCAGGCTAAATATAGTAATAAATTAATCTAATTTACAGTAATACAATTACAAGGCTTTAAGAAACACTCAGTGAAACACTGTTATAATGCAGGAGTTCTGGACTTGCAGCTGCCCGAGATGCGTCACAGAGCAGCAGCATGGAGAAATAAATAACAATCTCCGATTAGCTACATTCAAATCTCCCCCTTCAGAGTACAGGGGTATTTCACCCTCTCAAGTTGCGCTTTCTTTGTGTTCTTTTGACAGTTACATTTTATTTGGAAATGTAGCAGAATTTATGTTAATATTTCTGTTACAAATTTAGAAAATTGTATTTTTCTTAATCATTTAGCAGCAAAATGCATGGAAAATTAGATATTGCCCCCAAAATGCAATTAAATATAATAATTAAAAAAACAAACAAACAAACAAAAAAAAAAAAAACCAACAAAAAACGTTTCCACAAAATTTAGGGTGTTCCCGCAAACAATTATTAAATCAGTTCTAAAAAGAAAAAGAAAAAATGTGAATGACTGAAGCAAACTCTGAACAGCTAATTCGTGGGGGTTTACTGTACTATTACATTTCCATTGACAAAATACAGTGGGTGAAATGACGATTTGATCCTCTGCGTTATTTCTATGTTTGCTGACTTGCAAACATATAAATGGTTTCTAATTCATGAGGTAGTTTCACACACAAGGTCCTTCTTCTCAAGAAAGCACATGTGCAGCCAATCTTAAGTTTAACAGTGAACATGTAAATGATTTAGAGAAGGCTTGGCAAAGAGAAAGAGAAATGCTGAGTATGTTCTTCCATTTCCAAATAACTGCAACAAGCTTCTTGCTGATGGTCTTGTATCCCATTCCAGCACTGTGCACGTCTACAAAATTGTCCCTCACATCCTTTTGGTCTTGCCCATGTTGGTGGAGGGGGAGTATCTATAATTTACAGATTGATTTTTATCTGTTTGCAAACCAGCCAGTCTGTGGGAACCAGAAGTATTGCTGGGTTGCAGGCAATAAAATACTTATTTCACTCAGGGAAATGCAAATAAATGAGTAACTTTCACGTCACAGTTTTTTTAATTGATTTTGGTTGATATTCTGTCTCTCTCCACAAAAAAGAACTTTTTTCCAGTTTGTGCTCTTCCATCTTTTATAGAATATGTTGTTAAAATCCTACAGTAGCAGTAGGTCTGAATCAGAGCCAGTTCTCTAGAAATTCATTATCCATTGCTTTCTTTGTCTGTGGATGCATTAGGCCCAAATACAAGTCCTACAATGGCTACAGAAAAATATCACCCCTTCAAAATATTCACATTTTCTTGCCCTATTGCTTATCTGTTTCAGTGATTGATTTTTTTCTTAACTGCTGCTATTGTATCTTTGATTTTAAAAAGTTATGAGCATAAACAGGTGAAATTGATTATGTGCAAGTCTTAATTTCAGGCTGCAAACTAAACTAATGGGAATATTTAGAAAAGGGTAAAATTTTATGCAGTAACTGCATTTTCTGTCTTTAACACACACCATGCTACTTTATGTACTTCTTGCCAGAGGGACTGAATAACTGTACAGCTCTAAAATGCATTTTTTTAAACAACCACAACATTTTGACAAACGTATAAAGCACAAAAATCCTTGTATTATTTTGTAATGTTAATGTTTCTTCCTCCCACTACTAGAAGAGGCTGATCGCCATCGAACTCTGCAGTTACAATTACCAATGCCTCTCCAACTAATTCAAGTTCTGAAAGGCTTGTACGTGGTAATCCCTGTAGCATCTCACATTTAAACCTACTAATATTTTTGTTATTTATAATTTTATAAGCATTCTTTAAATTAAGACATTGTAAAGTTGTTCCACATTTGAAATGTTAATTTATTTATCAGACCATTCTGTCCATGTTGGATTTTTCCCAGTTTCATTCTGCCAGCAGATGAGCGCTTTTATTTATTTCAAAAGATAAACTTATCTTACTCTTTGAATTGAAGCTGGCATTTTTACAGCTAGTGTCAGAAATAAAATCAGAAATCTAGGTAAAGTGTTAATCTAAATCTGCTACATATCCTAATAGTAGAATCTGTTGTAGTGTGTTTATTGGTGTTTATTTAACTGTGGTGTCATATATTGTAGATCTGAGGTCTTAAAGGTACCCTAGTAATAGTTATTTGTCTTTGTTGTGGGGGAACATAAGCCATCATCTTTACAAACTGCACTCACATAGGACTTTTGACATTTTTAATCAGGTCAAATGAACATAATAAAACTACAATGGTACAATGTAGTTTAACCCTGTGCAGTAAGTTTGTACCCACCTTAAAAGTGACGTGTGTGTCTGTGAGCAGCGGACCCTCCACCTCGATAAGGGGTGTAATCTGATCTCTGCTGATGACTTGTATCGTGGTTCCACCAATGCAATCAGCCTCAGACAGGTTCTGCCGCTCACCAACTTCATTGGGGTTTAACGCTTTGGCCAGGGTGTCAAAGGCACTACGCACACAAATATATTTCACAACCTTAACTGACTTTTAAAACATTCTTTACAAATGCTAATTTTAGGGACTCTGTGATGACTGAAAAGATGGAATAATTTGTCTACCGTGTAATTTCACTAGCTGACTCTTCCTGCTGGCTGTCTGAGGTGTCTCCATTGTTGAGGGAGTCATTAAGGTTGGCTAGTGATGTCACCACATTGGCCAGCGTCCCCAGATCACCATGACCACTCTCTGTCTGAGGGTTAAATCAAGCAGTGAAGAGATTTTTAAGTCACAATAACCTCTAAACCCCATACTTTATAAGAATGTAAATAATTCACAGATACTTTTTTATCTGTCTTAAAAGGAGTGACAACACACACTGATCAGCCATAACATTAAAACCACCTGCCTAATATTGTGTAGGTCCACCTTGTGCGACAGCAACAGCTCTGATCCACTGAGGCAAAGACTTCACAAGACCTCTACAGGAGTGCTGTAAAACATTAGCAGTCCTAGAAGTTTGTGGGACTAGCCTGTCCAGCTTATTCCAAGGATGCTGTGAAGAATTTGTAGGCCAAGTCAATACCTTGAACTCTTTGTCATGTTCTGCAAACCATTCCTGAACATTTTTAGTTTGGCAGGGTGCATTATCCAGCTGAAAGTAGCCACTGCCTTTATGGTTCATTGAAGTGAATTACATTATAAAATGATGTTTGGTACTCAACGGTGGGGTGTTATAATAAAATCTACTACGCGAATGCCAGGACCCAACAGAACACCACAGTGGGTTTAATGCAGTAGCTGATCAGTGTAAACCCTGATTAACATTTACATTAAACAATATATTACATGTTGTTACCTTGGTATCTGTTGCTAAGAGTAACGTGCCATCAGCCTGGATGAGAGGCTGCTGGATGTTTACTAGCATCCCAGGGTCCAATAACCCAGAACTAGATGAATGACATTAATAAGAGCATTAAAAAATGTAATAAAATGTGTTTCTTTCCAGTGTCCACAATTGCAATATTGCATCATAGATGCATAGGGAATTTTTACCATTTGATTCAGACAATGTCTAACAAGTTGACAGCACACACAAAAAAATTGTAATAACAGTTAGTGAAACAAAACAGCTGCATGTTTTGGGGATATGTCTCTGTCAGGCTCACACATCTTGTCCTTTGGCTACTCTTCTTGGTACAATTACTCATTTAGTCATATTGTGTGGCAAAGGATATTTTTACAAATACTTGGTTAAGACCGAGTTTCCGCAGTCCCCTGCCAACAGAATGAAACGAGATTTGAAGTTGTCCAGTATTTGGCTCCATTTATCTTGCTCAAACATGATTATTTTCTCAGTCCCTGCTGTCAAAGTATTCCCACAATGAGCAATGGCAAATGTGGCCTTTTGCAACATTTGACACTGCAACTACTGTATAATACTACTGTAATCATACTGTTTTTTTTCTGACAAGTCAATGTGACAGTCTAATTAAATTCCTGTAGATTCCAAGTTCTACTGCTACAATAATGTGTACAAAGGGAACAACAATGACAGCCAATTCTGTTCATCCACAAACAGATGTCTGCAGTTGTCAGGGTCATGCTGTCTTGTGGGGGAGGGGCACCTACTCAGTGAGAAAGAGGCCAATTATGCTCTCTTTGACTTCAAGTCTATGATGGCTGTGGCATCGCTGGGGAGCGAAGTGACAATCTGGATGGCAGTTACTGGGCAAAGATTTTTTTCCTTTGCCTTTGAAAACAAATTTGCGGAATTGTCTCAAAGATACGTTCTGAGATTTCCTTTGGCACATTTTGCGCTGCATTGTCACTCATAATTAAATGCAGATTGGCTGGAGTGTTTGTTGAATGTAGACATCGGCAAAGCTTACCGAGAACCATCCTTCTCTGTGATAAAGGTAGGTGTTGCTATTAGAGGACTTCGTAAATCTTTTCGGATGTAGATTTTCTCAGTGGAGGCAGCACAGTTAGCAGGCTTCTCCCTGGGCAGATCTAATGGCTTCCTCTCACTCTGTACAGCTGCAACACAGACACACACACAGACACACACATACAGACACACAGACACACACACACACAGACACACACAGACACACACAGACACACACAGACACACAGACACACAGACACACACACAATCAAGTTCAACTTCAACAGCACAATATTTAACTGTTTTGAAGGATTGTTGACTATTACATTAATGACATAGGGAATGAAAATTAGAGGAGTTTTTGCTTCTTGATCGATATTGTTATGCACTAGTCATTAGGTCCTGCCTTCATGTGTGTGCCTGTGTTTATGTGTCCAAACTCAGTAAGTACCAGTGCAAGGGTGCAGCCTCATAAGAGTGTGTGACAAAAACACTCACACTCCATCTTCATGCCCATCTCAAGGCACTTTCTGAGGCGGCAGTACTGGCAGCGGTTGCGATGGTGCTTGTTGACTACGCAGTCTTGGTTACTACGGCAACTGTAGGTCAGACTCTTTCTGACGCTTCGTTTGAAGAAGCCTTTACAGCCCTCACAGCTCACAGCTCCATAGTGCCTCCCTGATTTACCAGAACCACACAGACGGAAAGGTATTTTTAAAAATTGGGAATGTTTAGGATCACATTTGACATTTTAAACTGCAATAAAACTAATGTACACATGGAATAATATGCCTGTGAAACTGGGCAGTATTAACATAGTTAATTAATTTAATAATTTAGAAATGTATTTTACAAAATTGTGTGTATGTATGTGTGTGTGTGGTGTTGTGTACCTGAGGCTTTATCTCCACAAACCACGCAGTATTCTACAGGCTGTGGTCTGCCCACCTCTCCGCCTTTACCTAGAAGTCTCTCCACTGACACGGCATCTGTGACAAACTACAACACAAGGTGAAAAATTACCAACAGTGCAGTGCAGAGTAGAATTACAGCTGTCAGGCAAAATATAGATTAATATATCAGTGTAACAGTATAATAACTTTCCTATCACGTGTTAAACATAATTTTCATCTTATTACTATTACAATTGCCTTACCATGTGAAATTCTACTTATCTCTATTTCGTTCAATAACACACTCAAAACCATCTGTGTTACTATTAATTCACTTAACTGTAAGTTATTTATCCATACTTTCATACCCCAGCATTTATGTACATAGAATAGTACAGTTCATATTTAGTTTTTACTGGATTCCTTTTACAATGTTCTTGTCTCTGTGTGCCTGTGCAGTCATAACATCAGCAATATCCTCTGGGATCAGCAAATTTTCTGATTCTGATTGTATTTATTATATTACCGTTAGTCTACATTTGTATACATAAATGTACTGAATTTTCTGGAGAAAAAACTCTGCTGTAAACTGTAAGTAGCATCAACAAATCTGACGTCTTAAGTACTAAAGCTCCAATTTTTATTTAGTCTCACAGGTCGATGTTGCAAAGAATAATATTGATAATGATATTTTTAATTTCTAAATTCTTCTCATTTGTAGTGTGCAGCCCAGTGTGCTCAACCCAAAGCAAAAGATGCTTAATTAAATTTTAAGAAATATGAAGTAATAATAAGCTCCTAAGTGTGTGTGTGATAACTGTCCCAAACTCTCCGCTGCAGGCTATGAGTCCAATTGGGTGGTGGGTGTCGTCCTGGTAGCATGCACTGGCAGCCGGTAACTGCTCACATCTGAACCGGTCACGTGAGCAACACTCCCTTGGAATCCAGGTGCAGAGAGCAAGCCACAAATTTGCCTGCCTCCATCCCACTCTCTTCGCAATGTTAGCCTACCATTTCTTCTGTGTGCATTGATTCTACTATACGTGTACACACACACACATATCATCCTGGTTTAATGTAACTATTTAAAAGATCATTTTATTTATATTACTATTTTATCCTTTAGTGAAAACACCACCATTCCTATATTAAATACAGATAAAAAGAGACTATAGTTACACAAAGATTTTATCATCGGCAGCTATCGCATCGATGATGCCAGCAGTATTTAAGTGTTGAGTGTTTAGTGTTTAAACTAAATGACAAATGGCTGAAAGTTAAGTAACGAAGATTTTCCACAATAGTAATGATGATTATTAGACCTTATTAAACCAATAATGCAATAGCAAATAACAAATCCTTGGATTCAATATTGTGAATCATTTGATTCAATATTGCCACAGAGCAATTAAATAAACACTGTATATAATTAAATAAAAATGTGTCCCTACTGAGTAATCAACTGGTAGAAGCTTCCAAAGCAATCCCATTTGCCCTGTTTTGAATGTGCGTGTGTGTGTGTGCTGGTGTTTGCTCTGGAGTTACCTGTATTCGGCCAGGCACCAGGCTGTCAGCCGTAGTAAAGATGAGCTGCTTGGTGTTGGGACTATCGGGGGATGCCAAAATGACTTTGCCCGCTGCTGTGCCATCATGAGCAGCAAGTATAAACTGTTGTTTGGGCACATTGGCAGGATCCACAGCCGTTACAATCTGAATTTTTTGGCCTGTCTGTTGATCCGTCACAATCTGCATCAACCAAAGAGAGAGTGAGTGTGTGACAGAGAGAGAGAGAGAGAGAGAAAGAGAGAGAGAGCGAGAGAGAGAGAGAGAGAGAGAGAGAGAGTGAGAGAGAGAGAGA
>JBBMFX010000016.1:3779074-3794314 GCA_037832545.1 Rhabdalestes septentrionalis | reverse complement strand
GATTACTTTAATCTCTCTGTATTGTTGAAACGGAGATGAAATAACCATTTATTAAAAATGTTACAAAAAACCACAGGCTTTCAAAGGGTGTCCTAATTTTTTCACATGACGGTATATATATATATAGATATATATATATATATATTAATATCTAATAGAATAATTGAAATGCAACAAAAGAACATGATTATATATATATATATACAGGGTGACACAGAAACACGGGAACTTTTGAGGTGCGTTGTGGCAGCCATTACGGAAGTGGGACTATGAGATGGAATCTGAATTGATTTGTCAATTTATTTTCCCCTAATAATTTATAATGATATACATTTTCAATCTTTTAATTAATATATATAACAAAATATACATGTAAGAACATAATTATAATAGAATAATATTAACTATGGTATTATCCTAACTTAGTGCATTCATTTTCTACCCATTTGAGGCTTTACGTTTTGAATAACTGGTCAACGAGTCCTGGAATCGTATTAAAATATTTTTTCAAATTTATCTGAGAGTCATATGCGTTCATGGAGTTTTAAGAAGGTCAAAATATTATGTCCTTCATCTAAATAACAATAAGGGGCACCTTGTTTGCGCCCGACATGGTGGGCAATGGAGAGTGTTAATAAAAGGCGCAGCATCAGCATTGTAGTGGCGAGTTTCTGCCGCTAGTCAGCGCACCGAACACATACTTGTACACAGTCTGGGGGACAGTCAGATGGAGGAACACCCGAGGCCAGACAGATGTCACTCGTGACGAGTCATCACGTTCCGGTTGCTCAACGCGGTGCCTCTACATGTCGTGATGAAGCCATGATGAAGGCAGGCGGCCAGAAGTGGGGGTTTTATATCCCAGTGGAGTGAATCCTCGTCTTGAGGACTCTGGACCGTTACATTCCTGAGGCTGTTTATCAGAGGACTTTGTGTGAAGATACAACCCAGAGAGCAGAACACGCACGACTCTCAAACGGGCCCGTGTATTATCGCCCTTCGGTTCTCTGGCAGCAGCAGTATGAAGACCTTAAAAACATAAATGTTTATGTGATCGAACCATTTTCACAAAGAAAGGAAAGACAGCCTTTCCGAATGATCCGCTCCACCTAAATAGGGAAGCAGGTACCTTCATTCTGAACCCTCTGCAGCCTTGTGCTAGTGGGTAACCACTGCTCCATTTAACGGGGTATTGGACGTTGGAAAGACCAGGGTAAGTCAACTAGATGTCAGTGTGTCGTTTGAATGATACTGAAAGCGTTTGAGAGCTGGTGTAATCTCCAGCACTCAGCAGTGTTCGATAGCTGCGCAGTCTGGTGCCCTCGTGGTGTTATTTATCGTGGTGGAGTTACCCTGGTGGAGTTATTTATTCTGCTGGTGTTATTTATGATTATTTGACAGAGTAAGCTGCTGTTTCTTTTATAAAGGGTCACAGTAATCAACCAAGAATAGTCTGGCCCTTCTGACTGGCCATTTTGCAGGATAATTTAAAAAAAATAAATTATTAGCTGAAATATTTCTCTGAAATCAAATGGAGGATTGAACTATTTAAAAAATTATTCCTATTTAAAAGTATCCCCTAGTATTCAGGTGTATCTTTTTTTAATGTGCATAATGTGAAATTTTCTAAATTAACCCACCTAACCTGTTTTTTCCCCACAGTATCATAGTCTTTCACCAAATTCCCTCCAGTGCTGAAGAGAAATTGAAGCAGATGCTGGTTTTGTGGCTTTATTGGATCAAAACACAGACTCAAGATTTCATGACCCAAAACCAGAGCAAAGGCATGTGGAGCAGGGAGGGAAATAGGAGTGAGTGTGATAAACTGTGAAGTGCACAGAGAAACAAGCCCCCAGGTTTGTGATTAAACAGTCGTCTGCAGGAATGATGGTCCGTGGACTGTGGGTTTGTAAGGTTCGCCTGGCCAAGCGAGGTGGGCACCCTGGTCTGGTCCCCATCTTGTGCCTGTTGGTCGTTGCCTGTCTCTTTGCGACCCTCTTCATCGACTACATCGAGTCCTGGATCACTTCTCTGGGAATGAGTAGGGCAGGAGGCGCCCATGGAGGTGTTCTTCTTCAGAGCATGCCTCCGACCCGCCCGGAGGAGTACCTCCTCATGCCAAGTCCCCTTGTCTGTCAGCGTGCCAAGCCATACCTTATCACCTTGGTGACCTCAGCCCCTGCCAACCAGAAGGCTCGGCAGGCCATCCGGGACACCTGGGGCGGAGAAGTGCAAGTCCGAGGTCACAGGGTTATGACTCTGTTCATGGTTGGTCAGGCGTCAGACCCAGGTCTGGCCAAGCAGCTGGTCGAGGAGGCCCGGGAGCGAGGGGACTTGGTGCAGGGCCGCTTCCTGGACTCCTACGCCAACCTGACTCTGAAGACGCTGTCCATGTTGGCGTGGGCCCGGCGCTTCTGCCCCCAGGCACGCTTCCTAGCCAAAGTGGATGATGACGTGATGTTTAACCCCAGCGCACTACTGCACTATCTCAACATCAACTGGGAGAGATCTGAACACGAGCTCACAGACCTTTATCTTGGCAGGGTTCACATGAGAGTGGCCCCGGACCATAATCCAGCCAGCAGGCACTTCTTGTCCGAAGCTGCTTTTGAAGGAAAGTTGTTCCCTGATTACTGCAGCGGAACTGCGTACGTTCTTTCTCGGCCCGCCGTGCTAAAGATATCACTGGCGGCCGCAGCTACACCGTTACCCAAACCCCTGCCTCCAGAGGATGTGTTTGTGGGTTTGTGTGCCCATATGGCAGGCATCACACCCACCCATTGCCCATTCTTCTCCGGTGGACCGTCTGTGCCATACGGACGCTGCTACTACCAGGCCATGGTGTCTGTCCACCACACTAAGCCAGAAGAAATGCTCCACTACTGGGCAGATGTGCATTCCACAGCTCCGTGCTCCTGGTTTGGAGTCCGCACCTCACTTGCCATTTGCAAAGTGAGGGCCATTCTTGGGACCTTGCTGGGGTCTGGGTCATAAAGATCATGAGAAACACCTGGAAGGCCACCAGGAGAACTCTTCTGAATGTTCTGTGAACTTGTGTGAGGCCACCCGAAGAAGCACAAATGGAACAGAATGGTACATGAAGAATCACTGTGCCCTGCTGTCATGTAGCTTTATTTTTATATTGTGCCGGTCACCAAACACTTGAATGTGTGTGAAGTCAGTATTCTCTGAGCACATGTCTATGGTAGTTGTGTCGTCACCTAACTCGCAGTATTTGCCATAGTCTGAGGTCAGTAGCTAACATTCTAGATATTAAAAGTTCTACACCTAATACAAGGTAATTACATTGCTGGACATGGTCAGTGGTCTTTTAAATGTCATTTTGACTGCTTTCCCAGTTAAAGACAATGCTTACTTTTACACACTATTTTTGCCGTTTGTGCAGTCACCTGTTGCCCTTTATATAATGTGAAAACAGAAATGGCCTAAAGCTTAGGGGGAAAAAATCTTTTTGTATTGAATTCCATTAGAAATTAAGCTTGGAGATGCAAGCTTTCGTTCTGGCTGCAATGTAACAGTATCTGTAAGAGAGCTTTCCTTTTGGTGTGCAAATGGAGAACCCATTGCAAAAAGAGTGCAGCTGACCGCTCAAATTGGATGTGTTCAACTTTTCACTTTATTCTTGGATGTGTTCTTGCCAAAAATGACATCGGAAGCATATGCATGCACATGTCTTTTCTGGCAACGTTTCAGTTTTGTCGTCAATTTTAAGGATTGGTTCAATGGCCTGGATGAGGACGCTGCTGTTAGCTCCCTTAATGTTTAGGGCATGTTATCCCTTTGAAAATCTCTTAATTGCCTGATGGATTTAAGATCAAATTGCACTGAGCAGATATTATATAAGAAATGATGAGGATATGAAAGCAGGCTATTGAGAATAGGTGAGCTGTGCATATTCTGTGCATATACAACAAACAAAACATGATAAAAATCTCAATGCTCAGGTACAGAGAGAAAGAAAAGAAAAAATCTTAACCAGAGGGATCTCTTAATGCAGGGAAATAAAATATTAATGCAAAGTCAACTTAAATTTACTCAGATTCTTTATAAAAGGTATTTTGTTTGCTAAAACAGGTGGATAATGGAGCTATGCAAATCATGAAATTAGATGTCGTGTGGAGAAAGAAAAAAGGGGTCAAGTTTCTAAATGACTACTTCACCAAAAAACATCGCTTATAGTAAATGACATTAATATAGGAAGATTAGATGCATGCAAATAAACATTTTTGGGCAAACTAGTAGTGAATACAAAGTGCTTCTGTATTTTCCAGACCAAATGGCAGAAGTGAGAGCATATTGCCAGAAGTGGCTCGGGGCCTGCGTTATTTTTAGGCTCACTTTATATGTTGTGTAAGAGTGAGAACCTGCCACTAAAGCGTGAATAATCAACAGGTCAGTCTGTTTTAACTCCGCTCCGGTAGGTAGCATAGAGTGGAAAAGCTGTGAAACAGTCCATCGTGTGCTTGATTAATGTTGCAGATCTCCATTCAACCTCCTCTAAGCCTGACCTTAAAGTAATGTCACACCCAGCCAAGCTAACAGTGATAGCAAACCATGCAGGTCACAGGAGGTCAGTCTGCACAAAGTAAATAAGATTATCATCACTATGCCAAAAAGGGTCTGGAACCTAGGAGAGAAGTGCTTCATTGCAATGTCTATTGGAACACTCTGGTTTAAATGGCCAGAGCACCTTACATCTAATGTAGCATTTTGATCTATGGTGAGCAAACCAAATGGTAACAGAGATCCAGAAAAAGAGATCCAACTCCAAGTCTGAAGACAAGGTGGCCCTGGGCTGGTCTTGAGAAAAGATTTTCTCACCACGAAAGCGAGATTACACTGATTACACATAAATTGAGACGGAGACATTTCTGAGAACATGAATTTGTCACGTCAAGGCCACTCCAGTGCTGAACAGTTGGGAGTGGGCCTGCACTATGCATTCAGATGGTCTGCTCTAAATTTAAGGCATTTCTATGTTGGCCTACAGTGCTTCCAATGTCTGTCATTTTTTGTGGCACACAAAATTTGCATTTCTGTATGCACCATGACTCTATTCAAATTAGTGCAACATTTCAAGATTGCTAGTGATGTTCCGTCAGATGTGAGAACATAAGAGCATTTATAAATACCTCCAGGGATCCAAAAAACGAATAAGGCTCTAATACTCACAAATGACAGGTATTTATTTATATATAGGTATTTATTTATGTACATATGCATTATTTAGGAAAGTGTTTTGTTAAATGCAGATTAACATTCGAATAGATGGAGAAAACAAGATAAGCAGTTCATCTTGGACGTCTTGGACTAAACTGAAATGTTTAGGGTAGTCTTAATGGAATTAAATAACGGCTAATACATCTCTGATACCCAGAAGCAGGTTCGTAACCTGACCACACTCCTTTTCGCTAATTAAAATGAGTTTGGAAAAAATATGTTTAATTTGCATTTCAGTCAATGGATCTAGTTCTGTCATTTTTTAAATAGCACAACAGGAACATGAACATGCACAACAGATGTCTTATGGTCTATAATCCTACCTACATGTAGCCTTATTCATGTTATGAGCACAAAGTACTACTTTCGACACTTCTTCATTACAGTAGCTGTAAAACACTGTCTCAAAACCCTTTTAAGTCTGAAAGCTCCAGTAAAGTTGAGGTGGAAATGTGTCTTCACACATAGGTTTGATGAAAGCTCAAATGTGAACTTGTATTTTCTGCCCTGTACAACATGGCTGTGTATGACGTAAATATCACAGGTGTCCAATAAAGAGAGAATTACCATCTATTTGACTCACAATCACTTGGTTACCTTTTCAAAAAATATTAAAATTCACCTTATTAAATAGGCAGTAATTAGGCAATCTGCAGAATATCTTCACAGTATATTTTGGTTTTATTATTCTTTTGGAGTCTAAAAGGTTAATCATTGTTTTTATTGCATTTGAGTTTAAAAAACAATTGGTCGAGGACCTGGTATAATTTATGGTTTTACATTTTTAAAATTCAGCCATACGTTTTTTTAGATAAATATTTAAAAATACATCATAAGAACTAAACACAACTGTGATACACAGTACAAGTGTCATATGATGTGTATAATGCAGTAATAACCAGGCTTATCTGCAAATGGCTGCTTTGGCTGTAGGTTTTCACTTCAAACAAGCAGGAACTTTAATCAGATGGTCTCTGTCCTACTTGGTTGAAATGAAAACCTACATCCCAGCATCCATATAGAAGAATACTAAACTGACCTGGGACCATTTTGTACCTTAAACATAATACTGCACAGAGGCCTGTTCTTGGATCAGTTTTCTTTACTCTGGGATGCTTGATATACATGGCAACTGACCTAAATGTGTTATGCGGGAGCAGTCAGCTGGCGAAAGGTCAGAAACTGCTCAAAACCTGAAAAAAAATAAGTCTTCCCCCAACCAGTTTCATGTAATGAGAGGAAAATGCCATCCTTTTCCTACAACCAGCTAAAAGACTCAAGACAGAGGCAGGGTTTCATAATATGGTGAAACCCCCCAACCCCCCACCCCCCCCTTGATCACTGGCACTGACTGTGTAGAGTGTATTTTCTGTCTGAAGTGGAAATACTGACTTAGTTGTTTTTCACAGGTAGGATGCATAGTATAGGTAAGTATATCACAGCACAACTTGATAGTTTACTGCAATGTGTATAAAATTATTACACTTTATTGAGTTCAGATGTCATGTAGGGTACAAGTTGAAACCAGAAACCTGATATGGCTGATTTGACTGATATGGCTGGACAGCTTTAAGAATATATCAAACTCCAAAATTAAGCTCAATATACATAACTTAGAACACTGAGCCAAGGGTCTTCATTATGAATTTGTCTTTTATGTCCTCAAAAGGTCAAAGTCAACATCAGCAGGGCCTCTGCCCTCAGCACTGCTTGGTTTACTTTTTGAATCGGTCCAATGTCGTCGTCTTCCCCCGTCTCAACTGATCCTTAGCACTCTCCTTCCTCTCCTTCTCTTTTTCCATTCTCTCTTCTACCGTTTTCCGAATCAGGTCCTACGGGAATAAGAAAACACAAGAGGATGGTAAGAGGTGACTGTGCTACATGCTTAAAATAACAGTCTCAAGCTAGTGTTGAGAGAGAGAAAAGTGTGTGTGAGAAAAGGTATACCCTTTGATCTTCATGGGCGACTTTCTTCTTCCTCTTCTCTACCGCACCAGCTGAACTTCTGCCTTTTTTCCTCATTCTTGGCTTGAACTTTTCATTAGCTAGTGGGTCATATCCCTAAAACACAGAGAGATATTAAGATGCAATATTTGCATACCTTTTTGGATGTGAAAAATTACCCATTTTACTAAACTGCACATTACCTTCTTCCCAGAGGTCATACCTATACTTTATTTATATATGTGTATTATAATCTGGAGCGTCCCTTTATGTTGTCCCACAAGAAATCCTTTCATTTTATAAGCTAGATTTGCTTTAAAATCACCTTGAGTTTATTCATTTGTTCCTCCATTATCCGATTCAGGAATTTCTTTTGTTAGGTAAGGATTCTTACCTAAAAAGACTTTTATTTTCTAGCGTAACTTTAAAAGAACCGAGCCTAAGAGTGCAGTTTTATTAGCTGATGCAAAGCTAGCAAAAACGGCTGCTGATCTGGCAGGTGCAAGCTCAGCGTGAGACTCTCACTCCCCACTGAATCCCTTCCTCTATTTCAGTAATTAGGTATGGCTGTAATACACACCCAGTACAGCATTACTAGGAAAAATACCAAGCATGTGTCCATATGCTCAAAAATATGTCTATATGTTCAAAGCTAACTGCCATTTGGAGCTATATGGATGAAACTACTGTCTTTTTGGGTTTATCTGAAATGTGAACTCACCAAAGCCTCCACTCTCTCCTTATGTTTCTGCTCAAATGTGGCTTGGTCCACTTTACTGAGCAGCCCTGGGTCCAAGCTGATCAGCTCGGGCTGTACCTTTTCCAACAATGCCTTCACCTCCCATTCCTGTCTCTGCTTTCTGCTGCGGTACGGGTTCATATCCAGAGCGTCAAAGTTTGGTTCACCAGCGCCTAGCCACACAACATTTTCATACAGACAAATGACAAACACTTTTCTTTTCAGCTAATCTTAACTGCAACAGAACTGTGCCAACATACAGACTGTACAGAATGCTCAGCATCTGAGATAGTAATGTTAACTACTTTCATTATCAAGATTAAAAGGATATATTAACTGTAATGAATAAACTACATTTCTATGCATCGCAGACAAATTGCTCATCCAGGGAAAGAAAGCTGATGGGGCAACCTGTCATTGTGATGTTTCCAAATCAGTTTCCTTGGCACACATTTTGTAAATGTATTCTATTAGTCTCAATAAAACATAGACTGTTGCATAACCTGTTATTTCATCAAGTAATTTATTTTGGGGAAATCACCATGCAGTCTGAAATTAATTTTGTTATATAAGGCGACCTCAACTTAATTTGGATTACATTTTGCATCACAAAAAAGTCAATTATTCTGAGGGAGACCATATATAATGCTGAAACATTTAATGTGCGCTCAAACCTTAGACTATACAGGGCTCATATATGGTAAAGGACTGTTACTCGTAATGGAACAGGATGATTACTACTTGTAGCTGAATAAGCTAGGACTTAAATCAGATGTATTCTTTTTATCCACTACAACAGTACACAAATAACAAACTAGAAAGGTTACTTTATGGATACTGAGGTTACGGTTAAGTATAGAAATAGTTTTGCCCACATAGAATAATTTCTATTATATAAATATAGCCAAAGGAATATGATTAGACTATTTATCATGTGTGCGTGTGTGAGAGAGAGTAACAGCTGACCTGGCACGATCATACTGGTGAATCCTTCTGAGTGTCCAATACCCAGCACGTCTTCAAAGGGGCAGTACCCAACGCCCCATACTGTCCCTCTCACTCGATGAGCCATGTAGGGTTTTGTTATTGGACCACCTCCCCAAACATCACGATACACCTGTAAATGAACACAGACACATAGTGTTTCAGTTTTCAAAACTATTGCTATCTATTTCCACCCCTTTTTATAAATGACCCGGGTAAAACTGTAACCTTAGGTCAACTCAGTCAACATATGGACTTAAAGAACAAATACACAAATGGCTTGTTAGGCCTTACTCAGAAACCCTTTTAGACATAAGCAGAGTTCCCCAATATACAGTTGTGCACAAAAAATTACATATCCTAGCCAAAACACATTTCTTTCATTCGTAATGGGTTACTAATAAAACCAATAAATATCTTAAAATGACAAAATAATTAAAGAAAACATAATTAAGAAAATCCTAAAATGGTCTCTGCTCAAATATTTGCATACCATCAGTACCCACCGGGTGGGTCATTTTGGCCTAGTGTTCGGGATCACGGTCATGTTGAAAAGAACATGTATGTCCCATGTGCAGCTTCCGGGCTTATAAGTGCAAATTGTCATCCAGTATTCTCTGATAATTTGCTGCACTCATTTTTCCATCAACTCTGACCTAATTCCCTGTGCTGCTGTAGCTCACACACCCCGAAACATCAGAGATCCACCTCCATGCTTCACAGTAGGGATGGTGTACTTCTCATTATAGGTCTTGTTGGCTCCTCTCCAAACATAGCATCTACCGTTGTGACCATAAAGTTCAATTTTGGTCTCATCACTCCGAGCAAGTTATTTTCCCCAGAAGCGTGTCTACGTGCTGTTTTGCTTATGCAGCTGATTTTTCTTTAAGTGCCTCATTATTGTGCATCTTGAAACCTCCTCACCAATATTTGGCTATTTCTTGTCATCCCAAACAATTCTTCTGGCAGTTCTGGCTGAAATTTTTGTTGGTTTAAATGACTTTTTAAATCCTTTCCTGATTTATACATTTGAACAACCTTTATAACAAGAACAAGATCCCAGAAGCTCACTGACTTTTTATTCACAGAAATGAATAACAAGCTAACAACTCACAGGTGTGGACAATTACCCTTGCTATCCAAATCAAGTCAGGGTATGTAACCCTTGATAAAGGCCATTTGGATGCTTCCACTTGTCATTATCATAAAAAAAAAATTATAGGAACATTTTGAGCATAGTCAACTATATTTAAATTAAAAAAAAATGCCCGATATTTCACACGTTCTGCCCAGGTATGTACATTTATGAGCACAACTGTAGACGCGCCAGCCCTGCTATCAACATTTCATATCTAAAACATGACTGGTCATTTGGCATGTCAGTCAAACAGCTCTTTCCTTTCCTCTCAAAGTAGGTTGTTCTTGGTCACGCTGAGGTGTGAAAGGCAGTCTGGCCATGCCCTGAGTTCAAATGTGGGACTAATAAAGGCTTATCTTCTCTCTTATGGTTATATTACAGGCAACACAAAATCAATGACCATTATTGACTACAGTGTTTTTGGCCAAGTCCTCTTTTAGCACATTATTGCTTCCCATCCTTAGTTACTACTGTTCTGAGAATGGTAGGAACAAGGTCGATATGAACCACCAAATGAGTATATAACCCCAGGAGCTATATGATCAGTGTATGTACCTGCACTATGTCTCCAGTAGCAGCACTGAGCAGTCCCCTTTGACTGAGAGAAAGGGAGGAGGCTCCTGCAGGTAGGAAGTAGGAATGAAGCGGTTTGAATGCTCGGATGTCATAGACCTTCAGCTTCCGGTCCAGCCCTGATGTAACCATGTACCTGTAACACATTCTTCACTGTTACATGCCTCATGATACACTGCCCCTCTGGACAACCATGAAACTCATTGTATTTTCAATTTAGACAGCACTCTCCTCTCAAAGGCAACTTACACACTAAAGTGTGGGGTGTAGAGTCATTAAAGATGGGGCAAAAGAGACCTGGGGGAGAGTCATGTGGAGCTAATGTTTAATAACAGTCATTTTCTCAGTGGAACAAAGAATCTCAGCGGAAGAAAGAGATTGGTTACGTTAGCAACATTCTCACAGTGCTGTCAGACAATTAGAGGGTCAAAATGATAACCGGCAAAAAAAATAAGCCGAAGAAGAAATATGACGAATCATATCTTGCTCTAGGTTTCAGAGTTAATGTGGTAGGAGAGGAGGGGAGACATAAACGCTCTGTAAAATCTGTATCAGTCAACAGCTAAGTACTAATGGCAAGATACAAATTCGAATACAGAATTGTCCAGTGCAGAAAACCCCACCTGCATCTTTATAATATTTTGAAGTTATCCAACTAGCGTTACACCTAGCCTTTACTGTCACTGTTTGGTTGAGGTGGGCCGTGAAAATATTTAATCCTGCCAAGTGGATTAATAGAAAATGTTAGTGAACCACTGCACTAATGCAAAAATCATTTCAAAAAAGGTTTCAGCTTTATTGGCTAGTGGAATTCAATGCAGGGCTGTAAAGTGCACTGGCTGCGGGTTTTCATTGCGATGTGGTTCCTTACATTTGCAAATGAAATATTTTTTTCTCTGAGTGCCATAAGCATCTTGTCTCATCACACTGGAAAATGTACCAATCACCTGGCCGACCCCAAATACCCTTGGGCTTGACACATTCATCAACAGCCTATTATTCACTTCCTGTCCTCCACTTTATTGGTACACTGGTTTATCTAATCACTTTATAACATCAAATTCCATTAAATGTATGGCCACAATCTTCTTTCAGACCGCTTGCCTGGTCCATTCTAACATTGACTTCAATAGTTTAAGCTAATCATCTTGTGTGTACTTGCAGTATGGCAATAGTTTGTGTCTAAAAGGGGGAGGTACATTACATGACAAGTTTTGTTTTGCTGTTTCATCTCGCGTTATTTAAAACTGAAAAACCCAAAACAAAACAATGTTTTCTTGCATGGTCACTAAATATGCAAACACAGTGCACAAAAATGTAAACTATCTAAAAACAAATGCTAAAAGTTAAAACCGCTCACTAGGAGAGAGGAGCCGGTTAGTGGTAGCTCAGCTAGTGAGACTACAGCTTTGCAGACCACAGAATAGAAAGTTAATTGTATTAAAATACTGGCTGCAGTCCCAAACACTACCAGAGACCATGATATAGATTTGATTCTACCTGGTGTGCTACTAAAGCAGTTGTAGATGACACTAGTAAATGAGTCAACAAAATAGAGCTAGAGATCCGAAGTGACAAAACAAGTAATCAAACTTGCTCTTTGGTGTCTGAAGCTATAATGCTTTTGTTAACTAATGATACTTAATTTCTGGTGACACAAGTTTGCATGATAAAAAATGTCTTAGAGAAGAAAGTCAAGCGGCTGGGGATGGGGAATCAAAACCAAAAATCAGTTCTGAGTTCTGTGATGTTTGGATCTGTAGTGTGTTTGCAAAGTTAAAATGTGCCCTGCCCATGTTTCCCTGCTCTGCTACAGCCACACCCGATGTTAATAATCAGCTCATTTACAACCTTGTACTCAGATGTTGTTGTGTATTTTGCAACATGTTGTGCCTCCAGGACCAAGGTCGAGTGAATGGAAAACAATCAAATGTATTTTGGTGTGTGTGTATGTGTGTGTCTTTGTATAGCTATAACTAATTGTCCTGATGATTGTGTGATCAGCATCATTACACACATGGGAAATGTGTTTATTTTACAGACAGACAAATACCACAGTATACCTTCTTATCTTTTAAATACCACAGTAAACCTTCTTATTGTTTTTCCACAATTAACTGTGAGCTGACTCCATCATGACTACCCATATATTGTGCAATGTACCAACACAGCTCTGCAACTGGTGGCATAATTTTTACAGGACAAGACTGGTAGCTTCACACACAGCCGGAAATAAATTGTGAGCTGCAGTATAGTAATACACCTGCAGTTTTTTTTTTTTATATTCATTTAATAGGGACAAGTAAGAACACTTAACATGCTCCTACTATAGCATTTATAGCCAAAGCTCATTTGCAATGCTCGTCCCAAACAAGTTTTTGGTATTCCATCCCCTCTGTGCTGCTCTACTATTATAAGATCTAGTATATGTAAAATAAGAGACTAATTATGATGTGACAGTAGTATACTTACGTGCCAGTTCTCTCCACTGCGACAGAGCGGACCCCACCCCGGTGACAAAGCATTTTTACGAGGGGCTCTTTCTGATTGGGTGACCACAGGCTGACTGTGCCGTTGGGGTGACCGAGGTGAATGATTGCATTGAAGGGGTTCTGTGCCATCACATCCAGCCGCCCTAATTTTGTGTTGATGGCTGCCACCTCCTTCCCTACAGACACGTCCAGGTACTGCAGGAAACCTGTTGCACTCTGAGTACGAAAGGACACATATTACCACAACAAAACAAAATCTGCACGTCTTTCAGGTAAATACGGAAAATTTTAAATACACATACAGAAACCAGCATCTGGAGCTGCTTTATAACATCCTACATTATGAGTGTATTTGACTTTGAAAAATAGAGAATAATATTAAAAATATTGTTAATATTATACTATGACTGATATACTTATTAGGGGTTTAAAGTGTTAAATGTAATTTCCTAGCCCATATTTGTCCCACAATCTGGATCGTGTCCATTCATTCCAACCTGTACAAGAGTATGAATTGTTCCTGCACCTTCAATCTTTACGCTCAATCTCTAGAAATTCTAGATTTAAAGGTTTAAAAATGATCTTACACCTTTTCAAAAGTTTCATGAGTGCATAGCCACTAGAGTTGGGTTATATCCAAAAATATTTATACGTGTTTTATTGTTTTAACAGCTTATCTAAACCATCACGATTCCATCAGCAGAATTTCAACAGCTCTCAAATTACCTGCATTTTATAATCCCTGAGATCTAGGCAAGTGTTCAGTGTGGTTTATCTCTAATTTGATTGTTCACATTTAAGTTTTGTTCTGTGTAGCACAGAATCTTTTAAGTAAACTATTTTAACAATTCTTGGCCAAACACTGAACTAGATTTGTATTAGTTCATTCAGCCCTCATGGGTGAAAAATATCAGCCAACCCAGCACTGGGTTACTACTTGTCAAACGAGTCTTATCAGATGACCCTGCATTTTTGCCCCACCCCTGCACTCTTATGCAAATGACAATTGAACAACTTTAAGTATGAATGTGAGTTGTTTCACTGACGCACCGATGTGGCAAGTAGGAAGTGGTAGGGAAGGAACTGCATGCGCAGAACATCGTTGAATTTCTTGATGCAGTGTAGCTCTATTCCTTTAGAGTCATAAATGTAAAGCCATTTCTTCTGTGCCACTGCAAACATGGCCTCAGAGTGAAGCCACCTAGTGGACATCAAGGAACAAATGACAATGAGAGTGAGGGTAAAAGAGATACTGAGGAGCAAGATGAGCACAGTGTGTGCACTTACTTGACATCCTGGACTGTTTCCATGACGTTCATCTCACACGTAAGGTTTTTTGTCTGCCATTCTATGCAAGTTACATGACCTCTCCGTCCACCAAGTAATAAATGCCTGAACACACACATTTAAATAAATGTAGACACAACTAAAAGACAACTCTGCTTGATAAACAGTCAAAAATGTAGGCATCACGGATCAATTTACATTTTTAAAGACTAGGCCTACACTGACTGATGATATTAATAATAATCACTGACATTTTCCATCTAGTGTCAATCAAATCAAATGCAAAAAAAAAAAAAAACGTGCGTCATTTGTCTCGTGACCTGTATTCCGTGTATTTATTTGGATCTGGTATGCTGCCTAGCTTTAAAAAAAGTAGGAGAGGCAACAGCAATAACTACCAAACCATATAAAAACTACAAGAAACAAAAGCATGCTAATGTGTGTCTGGCATGCTGAAATGAGTTATAGGGGGTGATGTAATTATCAGCGGGGATTCATAGCTCTTTTTTTGCATGCATTGAATGTGCACTCAGACAACAGTTATTATGTCATTTAATGTTTTTTGGAAAGTTGCTCTTGTCACCACACACAGCACCTCATCTTTGCCACACAATAAATGTATCTGTGATGACTAGGAGGCAAGATCAAATGATAAAATGTTGCACACAAGCCTATTAAAGACTCAGAAGTCAGCACTCACCGCCCAGTCCTGCTGTAATCTAAACTGTATGGTCCAAACTGGGTCAGATGCAAGTTGAAGTACTGCAGCAAGAGAGAGAGAGAGAGAGAGAGAGAGAGAGAGAGAGAGAGAGAGAGAGAGAGAGAGAGAGAGAGAGAGAGAG
>JBBMFX010000016.1:3761211-3771900 GCA_037832545.1 Rhabdalestes septentrionalis | reverse complement strand
TGGCATTCCACTTCATCCCAAACATGTTGAATGGGGTTTGAGGTTAGGGCCCTTCCACACCAAACTCATCCAACCATGACTTTATGGAGCTTGCTTCTTGCACTTGGGCACCGTTATGCTGGAGTAGAAAAAGGGCTCTCCCCAAACACAGTGACCACAAAGCTGGAAGGATGGCATGCTTCAAAATGTTTTGCTATGCTGAAGCATTAAATTAAGATTTAGCCCAAAATCTAAAAAACAGATGTGTCTTAATACATTTGTCCATTATAGTGTGCATGAAGTCCACTTTCCCAAAATGATGTCCAATCCACAAAGCATTTCCATGAACCTGCAATACTAAGGTTTGGTATTTAAACGTGTTTATTCATGACACCCCAAACTTTTCTCATATATTCACATTATGCATGAAGTCGGTCAGTCGGCCAGAGATGATTGATTTTGAAGGCATCTCGATGGTTCATTACTTCACTGACAACTGGGAGAACATTCAGAAGTTCCAAGCGAGACCAGATGACATCCTTATTGCCACTTTTCCCAAAGCAGGTTAGTGGGCTGTTTTAAACACATTGTTTGACCAAGCATGCATACAAGGCCAATAATGAGTGAGGGCTAGGATCATCTAATCCTCATTTAGATGATAAAGCAATAGAGCTCAAAACCATTTAGGTTTTGAAACATTTTGGTACCTTGAAAATTTGGTACATCTATTGCAATTGTAGTAAATTCAAATGGTGGTGCCATGCAAAATGTTTGCAACAGAATATTCCTCAAATAATTAAAAGCATCTAATTCCATAGACATTCTTTTAACATATTCTCATTAGATATTGTGACTGAGGAGGCCATTTAGGACTTCTGACATTTTCCTGGTTATGAAACAAAAATGATTTGCTCAGTGATGTGAATACCAGCATAATAGAATTCAAATATGAGGAAACTTCATTTCCTCATGATTCTAACAGATGGGCCCTTTCAGTTAAATACATCCTTTGACATTCTCCAAACACATTTACTGTCAGCTTCATAATTATTTACAACCTTGAAATGACTGTGAGAAATCATGGAAATATCTTAATTATTCTAAGAAATGATCTAGTGCCAGTTCTTCCTATATGCAAACCATGTAAATTATCCAGATCCTTTCACCTTCCAAATGTTTTGCTATGCTATTCCAATGGCAAAAATAGCATGATATTGATTATCTTAGGAGAAGAAATCAAATTTTTACAATGTAATAGAGAACAATATAACAACTCTGGGCAACATATCAACTCTGGGCTTTTGTCATCCATATCTACATAATTAATGAGGCACACTGGGCAAAGTAGTGTCAGACATGACAGTAGATTTCAGAGCACCAATACTCATACAAAAAACAATGGTTTGTTGTCCTGGAAGGCTTGGATTTACACTGAAGTAGTGGTTGATCGTGTGGTGGTGCAGTGGCAGGGGCGTGAAGGGGACGTTGGGTGGTGGGGGTTGTGTGTGGGGCAGGGTTTGTGCATATGGGGGCGGGGTTTGGTTGGCCACGGAGTTGCTGCATGTGTGCAAATCTCGTCCTTTTAGGGGGTGGGGGTGTTAAATCTTGTTAAACCCTGTTAAATCTTTTCCTAAAATAATCCATTCCATTTACTGGATAGAAGAACACACACCACTGGAAATTCGCTCAGGTTTTCCTCCAACTCACCACATGCAGGTAAAGAGAATCATCAGTGCAAAGACAGGCTGCTGGGATTTCCAGCGGTGTGTTCGGTTTAGTGGAGTGGATTTTTTTGCGAAAGATTCCAGATTCAACAGCGCTTGGTGAATTCATTATTTTGTTAAATGTGGGGGGGCCAAACCTATTATTATGAAATGTGAATGGGACACGTCCCCCTCTGGTTGAATGGCGGTGACGCCCGTGTGTAGTGGGTAGAAAAATCTGCTGCTGATTTCTGTTTCTTTGAAATAAATCTCTAACAGGCCTTCTCCCTTCTCAACAATCTTGTTCTTTTTTTAAATCACAAGGTTTTTCTGTTATTTTGTCCTCCACTATTCTAATTAATTGTATAATTTCTAGTGTATAAACCACAAAGATGTATGTATTGACTGGACAGAATAGCAGTGATTTTGTTTCATATTTACCGGCACCATATCCGTCTCTCAATCATCAGGGACAACCTGGGTGTCCTACATATTGGACTTGCTCTACTTTAGCAATCAGGGACCAGAGCGTCAGACTTCTCTGCCCATCCACTTCCGTGTCCCTTTCCTGGAGATGACCATCCCAGAGCTGCCCCCAGGTTAGTGGCCCTGCCCACTCTATTCCAACATCACTCCAACATATGAACGATGAAAATACTTGCATCAGCTGTATTGCTTTGTTTACGAATCAAGCAATGGCCATAATGGCACATTTCATGAAGAGAGTTTCTATCCATTACCAGGGGTTGAAATGGCGGACAAGTTGCCCACCACTCCACGCCTCATTAAAACTCACCTTCCAGTTCAGCTGGTGCCCAAGTCCTTCTGGGAACAGAACTGCAAGGTACAATATGTACATGGTCTGTAATATTTCTGCTAATTTGCACTACTTCTGAATTGCTTATAAACCACAGCAACATCAATGATGATGACTTTGCACTAATTTGCACTACAATTGTATAATGAAAACAAATAATACAACCAAAAGAATACATTAATATCTAAAAGTGAAAGTGATCAATCGGTCACACGTGAACACACCACTGCACACAGTGTGAACAGCGTGTGTGTGGGGAGTGGTGTGTGGGAACGGTACTTACTCAGGGTGCCTCAGAGGTTCCTAGCAGTCTGGAGCAAATATTTTTTTAAGTATTTGTCCGAATACGGTATTCATAAAAAACACTTTATTTGTGCCAATCCGAATACCGTATTTGTATTTGTCTCCACCCCTAACAAGCTAACACTGCCTTCACCTCAGCAGCCTTCAAATAAGGCAAAATGGGCAGTTTGAGTAGGTTCTGCTGTATGTTCTGTTTTTCTTGCCAGTGTCATCAGTCTCTCTGTCTCTCTCTCCCTGTAGGTTGTGTACGTGGCTCGCAATGCCAAAGACAACTTGGTGTCATATTTTCACTTTGAACGAATGAACGTCATACAGCCAGAGCCAGGAGATTGGAACACTTATATACAGAAGTTCATGAATGGAAAGAGTGAGTGAGACACTGACTACGTCTAGTGGAATTCTGACCAGTGACCATGTGATTTATTACAATATTAATATTGTCTAAAAACGTGGTCATGTGCCACCAGCAATGCACAATATATTGCTTGTTAATTGTTATTGCGAATTTGGGCTCTAAAGAATTGATACCATAAAGGCTGCATGCAAATGAAACCCACAGGTCTCTAACAGGGTGATAAACCACAGCTCCAGGAGAGTGTTGCTGGGTGTTTTGATGAATCAAGGTATTCATGTGTCAAATTATTTTGGTCAGTCTTCAACCATAAATGACACTGATTTGCCGAACTGTTTTTAAAGTGTCTATATGATATATTTAACTTTTCTGTATGATATATGTCAGAATTAAACAGGCTATTTTTGTTATTATGCAGATTAGGACTAATGTATGTAATAGCACAGTTTATGGGCTGTATGGATCAGGTATATAAAAATGTTGACATATTTACAGGCTTTTTAATTCCAGAAAAATGGTAATATGGACCATTTTGTATATATTAAAAGGCATCTCAATCACAGTATGTAGCAGCAGTATGGCACTGCAATATAAATATTTTGCAGTTCAATATTGTGTAGACCTGTGAGCTACAGAAAGGCAAAGATCTCACCAGTTCAGATAAGATAACATTGCTCTATCACACCTCTCATCCATGTAAGTTAAGCAGTTAAATAACAAAGCATGAATGGCAGCTTTAAAAGATAAAGTGACTTGAAAGAAAGATCTTAGAAGAAGCATGTCCCTTCAGCCTGACTAGACGATGGAAACTAGGACACAGCTGGATAGAAAGAATGATCCAATCCAGTGGGAACTGTACTCACCAAAAGCAACAATATTTAGTGACATTATTATTAAAATAAATTCAAAATGTACTTTAACGAACAATCTCTGCTTGGCCTTTTAGCTGTGTTTGGTCCTTGGTATGATCATGTGTGTGGATACTGGGAGAAGAAGCAAAGCTACTCAAATATTCATTACATGTTCTTTGAGGATATGGTGGAGGTAAGGAACATATGGTAAAAAATTCTCTAGGTATAGTCTAGAAAAACTGTTGCATTTAGTTTTCTCATATTTCACCATTTTTTAATTCAATAGTGATTGCTGTGAGTATAGAATTTGAGATTTGAACATTTTTGTCTTACCTACAGGACACTGGTCGGGAGGTGGAGCGTTTGTCCTCTTTCCTTGGTTTATCTACATCAGTACAAGAGAGGGAGAAGATCACAAAAAACAGTCATTTTGATGCCATGAAGCAGAACAAAATGACCAACTACTCTACAATCCCCATCATGGACTTCAAAATCTCACCATTCATGCGCAAAGGTAAATACGCCAGGAAGCCTTATGGACCAACACAACGACAAAATATTTTCAAAATATGATATTTTTCTATTCACTATTTCTTCACAAAATAATTTACACACAAAATAATCATGTTTCAATGGACTATCAGTCAGACTGAAGCCCATTTGCACCTAGCACTGTATGTTGCTATTGAATGTGCATTTGTAGCGTCTCTGAAATACAACTTAATGAGTCATGTAGCCAAGGGTTTTTTTCATAAGTGTACTAATTTCCACTTAGAAAACCTGCAATGTCATATACTATGTTGCAAACATTTGTTTTAACTTTGCTGAAATTTGCATGGTCTTGTGGTTTTGCCCAATTTTTTGCAACAAGTAAAGCTATTACAGGTGTTTCATTGAATCATAGATGTTTGACATTCTCAATAGAATCCAAATGATGACACATGGGAATTGTCAAAGTTTGTGGCTGCTACAGACACCCTTTTCTTTTCTTTGGGGTCATTGATTTATATTTTGACATGTTCTAAGCACAACAATTTTGGGTTTGTTTAGTACTAGTTTTAAACTGAGTGGTGTGCTCAGAGAAATGAGGTTTGAGATTCATTGGTTCAGTTCTGTGTAGGATTTGTATTTTAGTTAGATTTGTGTCATGTTTCAGTTGTCTGGTGTACCTTACATTGTCATTTGTTGTGTGTCTGTCCTTAGTTTGTGTTTTGAAAAAGAGTATCGGCCCTTGTGCCTGGTTTGTTTTATTTTGCCTTATTAATAATGTATCATAGACAGAACTATGAAGGCTCCATATTTCTTTATGTCATCATTTGGACTATGTTTGCAAAGAGTGTAAGAGCATATTCTTACCCAATTCAGAATGTGTGAGGTTTCAGAAAGCAGATTGAACTGATGATCTCTTTGTTTTTGTAGGGAAAGTTGGAGACTGGAAGAATCACTTCACTGTAGCTCAGAATGAGCAGTTTGATAAACACTACAAAGAGAGGATGAAGAATACCACACTCCAACTCCGAACAGAGATTTAAAGCATTATTACCATCTATCCCTTGTAAAATACATGTTGATACAAATTTATTAAAGTAATAAACAGTTTTGTCTCCAACATTTTTTGTATGGACTCATGCAAACCAAAGCCTACAAATATTCATCCTGGTCATCCCATGGAAGCTTTCACAAAGCTTTCATTTCAGATGTGCTTAAACTCTTGCTCATGTTCACTTACACTCCTAAAACATTCATTTGGGCCAATCTTACTGTGGTCATGGTATCTTTATTTGGTCTGCTGGACCCATTGGAAGGAGGTAAAGAATGTGCTTAGAGGGCCTACAAAGGGCAGTCTGGGAGTGTTCAAGAGAAACACAACACTGGAATGTACAGGAAACTCATAGAAGAATGCACTTGGGACACTGCACCACTTGGGACAACCTGAAAACATGCTGTAAAATCAGGCAGTAATAAACTATAGAATCACTTTTTCAAATGCCATTTTCTTGGAGTTTTATCACATGTATTAACATGCTATCATAATCACCTGATATTTGTTATTATTATTGCCATATTTTCCATTGGTTTATAAATATGTTTATAGTTTCCGAATGAGAAAAGGTTTGGTGCCTTTCATCGAACTTGGTTGAGAGATCACTGGAGAATTACATCTCTAGTAGACCGCAGTGATTTTACTGCCGGCATTTATGACTACGTGTCTTAGACTGGTCGAAGTGATACATGGAGGGGGGGACATAACATATCAGCGAGGATTATAGGGCAGGAATAAAAAGTTCAGCTGAGGTAAAGCACAAAAGCGTTGCCATACAAATGAGGGTTAAATGTACTTCATTGTGGACAGTGGAAATATGTTTATTAAATGCACAGCAGACATAAAGTAAAGCAGTAGCAAAAACTGGAAACTTATTGGTTTTGGGAAGGTATATGTACAATCAAGCACTTAAAACGATGGAGTATTTGTCACAAACCGTCCATGTCTGGACAGAAAATAGGAGGCACAGTTCTAGACTAAGTCCCATCCATTCATCCATCCATTCTCTACCCCTTTATCTGGCACTTGGGGTTGGGGGGGGGGGTGTGCTGGAGCCTAGCCCAGCTGCTCCAGGCGAAGGTGGGATACACCCTGGACAGACGCCAACACGTTGCAGTGCAAGTCCCAAACTTCAAAATATCCTAACTCCCCAAGATTCCAAAAATATTCTAAGTCCCAAGACATCAGAAATATTCTAAGTCCCAAGAACCAGGAGCCAGACAGGTGCAATGTGCTGGTTTATTCAAAGATCCTTAGCTGTGGCCTGGCGCTGCCTTCTTCTGAGCTCGTCGAGCACTGACAACCAGTTTTTATACATATTCAACATTCATGTATGCATCATTTCAATCCATCCCACACAGGTTGTTCTACCAATGGAGAGTGTTGAGTGTTATTTTGCTTGCTTTGCTTAGTACCACCTGATCCTTAGGCCAAATGAAGGCCCAACTCCTTATCGTAATTTCTACCAAAATTCATGGGGTGTCTCCTTCGTCTAATTTGTTTGTTCCTCCCTGTTTATCTCTGTCCAATAATTACAGATTCATCTTCTGATTCGTATTACAGCAACACTTCCAGTTCATACCTTGACCAGTTGAATTTATCACTCTTTGCCCTATGTCATTGTAACTCCCCGTCTAATGGTTTTCTGGGCATGTGCCATATCTGATTTATGGCCTTTCCTTACTGTCCGAGGCTGCGCATCCTTATATAGGCCTGACAGTTCACTTAAAGGTCAGCTGCGTCCCTCAAAGTTAACTTAAGTTCACTGCACCTGACTGTAGCAACTGCCCCCTCCACTGTGCTTCCAAGAGAGACTGAGAAAATTCTGCTTTTACAGGGGCTCTTGGTCAGACACGAGTTTAAACTTTAACTGTAGAAGATTTTGATATCAACCCCCATATTATCATGCCATGCCAATCACCCTCTATCAGGAAAAATACCTCTTCACCATTCAATATAATTTATTCTGAACAGAAAATGCATGAAGGCCAGACACAAAAACAGAAACTAGATAACTGAGGAGGACATAAACTGAGGTAAGGTGAGGGACAACTGATAAGCTGGATTCTAAACAACTTAATTACTAAGTGCTCAAACTGGGGACCATTTTCAAGGCCCACCTGTCTATCACAGCATGTTGCCAAGGCCCACTTGGCCACATTAGATATTCTCAAACAACCAATTGCTGACCAGTGGCCTGTCTCAATTTTAGATTCACGGCCCAATCAAAATCCTTCGCAGCCCATCAGCGGCCCCCGGCCCAGTGGTTGAGAAACCAGGATTTAAATAACCCTTTGTGGCATCTTGATTTTAAAGACTGCAACTTCAGAAACATTAACCCATAAGAACCCGGACACATTTCCCCTTAAAGGAAAATTATGGAGAATATAGGTAAAACAGACCAAATGGACCACACAGAACACTTTTCTAATATGTTTTTTTAAATTCTGCACCCTACTGGCAAGTCACACATTTGGCATATTGGGCATTTATAGTAAATATATTCCTTATTTGAGACTTTGACAATTTTTTGTTCAGTAACATATATTTGTATTTTAATTTGCATTTATTTGAATTTCCACATTAGCATTCTAACTTTAAGGTTTAAGTTTAAAAAATTGTCCTAATGGTTTTACAACAAAAAATATGCAAACTAAATACAGATTTTTACAGATTCTAGGACACATTTCTCAATACTTAGGTAACTTTTGCAAAACTCCTCACACAATGAGCACAACAGAAGTCCATGTGGGGTAAACTGAGGATCAGTTATCATTGTTTTGGCACAAAATGCATTCAATGACTACATCTCTCAAATTTCATGAATTCTTTTCTCACTCAGACACAACAACTGCCAAAAATCTTTGTACGCACAGGACATTTTGCACGTGCTTACATACTGTTTTCAAAACTGTTAAAACCTATGTTCAAAACAATAACTTAATGCAAAACTGAATAAGACAGCAAAATTCAACAGCAATATTTTATTGAAACATATTTTAAATTTAAAAATGTAGTTTAACCAACCACAGCTGATTCTCATTGTAGATGAGCATCTACACGGGTGTTATTCTTTCAATTTCATTATAGAATATATATAAAATAATTAGTTTAAATATAATTGAATTTAACATTTTTTTCTTATTGAGACAAATACATCATCATATTTTCCATGACTTTGTTACGGTTAAACCCCCGACGTGACATAAATGTCAACACAATATTTTTGTAACTTGCCTTATATCAATGTCTTCAGGAAAGGGTGTCAAAACATGTTAAATGTAATATCTGACTTCATATTTAAATCTCTGAATTGTTAAATTGGTTGAAACACACCTCTAATTAGATTATTTGGTTAGGTGTGGTTTTCCTGGAGGCGGCCATCTTAAAAATGAAGTCATGGGTACCCAAATTCACAGAATATCATGTGACTGCACCAGGAAGATATGAACTTGTAACTTTGGGGCCTAATGAGGAAAAGTCAAGGATAAAGTTGAGTGAGTAAGTTTCCAGGACGTTGAAAATCATGTTGACATCTGTGTCACCGAGGGTTCTTATGGGTTAATAGGTGTTGTATAGCTGAAGTTGTATTATTGTTGTAAAGCTGAAATTGTATTAATTAATGTAGTTTTAATTCTATAAATGTAATATTGTAACTGTAGTTTTAATGGTGTCCTTACTGTAAGCTTTGCAAATCACCCAGTGCTTACGCAACAAATGCTTATATCAGCTTGGAACGGAATGCTTTTGCAAACAGAGGTCAAGCAAACATTTTAGGGAGTGCCAGCAAATATTTATTTGATGTAAACAAACTCTCCGCCACTAAAGGGTTTACTGGCCAATTTAAAATGTACCTGATTTGACACCACTACGTGGGCAGAGTGTACACTACTACAGTCAGTATAAGTCTGTTCTAGTGTGAACCAAAGAGGTCATCAGAGTCATCAGCACGGTTTTTCCTCCTCAAGTTGTGTGCATTGCTCGCAGTGCTGTTCGAATGTAAGTAAGATAGTTAAAATATCCAGTGAGTAATTAAATGATATCAATACTAAAATAAAAAACCTCACAATCCACATTATCTTTTAGATGTATCTGGTCCTTGGTATGGTCATGTGTGTTGATACTGAGAGAAGAAGCAGAGCTACTCAAATATTCACTACATGTTCTTTGACAATATGGTGGAGGTTGGAAATTAATTATCATTATTAGATCAGTTTTGTCATACAAAGCCATATTTAGAATTTGGATTGTTTAGGTTTAGAATTTGAGCTTTGAAAGTATCTTTCCTTTCTACCCAGGACACTGGGCAGGAGGTGGAGCGTTTGTGTTCATTCCTTGGTTTATGTACACCAATAGAATGAAGAAAAGTAGTATGATCTACTACTCTAATGTACCATTTCTGGACTTCAAGATCTCATCGTTTATGCGCAAAGATTAGCCATGAATGCAGTGACAAGTATTCATATCACACATTACTCACATTGCCATATGTCTATTTTGTCAATTCATGAATTAAAAAATTTTATACTGTGCTTCAAAATTATTTTTAGGTTGGCCCATATCAGGTATTGAATGCCCTCTGAATTATTGAGACTTCAAGATTGAGAGTTTAACTGCTCAATGAATGCTGATAGAGCTTAAATTCTGCTTGCAAATACATTGCCGGAGATATTTATCAACTGGTATATATGTATTTATTAGAGATAGGCCCGATCAGGTACGATTTTGGTAGTGGGTTCTGATGTAGCCGAAAATCTGATTTGATATCGGACCCCAATCTCTATACCTTAAACTTGATGCTGTATAATACGAGATGGCTAAGAGTCCTTTTTGGGGTTCTTTCAGGGGCGATTTGTTGGTTGTTTTTTGCCCTCTCCCCCTCTCTCTGTCTCAAAACACTACGAGGCTAAAGCGGGTTTCAGACCGAACACGGCATGCGCTGCGCTTTGTTCCAAAACCCATTGTTTCCTATGGCTCACATCTTGTCGCGGTAGATTACGCTTGCCGACTGCCACCATTGAGACACTCGTGCAATCGCACACACAATTATCACAATGAAACGTGGTTTTGATGGTGAGATGAAGCCTCAAGAGGCTTCGAACCACTTTAGCCAATTGGTTCGAGAAGAGGTTCATTACTCG
>JBBMFX010000016.1:3734195-3749749 GCA_037832545.1 Rhabdalestes septentrionalis | reverse complement strand
AAGGGGACGATCTAGGGATCGGGGAAGGGAAACTGGACAAAAGAAACGGGACACTCTAATACTCGGGAGAGGGATCATGGGACAGACGGGCAGAAGAAGAGGTGTTCGTCACAGTATCCTTCACCTACTCAGACCATATAGGCTAAATATGCATGTTTATCTGCAAGAGCAGCCCCGCCCTTTCACAGTAAATTTGTGTATTTCAGTCCAGCCTGAAATTTGAATAAGGCACAGTAGATAATAGCAAATAAGCATGGAGAGCATTTACATATATCAGGTTTAAAGGCATAGCACAAAAACAGATGGTGATGTTATAATAAATGACAGTTGTTTTTGGTGAATAAAACCACATAGATGTCATAAGCAGACCTTAGGGGGAAAAAAGCAATGCATCCGTTAATAATAAACAAATCATTATGAACTTTGTTTTCATCAGAGGCGAGTGGATTTGTAATTCTTGAATGTGGGTTCACATAGAATAAATTAGAAATTGTTCATGTACAAGGCTTTGGTTTTGGACCAGAAAAAATATTGGATTAGATACTGGATATAAAAATTACCTGGTCATGAAATCTAGACTGAAACAGCACATGTTGTGAGTTATTAGCTGTGTTTTTGTTAGCTGAATTTTGATACTTATCTCAAGCAAGGTCTATTGAATATTGGTCATTTTAAAGCTTTGTAACATTCGAAACCTCTGTATCAATATCAGGACCAATTATAAATATTCCTGTTCTGTTTCGACAGACTGACACTTTCAGTTTTTGTTGCACATACTGTGAGTGTATTAAATTTGTTACTTGTCAAGATAGAAATAAACTGGTGTGAAAGAATGAGAAAAGTCAGTTACAATTTTGACATGTGATGATAATGTTGTCTTGTGTCAACTCAGTCATCAACATTTAAGCACATGATACACACATACGCAAAGCCCAGCAACTAATGATAATGCCTGACTGAGCTTTGGTACTTAGCACTATTGACCCTTCGCTCACAACCTCAGAATCAGGTGTGGCAGACTACTGTCCTCTCCAGAACATGAGAAAACACCCATACACAAAAGAGGAGCCGCTGCCGTACCTTTTAATGTGAGAAAGAATGGCACTAATCATTTCCCAACATGGGAAACAAGACAGAGATGCAAGCACTCCCCAAAGAGTCACTTCTAACCTGTAAGGTGTGTGAAGTGCAAAGTCACACTCTGTCTAAACAAAGACAAAAACTGCTTTATTTGCCTTTCCCTGAAAAGTAAACATGTTGCCAAACATATTTTAACTATTCTGTGCAGAAATGCAAGATGTATGGCAAAAATATTGAAGAATTTTGGTGAACACGCTGTAAAGGCAAGTTATTATAAAACTCTGGTGATTTTCCATTTTATGTGAGTTCACTTTGTTTATTTGTGATCTATTTTTTCTATTTTGCATTATTCATTTTACGCTCTGGTTTACATGTCTGTAAGGTGTCCTTGAGTGTCAAATTCTACTCAAAATATATACTGGAAGAAGTATTCAAGCTAAAAATAAGGAATGCATTTATTATGATTTACATAATATAACCATAAAATAAATTTAAAATGTAGTTTCCCATAACATATTTGGTGATACATTGAATGCATTTAATATATCATATATTTTATGAGTTGTTTCACTCTAGAAAATACTCATTTGTAAATACGATCACATTTTGTTACATTGCACTCACTATTGTTGTTCCCAACTTAGGAGATCCCGTAAAATTTCTGCTGCTCATAAAGTGCAGTCATCTTGGAATTCATGGAATAAAATTGGCCTTTGCCCCCTGTAGTGTGTAGATCATTGATCACCAGAGGGCAAAATACATGCACAGGATTGTATGTAACAGGTATTTGAGGAAAGCAGTACCATAGGTGACATAGAGTGACTACATGACTTTGAAATTCATGTATCAAATATGACACATGTGGTGTTACAGGTCTGGATGGTTGGTGCATACTGATGACTTGCACAACTATGTTCTGGATCTTTGTTTGTCCTTCCAGTTTCAAAGGCAGCAGAACAAAATGGTGAACATTTTTTTTTATTAAAGTTTTTTATGTTCATCTACTGGAGGATTTTCCTCTAAAGTTGTAAACGCTAACATTTATTGCAATATAATTGGAAAAACAAAGTTGAAGCACTTAGCAAAACCTCATTTTACACAGTTGTGTTGCTTAATGGAGTTTATTTTAACACTAAATCATTGGTTATGATTCCTTGTTAACCACTGTGCCCAAACATAAACAACCAGCACGAGGACTAGGGGTGTGTTGGACAAGGCCTGGATATCACAAAAACAAATAAATTAAAACGTGTCTGGGGTTTCCCAAAATGTGCATGTGTAGCTGCTAACAATTATTAGTTTGGTTCTTAGAAAAATCTGCGAGACACTGCTGAATTGTGATTAAGCATGGGCTTTTTGTATTCCTATATGTAATGCTGTACCACTCAATGTAGTAGATTTTTGAAAAGAACTATTCATTTTAATAAAGCACACATTTGGTTGTTGTGTTTTACTATGGTTCTGCACAAGCAGATTTAGACTTTTGTTAGCTATGATCTCAGCATACGTTAGAGCAGAAAACCTTCACAATCAAAGCTTGGGAAGGGAAAGGCTGTAATGGAATACTGTTGGAATGTGGACAATCCTAACACACTCTGACCCAGTGCTAACATAAATAATAGTACTACAGAGGGAGGCACCAAGCAAACACACAGGAAGCCTGAGAAATATCTGTAACGAGCAGGAGCCACGACAGAAGAGACGATTGGGAAACTCTAAAGAAGGGATTAACTGTACTTTAAACAAACTGCCGTCTTTCAGTGATTTCTCTCTGCTCCAGATGGATCTACCTCGTCCAGAGCTCTTTGACTTCCATGGTGTCTCTATGACACATTACTTCACAAACGACTGGGAAAATGTCCAGAACTTCAAAGCCAGGACAGATGACATTGTCGTTGCCACTTATCCAAAAGCAGGTACTTTTGTGTGTATGTCTTGCTTTTTTAAACTAAAAAGAGGAAGGGAGCTGGACAGACAATTGTTCTGAAATGGTTATTTGGCTGAAGCTGAACTTTGATGTGGTGATGATATAACAGAGGCGGAATTATTAATTCAAGGGGCTTTAGGGGCGGTATTACAAATGCAAGGGGAGCACAACTGCAAATTGATCAACAGGAAAAGCAACTGCATTTTCCCACAACTAATCGTCTATGGTCTGGCAAGTTAGGTCATGGATTTGCATGAAAAGATTCAAGCAAAGCAACAAAAAACCCAACATATTTACAACCGTGCAGAAATTCATAATTAAGCTTGAAAATATTTTTTTGATTTGGTCTGGCTTTTTTCAAATCTAGGTTTTTAAATACTGAAGTCAGCTGCTTAGGGCCACCAGGGGCAGTTGGTTGCAGATATTAGTTGAAAGGAGAAACCACATCAGCCCATCCAAGCTGAGGCATTTGACTTTTCTTAATGACAGCCTGCACTGAGGACATAATGTTTGGTTCTGGAGTTTGGTTCTGTTTCTGTTCTGTGGATTTGTTTGCAGTGTTACAATTTTTTTTTAAGTTTGATTAACACACTGTGTACACTGGCCACAATAGACCTTTAAATTCTTTTATGCCTTACATTCTGAACTAAATCTTCTTATTATTTTTTTAACTGCCATTCATCAGGATTAATAGTGAGACAGCAGTTAATTGTGTGTGTAACTGTATGTGTTGGGCTGTTCTAAACCAAAATGCCAGGGCCCAGTTTTTTGGCCCAGTCCCCTGGTTGTGTCTATTTGCAAACTTAACCTCAGTATACTGTTAGTCAGCCTTAGTGTATGATCAGATTAGCCTTAGGCATACAGGTCTCATGTTCCCTCTCTTTCTCTTGAGGTACCACCTGGCTTTGCTACATCCTTGACCTGCTTTACTTTCGTCAGAAGCTTCCTGAACGTGAAACTACCCTTGCAATAAGTGACAGAGTGCCATTTTTGGAGTTGAGCATGCCACATCATCCCAAAGGTTTGTTTAGAAGTACATAATATGTCAAAACTTAAAGGTGTGGGATTAAGTCACAACAAAAGTCCCATTCATGTCAATGACATTTATATAGACAAAGCTTTATTGACAGCTTGCAAGAGCATAATATAAAATGGATGCAAACTGTCTTTATTATGTATTGTATTAATTTTTGCTACACAGGAACAGGGAAGGCTGATACGTTGCCCACCTCTCCTCGCATCATCAAAACTCATTTGCCCGTTCAGTTTATTCCTAAGTCCTTCTGGGAACAGAACTGCAAGGTACAGTATGGGCCACTATTAAAGTGAATATGAAGAAGATCAAATTTGATTTTGGACTAAATGTGAGTTATAGTAATTATCCTTAGCAGACCTTGGAAAGCTCATCCAAGGCATAACATGTACACTGAAAATATTCTTTGTCCCCTTTACTAAAAAAAGCTACATTAAAGTAGATGAAAAGCATCATCTCATGTGATTTTTGTGTTCTGCATTGAGGTACATGTATATAATATGCTTCACACAACAGTATGTCTGGATCCATGTGGCCATATGCTGTAATATGGACTTCATGTATGTTGTCACTCACTTTTCTATCTCTAGATTGTGTATTGCGCTCGCAATGCCAAAGACAATGTAGTATCCTTTTTCCACTTTGATCGCATGGAAAAGATGCAACCGGAGCCAGGAGACTGGAGCAGTTATCTACAGAGATTCAAAGAAGGAAGGAGTGAGTGTGACAAACAAAATCAATAAGGAATCAACCCATTATTATTACACTTTTAGTGGGAAATGTGTAGTATATTTTTACAATATTGCATAAAAGATTAATTCATATGCTACAACTAGGGATGGAGCTGAACCTGAATACACTATTCGGAAAGGCACAAATAACGTGTTTTTTATGAAAACGGTATTCGAACACATTCTTAGAAAGTATTTGTATTCGGGAACTGGAGACAAAGCCGACGTGCCAAATTCCTCTCCAACTGTCCCTCAGTCACTAGTTAGCGCTGATACTGACAGTGTCATGCAGGGTTTATTAAAATACATAGGGCAATGAAGCGTTGACCTCGCACCAAAAAAGGCCTAAAGGCCTTCACGTTTTTGAATAGACTGTGTATCCTGATGGCTTCATGAAAACTCCTGAAACCAGGCTCAGGTACGTACCGCATAGTGGAAAGAATTGATTATTTAATTACATTTATCTGCTTTTTAAAGGTAGGCTCTGTGTATCTACATAAAAGCCTGTTTTATGTAGAAAGTTTATAGTGAGTATGGCAGTTTTCCTCACTGTTTTCTTATAAGGCGTTCTGCCTATTTAATTTGAGTGGATTTCCACATGCACATCCCACTGGTGCAACAACACTGCAAAACACACCTGGGGCAGAACACTAACTGCCAATTCTGTTTACAGATGACTGTGTAGGCTTGCATGGACATTTGGCTGGTTGACTGAGTGATGGAGGATAGAAAGGACCATTCCAGGGCTTCCTTGGTTACCTGGTTATAAATGTTCACTGTTGATAAAACTCATGACAGTTGGGGCAACGGACAAATCATGACAGTTGCACCACCTCCACTGGTCCTGAAATGATGTAGATTCAGCTTTCCAGTGGCTTATGTGAAGTACTAGTAATGCTGAGCTAGTAAATAAATGTCGAATGTCAACAAGTATTTCATAAAAACAAAATGAAAAGAGCGTATTAACTTTACTTAATATCCCCTGTGTTGTACTGACAGTGGTGTTTGGCTCCTGGTATGAACACGTGTGCAGATGGTGGGAGAAGAAACAGACACACTCCAATATACACTACATGTTTTATGAAGATCTGGTGGAGGTGAGACTCCCATTCCGCTGTGAAGTTTTAGGTGTGGTGTTTAGACTGCAAATGCAAAGACAAATTCATTTTACAATGAAAAATTGACTAGGCACTTAATTTGCCACAATAAGAAAAGAAGCAAGCCTTGTCGTTGACAGTGACAATGTGCATTTTTTACATTCTGACCTCACAAGGAAAAATAAATACTTTAATGATGTTTATACAAATACTCCTCAATTCATAAATTGCTTGGACTGTAGTGTCCACAAACTTAGGCTACAACATCTCTTTTGCAATCGGTTAGAAATTTTGTTTTGCTGAACATTAAAAATTTGTATCCATAGAGAAGGACAGAAATATGAACACAAATATGGTTATTAGCATTTATTAACAGCAATATTTTGCCATTATTTTCAGGACACTGGACGTGAAATAAACCGCCTTTGCTCCTTCCTTGGTTTATCCATGTCAGAGGAAGAAAAGAAGAAAATCAGAAGGGACGTTCAGTTTGATGTCATGAAGGCAAATCCCATGACTAACTTTTCTGATGACAAAACTCTAGACTTCAGTGCCTCTCAGTTCTTCCGGAAAGGTAAAAAAAAAAAAGGTTTTTTCACTTCAGTCTCCACCGATAAAGTTTTATATACGTTTTAAACACTATACATAAGGTTATGTGCTGTCCATGTTGGCCAGACATTTATAGCGAAGTTCATTTTTATATTGGGAACTCTTTGACAACACATTCACGCAATTCTTCTTCTTTAGTGATGCAATTCTTGTCTGAAGGATCTTGAACCTAATTATGCACCACACGTTTTACCTGGTAAAACACCTTAAGCCTAGCAATCAATCCTTCTTTATCTTCAGTTGTGTAATGGAGTTTGGCAAAGAGGGGCTTTAATGCTGCCTCCTAACAGTATTAACTCATTTTTTCCAGGTGCTGGTAAAAACAAGATTCATATTTTAGGCGAATCAAAACACAATCATTTTAATATAATTTAATGACTGTTAGAAATGTGTTATTACCCATCTGCCATCCATGTGCAGTCAGTGAGGAGCTTGTGTATATTAATACAATGCTTCACTCTGAAAGAGCACATTACACAGCCATATAGCTTCATTTACTAATACCTTTCTACATCACTGTGTTTGTGAACATAATGTAACAGAATTCAGCAACTGAGGAATCCGTTTAACGGGGATGAAGTCAAAGAATTGCATGAAAATTGCTGTCCATTGATACATGTACCGGAGTTTTCTTGTTAAGCACCAAGCCAAATAGACTAGGAAGCAAATCCAAATGGTTAGCGCACATGACCGCTTTCAATCTTCTGCAAACTTTTCCAGGTAAAGTCGGGGACTGGAAGAATCACTTCACAGTGGCTCAGAACGAGCAGTTTGATGAACACTACAAAGAGATGATGAAGAACATCACTCTCCAGTTCAGAACAGAAATATAAGGTCAGACGTAAAGAACAGGAGTCTAAAAAAGAGGAAAAATATGTATCCAATAGAAAACCCTTAGCTGATCTGGCCATTGTCTTATAGTCTGAGATTCTGGAGTGAAAAAATAAACAGTCTTTCAAGCATATTATGTATTTCCTGTTGCTTATTGGTTCCATTGTACTGATTTCTGTGTTCCTGTCCTTGTGTGTACCAGCAGTCTACATTTAAACCCATGTCTAAATAACAAAGCAAACACAAAACATTGTTCTTCATCAGATTTAATCAAACCCAACATGAGGCTTCAGCACGAATATACGTCAGCACTGAGAGAAAGAGGGAACACATTTCAGTCTTCAAAACACAGGACTCAAAAATGCCTCGTAAGCATGATGGTACTCACACACTATGGCACTGAATTGTCAAGATAACTACAATTACAACACCAATAAGGGTCAACAGACAAACCAAGTAGATAGATGGGATGTCAAGAAACCATCAAGACATTTGATTGGACCATGTGACAGCACAAAAAGATGTTAAAGTGAGAAGGTCTATTCAGTTCTGTAACCGCAGATAAGCACAGAGTGAGCAAACCTGCCATTATTACAGTCTAATTCTGTCAGGCTTCTAAGTAAGAGAATGTCAGCGAACACATCAGGCATGAACTGAGAAACAGATAATACAGGGCACGAGTATAAGGATCACATTTTAAATTCCCTCTTTGACTATGCTTATAATATTGTACTAGATAATGCTAGTGTAATTTGTATCTTGCCCCAATGTTAAAAATGCTTCAGTCTGATATTTCTAGAACACTTGCTTTCTCGTATAGTTTTATGCATCTAAAAAAATAATTGAGTTCCTTTATTTGCCAGTCCTTGTATTCTGCCTGGAAGTACACTATGCAGGATTGTCATTCACAGTACATACATTTCATGTCACTCCAAACACAGCATATTTTATATTTACAACAGACAAAAATAGCAGTATTTACAATTTCTTTTATGTTACAAATATGCTCCTGTTGGCTTTTCTGGTGTATTGCTCAAGCATATGTTGTGGGGGGGGGGGGGTTTATGGACAGCAAATTCTTTCATGTTTGACATATGTGCTGCTGTCTAGGAGCTACTACCAGAAAATACACAACAATATTCTTGAACTCAGTCTGAAATTTACACATGAAGACATTTACCTCATGTGATAAAACCAACTAGCTTTTCTGAGGTCAATGTAATACCACCACAAGCAGTAACAACATGTGCAATAGCAGAGTAAATAAGACCAAGCTTTTTGTGGTTTAAATTGTTTCTGGTCCCCAATAAAACTGTGCTACAATCAGACTTAATGAAAGTTGAACGTCATCAGTTCCTGTTCAAATGTTCATACAGGATGTACCCTGAAGTGTTCTTGATGTATGCATTTATGGTTTTCTTAAACAAACTGAGATCCAAAACAATTCTGTAATCTTCAAAATGGAGGCTCTCTGAAGCTACATTAAATTTCCAAAACAAATCCCTTTCTTATTGACTTTCATATTTAAGATTGAAGTGGTCAGCAATTTGGCACATTTTTAAAATGGTCATGAAAGAGTAGGGAAGTGTCTGGTCCTCATACCTTGTGAAATACTTGGGACTACAGCGCAAACTTTCATAAAACTTTTCTAAAATCTTGTGGCTACAAAATTTTATTTGTCATGTTTGTGTAATATGTCATGATGCAATACTGAAACATTTCTTCTATGTATCAAAACAGCAATATCAAGTCAATATAGGCGCTGGGCATGAAATTAAACTTTTTTTTGTTCAATGTAGGCACCACCTAGCAAAAACCACCTAGCAAAAACATCTTTTACACTCATGTATGTATAAGTATACACCCCTGTCTAAAATTTCATCCAGTTGAGGTCTAGATAGTCACTTTCACTCAGACGATCAAAACCTCATGGAAAAAAAGACAAAAGACAGTTGTTTTGAAACAGCTTACTTCAGAATATCCAAAAACCATGTGCTTGACTTCCAAAAGAATATTTCATTAGATTGTGCAAAAACGTTCAGCTTGTTCAGGCAATATTAATGGGTAGTTAAAGTACAATGATCTTTCTTTTATGATGTAAACTTTATACATAATTTGTTCTTTCACATTGTTTTCCAACCTTCATCACCAGCTCTGGTGGCATGAATATGGGCAAGACTGGGCAGGGCACTAAAAAGCCTTCAGAGCCTTAAGTCAAAGAGAGCAACACATACTTGAATTGCAACTTACGACTTTTAATGTAGGTTTCTCTGGCTTGTTGCTCTGGTTTTACCGTGAACGTCTTTCAGTTTTGCATTATGTGAGATGCTTGTTATTAGGGTCATTGGTAATGGGTAACCAATTCAAAACAGTTCAAAGGTCAATTATATCACTACTGACACTGGCTGAGTCATCCTGGCGACTGACTTTTAGGTAGCTCTGCTCCCCTCTGCTGTTAGGCTGTGAACCCATTCTGTCTAGTTCAGGAGTGAGGAATGGTCTGGTGTCGTCTGTGCTGGGGGTTGCAGCTCGGCCTGCACTTGGGGAGGGGTGCAGGGACACTGGGCAGGACATTGAAGAAGGCACAGGAACGTCAGAGACCCAGCGTGGACCCTGATGGGTAGGTGTAGGGGGGGCCGTGACCTGCCGACTGGGCACAGCACTGGGGATGGAGCGGTCCAGGGCAGCAGAGGACTCAGTCAGCAGGGTGTGTTCATCACTGCTATCGGAGAGCGTGATTTGAGGATCACTATTCCTGCGCATCCAAGGCCCGGGAGATGGAGGAGGTGATGGTCCCAGTGGGTGGAACAGGCTGCCACCCCTCAGGAGATGCTCCCGGTGCAATGCTTCATCGATGCTACGGCTCAGGTCAATAGGGGATGGAGGACGCAGGTCGAAGTCGTAAAGTGAGATAGCTGACTCTTTGTCTCGGTCCAGACTGCTGCTCAACGAACACTGATGTGGCTGACCAAGTGCCTGTAATCTAAGCAAAGACCCAGCCGAGGATTCTGCCGCACTTCTTTGGTTGCGTCCGCGGTTGCTTTCTTTAGGTGGGTCCCGGTTTCGTATGAGACTCTTGCTGATATCTGCTCCTGAACGTTCCTGGCCAGCCCAATTATTGGGCAGCTCTCCTGCCACTCCTCCACCGTTTGCACTTCCCACTCCATTACTCTCAGATTTTCTATGTGGCCGCCCTTTCAAGCTCTGCACGATCTTTGCCCAGCAAGTGTGTGTATGGGAAGAACTGGAGGATTGGCAGGGTGAGGGAAGGTCGCCTGTAGCAGTAACCCCCTGTCCTGAAGCTCTCTGCGTCTGCCCCTTTCTAGGTCTCCAGAAAACCCATGAGGCCAGTAGCAGCAGGCAGAATGCCCATCCAAGTTCAAGTAGCCGTGCCCAGAACTGACATAACCACCAGGTCCAGCGAAAGCGCCGCCAGTCCCCTAGGAGGCCGTATAGCCAGAGGCAGGTGTACGCATGTAACAGGCAACAGAGTGCCCCAAGGAGAGCACAGACTGCCAACACACGTGCTAATACCCTCAACTTCTGCCCACCTAGGCCTTTATCTCTGACATGTGCTACCTGAAGGCCAGACAGTCGTGGCAGCACCAGGCATAAGTACCCCAGGCACAATACCAAACCTGCAGTTAAAGTGAGGCTCTGAAGGACCACAGGTACAGCGGGTGACAGTGCGGGAGACAACAGATCAGCAGCCAGCAGTAGGGTACACTGTAGGACAGCTAGCACACCCAGTAGAGGTGGGCGCTGAAAAGCTGGAGGCAGCAAGGCCACTTCAGCTCCTTTCAGTACCAGCACCACCATTGCAGCCTGCACCCATATTAAGAGAGGCAAAGGCAAGGTGTACAGGGCAGTGACAACAGGCAATGGCAAAAGATAACGAGAGCCGTAGGGATCGAGCAGAAAGTAGGCAGATCGAACTGCACCTGTCAGAAATAACAGGCCATTAGCCAGTGCTAGTGCTCCACGGTGAGGGCAATGCATGCTAGGAGCCAAGGCTAAACCCAAGCCAGATCCAGCAGTAAGGAGCAGGAAGAGGGCCGCAGAGCCAAAAACATGCAGCTCCCAGGCAAAGGACAATGTGCGATGAAGGTCTGCCCACACCAACAAGCTCCCATTTGAGGTGCCAAATTCCTTAAGCACTTTTGGGTCTTTAGGGGAAGCACAGGGACCCAGTGCAGGGTCACAGAATTCCTTGGAAATGTAGGTAGTTGAATGGTTGGGACCTGGTTTAACTGAAGGAATGCTGCCCAGGGGGACTGACAAGTCCTTTTCTACATATCTTGCATCATTCCCAAAGGGTAATAAACGTCCACGTCCCTTTGGAAGGGAAGTGCTTTGAAAGGAGGATGTATCTGTGGAAACATAAAAGAGAATAATATTAACAATGTTAAGGTGGATCAACTTATATGGCATGCTATCACAAATCTCAGCTGAAACAGTTACGTCATAACAAATTCTGACTGAGCTAAAAATGATTTGCTCTTATTTGGGTATCATGAGCAAGCCTTAATATTTATGTGACTGCAGAGATATGTAATAAGAAGATTCTACCAACAGAGGGAGACATTGTATCACTACACAGAGACATTCAGCAGCTGACTAGCGTTGCAGAGGGGTATAAAAACACAGGGCTGCGCTGGTACCCTGTTTACCAAATATTCATTACCAAATTAAAAATCATGATCACAGTATCTAAGTATATATCTTTCCAATATTACAGTTACAGTTCTATCTGCAGACATGCCATGTGTGTCAAGGTGATAAACTGGCCACTTTCCAGAATTAGAATCAGTAATTACTCTTTACATAAAAAATGGGCACAGTACTTTAGTTGTGACACTCTGTCACAAAGATGTGATCGTTATTTATTGCTGCTCTATTACAGTTTGTATTAGGGTTGCAAGAATAAATCAGTTCATTATTAATTAATTTCATTATTGATGTGTCAAGGCGATTGATAGGTCATTAAAAAAGGTCACAATTTTACACGCACACAAACACACACAGGGTCTAGACTGCAGATATGATCAGAGGTACATACTGTATATATGAAATGCAGACATTGCTACGACATTGCTAACTGCACCAAGCTAGAGAAACAAGAGGTTTTAAGTACAAATCAAAATATTATTTGGGGCAAAAATAAACTGAATCTTTCACTATTCTGGGTCACTGAGTGCAAAAGACAAGCATTTAGTATTCAACTTTTTCAGAAACCACTACCATGGGCTTACAATCAGGGCTCACTTTAAAAGTTCCAACCTTAAAACAACACCGCCACCATCCTGGTAGTATTATGGTATTGTTTGAGGTGCTGGTATAACTATATTGGCGAGTTTTTACAGTAATATTACGCCTACACTGAGAGTGGTCCACCACCCAAAAACACCCTGGCAAAATTCTTCTGTGGTTAGAAACTGCTGACCACAGACCATAAATGAATGGCTAGAGGATTGTGCAATGCAACAGATGTACAATCTCAAACTGTACAAGGTGGGGGGTGAGTGTTTCTAATACACCGGTGTAGTAGTGGGGTAGTTAAACATGTTTCGCCATTAAAACACATGTACCTATTATGGCTTTTCTGTTCTGTATAGGTTTGGTCTTTTATTACACACCAGTCTTGTATTTGTTATATTATGTGTTTTAAGTTTCTATTGGTTGATGAAGTTTAGATTGTGGTGACCCTTAATGTCAATCCACCCACATAATACCTTGGATTTGTGTCGCCTTGTGGTTTAAAGCTTTTTGAGTTTACATATAGCACGTTTTTATATAACGTTACAATATAGCAAGTAGTTCATGTGTTGGTTCACTCATCACATTTTATGGGAAAACTCACTGAAAAGTAATGCACCCCTACTTGTCCTAACCACATGTTTTCCCTTGTGACTTTCAGTACGTGTCATAAAATGGCAGGTGTTAGGTAACATTTCTGTTATAGACCAGGAGGTCTGACTTAACCTGTAGACCTGGATTGGGTATGATGTCCTAAAGATAATATATTGTGATTAAATGTTTTCCCTCTCAAACATATCCAGATACACACGCACACACAAACACACACATACACACAATTAGATATGTAATCATATACATGCAAATATATAAGTACCTATAGTACATGTAATAATCTCAAGCCTGACCCTGCTCATTACCTCTGTAAACAAAATCTAAAATTAAGATATAAAAATGAAACAGTTTTCGTAACAATTGTTTGTACAAAATTAGGACCCTCTTGTTGATTAGGATACCACTCTTTTCTGTTTCTGTTTTGCCCCGATAATAGTCCATAAAAGAACACATACACTGCTCTATATGGGCGACAGACATGTTTCCTCAAGTCTTTGGAAAACAGCACTCTGAGCAAACAGCTTAGACAAAGCCTATAGAAGTTAAAACGATGCTGTAGACTTTACTGTATACCATGAGGCCACATCCTGAACAGGAAGTTAAAGCACATGGGAGCAGCTGTCTGGAAAGGGAGAGTGTGGAACTTTTCATGTCATTTTTTACTGAAACCACCTTTGCGTAATCTCTCAAAAGCCAGGAGGCTTCAGGAATGGCAATACCCAGTAAAGCGTTTGTCTCATTGCTTAATACACAGATATACAAAGCTGATCCCTACTCACAAACATCTAATATGCCTCTTAATTTTATCCAGCTTTTGCAACAGCCCTTAAAACTCTTCAAAGGACCCGAGGCACACACCCATGTTTCACAATAACTGAAAATAAATTCAGTAGCTTTGGGGGAAACTGGTATAAAACAGCTTTCCAAAAGTCTTCATGGAAAAAAGAAACACTTTTGAACCTCACATTGCCAAAAGTACACACACACAAACACACCGGTATTTAGGAAGGGAAAGTAATAGATGACGGATGACAGAGAAGTGTTTTGGTGAAAGTGAACAGGAACAGTCTATTCCCCTAAAAGTTTCATGTGCTTTCGGTTAGAAGTAGCCATAAAACACACACTCTCTCTCGCGCGCGTGCACACACACACACAGCATGCAGAAATGAACTCACTTACTCATATCTATAACTAATTCTTGCCCATGTGCAGATGCTAAAGACTCATGTGAGTGAACGGAAAAGCAGATGTACTCTCATACACACACACACTTCCATTAACATGCATTTAACTTCCTCTGACTAAGGTTCACTCCTGAACAGCAGGATTCAGACGTACCCCAGATGTGCCGATCACATTTCACAGCTGGAGGCCTTTTACTCACACATACACAATATTATACTAACTGATACATAGTTTTACCTGCAATACTCATACACACCCACACACACATATATATATGTCCTACGTGTATTTTCTTGTGTGCCATGCTATATTTGTGTGACCGATTCTATGTGTTAATGCTACATGTTTTACATACAAATAATCACCTATATATAAAAATAAAATCCCTCACCTAGCAATGTGCAATTCCTCATATCTAAGTACCTATATAAATAAGCTAGACCAAAAATACTTTTATTTGTTGTTTATTTTATTTGTTTAAATGAAACCCTGAGCTTTTAATGGTTGTGACATTGAAGAACTGTCTTAAAAATGCAGGGAAATGTCCTTGCATGCATCATCATTCATTCCTCAGTTGTCCTTTTACAATTCTGTAATACAATCAGAGCAACAGAAATCGAAGTAAACTATTCTGCCAACAGCTTCAGTGCTACTGCAGCTTCTGCACCACATTACCAGCTCTCTCCTCCCTTCCCTCCATGCTTTTCTCCATCCATCTGGTTCTCATCACTCGCTGAGTTCCCACCGCTCACTCCCCTCTTTCCCCTCTCTCCTTCCACTTACAAAGCCATCTCTTTTCTTTGTAATAGTATCTATCAGTAAACCTTGAGGTGCTTTGCTATTTTGGGCTTTTGTTTTCTTTCATCCTTGCTCACTTCATCCTTCATTGCCCTTTTCTCCTGTAACTGTCCTCGCCTCTGTCCCTCTCTTCATCTCCTTCTGTGCATATTTTCCTCTGGGTCTGTCCGGTCTCATTCCCACACACATGTATGTTTTCCGTTGTGTCTTACTATTTTTCTGCCTGTCCTTCTCTCTCCTTCGTTTTCATTCTTGGTTTTCTCTCTCTCTCTCTCTCTCTCTCTCTCTCTGTCTCTCTCTCCCTCTCTCTCTCTATCTCTCTCTCTCTCTCTCTCTCTCTCTCTCTCTCTCTCTGTCTCTCTCTCCCTCTCTCTCTCTCTCTCTCTCTCTCT
>JBBMFX010000016.1:3690033-3730032 GCA_037832545.1 Rhabdalestes septentrionalis | reverse complement strand
CTTTTTTTCTCTCTCTCTTTCTCTCTCTCTCTCTCTCTCTCTCTCTCTCTCTCTCTCTCTCTCTCTCTCTCTCTCTCAATAAACCCTGTATGAGCTGATGATTTTTAGATGTGCAGTTTGTACATGTGCACATCATGTGTACATTACAAAGTGAACAATAAATGAGAGCTTCCTTTTAAACTGATTAGCAACACACACATATTTAAACTGTAAAACACACTGACCCAGTGCTGACTAACTCCTGCTTCATTATCAAAACCATAATAATGATATTACATAAATTCTTCCCACATTGACAGAATGTTAAATGAAATAATACTTCTAAAGTCATAAAGGTAGAGAGAGAGAGAGAGAGTGTGTAAGAGAGCCAAAGAAGAAAATCTCTGAAAGGTGTCTTAATGGACTCTGTTAATGGAGATCTCAAATTTAGCCTGAATTTTCCATATGAATGGACTTGGTGGACAATGCTGAATAGGCCATAGATTAATATCTTATCTGGGATAAAGACCACACAGATGATGTTCTAGCTTCAGAATATTCACCACCCATTTCACTGATTTGTTTTGCATAAGGGGTCTTGCACACACAGCACAAAGTCATTATAAACAATATACAGGTTGAACTTATATTGTATGTACAATATAAAGTTTATAATCTACACCCTTTCACTTTTACCGCTCCAATTAATTCAGCAGTGAACTGTGAGGAGCAGGGTAGCCTACTTACCGACTCTGCTCTAGCATAGACCTCTGAAGTCATGTGTCATTTAGTAGTTGGCGGCATGCCCACGTAAGGTACTCTGGCTCTAAGTAGGAAAAATTTCGAATAAATCGTTGCCACTGTGCCCTGTGGTAAACAATAATCTTTCAAAGCCGTTATGAAGGGCCTGTGCACATTTTATTGGACAGAATGCTTGGGCATATTTATATTCCTATACCACATTGTGTAAGAGGAGGTTTCTGTGATCTGCATTCATTTTTCCCATATAGGCTTGATGTCGCCTACTAGAAAATGACACAGCTTCTATCCCCTATATTGATCTATTTGCAGCCTTAACAGCCCAGACTGGCTGGAGTGTAGAAGCAGAAATAATTACACTTGCTCCTGCAAGCATCCCAGGAGAACATGGAGGAAAAAGAAGGGACAAAACAATGCAAATGTGTGATTGCTTTGAAGCGATTGATCTTGATTAAGGCCCTTCCTCTGCCAAATCTCAATATCAAACACAGGAATTACGCCCTCCACTCACTAATTGTTACAACACTGCGGCCTCAGTGGGAGAGGGATTAGCATTTCTGCATAATGGAGCTGTGTGCTGCACTTCTCACTAATTGTGTGTTTTTCACCACTTTCCAGTGCTACTCATCTGAAGCTAAAGAAACAGACATTTATGCCCCATGTTTAAACAAACTGGTTCTGCAGAGCAGTTTATGGTAATGATCAATCATTAGATGCCCGTTAACTAATTTAAACTGAAGGAGCACAATGAATCGCATGAATTTCCTGCTACAGCAAGACAAAATAATCTTGTTTTCTATAGTTTTTAAGAATATACTGAGGAAATCTTTAATCACTCAGAAATGTTAAGTTGTAATATATGAAGGTTAATGGAACAAAAACAACAATAACAAAAATAACAATTAATTTAAGTTTCACAGAACATCTGCTATTCATCTAAACATGTATTTTAAAATAGCATTAAAATGGAAAAATAAAACCTCTTTCTAAATGCAAAAATTTTGTTAACTGTAAAGGCTCATGTTCATGTGATACATAAGGCGCAGACTTGTGAGGGTGAGAGGCTAATGGCACTGGTCAGGTGTGAGAGTTAATCAGCATGCCCCCAGCATATGTTAGTGTGTGTGTGTTCTCTGTGTGTGTGTGTGTGTGTGTGTGTGTGTGTGTGTGTGTGTGTGTGTTCTCTGTGTGTCTGTGTGTGTGTGTGTGTCACTGTGTGTGTGCCTGTGTGTGTGCCTGTGTGTGTGTGTGCATGTGCACACATGTATGAAAGCGCCACTCACTCAAGAGGCTTAATGCATTTGAAGCTGTTCTCATTGACTCGAGCAGCGAGTAAGCCAGAGAGATCGACCTGCACTCTTAGACAGCTTTTCTACAGCCTCCCTGCTCCTGGTCATTCAGCCCATTAGAGCACAATAGAGGCAGCCTGTGTAATCAGATAGATTAATACAGCAGATACTGTCTGCTGATTTGTTAACAATATATTGTTATCATGATACATTTATTAATTAAGCTTTTCTGAGCGTATTATTGGTGTCATCAGTTTTATAAGAACAATGATCATATAATGTAGTAGTCATGGCTATTTGACTGTTTATTTGTTTGAAGCCGCCGATTTCATATTTTTTCCCAGGTAAAAATGTGTGCCAAGCTAAATTGTGTGAGTAATAGTGCAGATATTTCATAAGTCATTGATATTTTATCAAGAATCATCAGGCTTCCAGTCAAATTATCACCATCTCTAAATAATACAAAAATAGCTAAAGAGAATAGATTCTGAGGAAAACCTGTTTGTAATATTTCTCAAGAGGAATGTTGCTTTGCCACTTCTTTTTTACTAGTCTTAATGCCACATTCATCAGAACTCTTATAGGAGTGTCCATGTATGTTTCATGGTTTAAAAAAGATCCAGACTTGCACTGCTAGTGTTCATCTAACTCCTAATGTATGTTCCACTCTAAGCATGCTTCGTGCTGGATGTTTGTGAACGGGAAGTTTTAGTCTTTGGAGTAATTGTGACATGCTTTTATATCTACTGCTCCAGTCATCTGTAATAGACCATTTCCTGCTTCTAAAGGATTTATTATCTTTATTTCTAAGCTATAATGTGGAAAGTGATGTCAGAGACTGACTCGAATACTTATTACCAGGAGGTTTGACTTGTTTTTCGGTCCAGTTCTCAGTCATATCACAGTGGAGGTCCAATTAGAGGAGGAAGAATTCTGCATTAGTGAGTCAAGCCTTGACAAAACCTTGCATCAGTACACGTCAGCCCAGTGCATACAGTTATGCGAAAATGTGTGAAATCTTTGAAATAATCTCCATAGTTGTAATCCTCTGACCTAATCAACTAATAAACAGTCTGTGTAATAAAACAGAGCATAACTGGCCTTGCTTTCTCTTAGTAGGGAGTACAGTCCTCCCGGTCTCATACATTACACATTGCTTATGAACTCATAAGCAACACTAGCTAATGTGTCTGTGAGCTGATAAAACATTAAACCAATTTTCATCGACAGCATTGGGCTCAAATCAAAATCAAACATGCAATTAAAAACAGTATAAACATTCACAGGCTTTTGGAAGAACTGTTTAGGCTGATAAGCGTGGAACAACTTCCCACCTGGGCCTTTATCAGTACATGATCAGTGAGTTTTCAAATGGAAAATGTATCACAATTTTTTGTTCCTAAGAGTGAACATCCTTCAAAGGTCAGTGCAAGATAATGATGTGCAGTCATTAAAGTAGGGCCTAAAACCCTATTATAACGGCTGCAGACCTGAGACTGAGAATCTACTGTAACATTACAGAAAACTGGTGTTCATGGGGGCTTGAATTAAGGATACCACTGTTGTGCAGTCATAACAAGAAAAACCTTGCTGCTAGTCTTAAGCTTGCTAACGGTTTGAAAGTGCTACTGGAAAACAGTGTTCCCTAGAGAGTTGAGACAGTCAGACTTGGAAGACAGGAAAGTTAAACACCAACTGAAATCTCATTCAGAGCTCAATAGTGAAACAACAAAGTTCTTTGTTGCACAGTTCACTCTGAAAATGTTACTGGTAGTTTTAGTATAGTAGAACTGCTACAATTCTTAAGGTATATTGCACATACTATACATTCAAAAGACTTGAATCATTTTCATTTAAATGTTTTTTGTTGTTGTTGTTGAAATATGATACAAATTGACAATATACTGTAATTTTTTTATATATTTTCTTGATATTGTATCTACTTTTAGGTTTGATGCCCTTTTCAAATAAAAGGTATGTTAATTTTCTCGATCATTATAGTATCTCCACAGCTCCATTCAACATACTTTAAAAAAAATGTAGATCTTCATATAAATTTGTAAAAATATATGCATTAAAATATATGCATATTTATTTTATTATTTTGCAGACCAAATATCCTCATAATGACAAAAAAGGGGAAGGAGAACATACATTTTACTGGCCCTCACAAGAATTTTGAACAAATTTTTTGAAGAGAACAAAATAAAGCTCCCTCAGAACCCCACCTTGCCGCATTCCACCAGATGACTTTCTGGCTGGCTCTCCGCACAGCCAGGCCGGTCCGGGTGGGTCTTCTGGGAGCCTCCCCTTTGAATGTCCCCATCAAACATTACGGAGCTCCCTCCTGTGAGCCCCTTGCTGTCCTCGGGGGCAGTGCCCTTAGCTGGGAGCCCCTTAGTGTTCATCTCAAGAGTCTATCTGTATGGGACACGTCGCTGATGTCCCCTTGGGCAGGGCCCTTTTCACAGGCCCCACTGCTCTCCTAAGGGGGTGAGGCCTTCTCCAGGGGACCCCTCAGCAGGTAGCACCCCATTGTACTTGCTGATGGGGCCTCCACCAGGAAGCCCCTCAGCTGGGAGCCCATTGCCGTTCCTGGGTGTGAGGCCCTCTCCCAGGCCTCTTTGAAACTCACCGCAGGCCCTTCCGTGTCCTTTTGTGTGGAGTCTTCATCACATAACCCAGTCCTGACATTATGTCACTGACCCATAAACGACTTGTCATAATTGTTATTTTAGCCATATATCTGCTACCAATTGATTTAATGTTATTCCTGAAAGCAGAGATTCGAAACTTTGCATAATTGTGTGTGTGTGTTTTGTTTGCGGTGCATGCATTGTGTTTCCTAAACCTTTCCAGTGGAGAATTTAGTTTGGCTAGTTTGCTGTGTTGCTGTGATTACAAAGTCAGACAGTCTATTAACTTTGAGCAAAGTGCATCTGTGGGTGTTCTCAGAGAAGTTGTGTGTGTGGTATTGGGGGGTGCATGAGAATAATTTTATATAATTAGCCACTGCTCTGCACCAGTGGGATACAGGTACACAGCTGCTGCATTCTAACTCACTGGCAGCATAAGTTCCTTCCTGTGAGTGGTGTGTGTGTGTAACTGTGTTTGTGTGTGTGTGTGTGTTTGGGGGGGTGGGTTACACTCTACCATAATCAGGTACAGGTAGACAGCTGTTCCTGAGAGAATTTGCCCTGTAAATAGCTTTAAAATGTATGAAAGTTTCTTTGTACCAGTTGTGGTCTGTTAATCACAGTAAATATCGCAGTAAAACCCTGACAGTTATTGAAGAGCCCTTTTGCCAGGGCCTTTCTTCCTGAATGAACTTGAAGTCTCCACCTATTAACATTATGCTGATGCTGCATTTCAAAAATGGTGATCCTGTGCTGAAAGTGATGACCTTTGCTAGCACAATCCTTTCAGACTGCAGGTCTAAACAAGTGATTATGCTGGATTTCGGGCCTTTTCTTACGACATCTCCTTCTTAAATTTCCTTGCAACTTTCATTTGCATTTATGTGCCTTTTTAATATTTCTAAGGACTTGGGCCTGTTTCTTTCTTCACTTGTCTTTTTATTTGTAATTTATACCTATGAGAATTGCTGGTATGTGAAGTCTGTCTTGCAGTGTCCTCCTCTTCCTCTTCTTTATGAGCAACACTGGGAAAGTGGAAATCAAACACAATACGTATGTGTGATATTTTCAGTCTTGTGCAAAAGCAGCCTCCCTGTGCCCAGGCCTTTGAACGCATGCCATTGGATTCTTGATGTGAAGATTAGACGATCAGTGGTGTACTTTTGTGCAGCTGTACAGCTTAGAGAAGAAAGCATGAGTCAGATGAAGCACTTCAGTGAAATGAGTATAAGGCCAGCAGGGAGAGTGAAGTAATGCAGACTGTTTTGTTGCAGACAACTGGAAAATGCTGTCAGGAAGATTGGTATTTTTTTGGAGATAAGAAACATTCCATTCAATTGAGTTGTATTTATATTGTGTTTTTTTACAACCTTGTGTTGTCAAAAAGCAGCTTTACGGAGTCCAGGTCTGAGGCCCTAGTGAGCAAGTCATTGGCAACAGGAGCAGGGAGAAAGATTCTAAAGCTGGAGAAAGAAAGCTCAGAAAGAACAAAGACTCAAAAGGGGAACCTGTACTCCTCTGTTTGACCCAGAAAATGCAGGAGAGTAAAGGAGATGCCCCTCAGGAGATGGCTCAGATGAGGTCTTCATTTATGGACTTAATCACTGCAGATAGTGTAAAACTAAGAGTAGAAGTGTTTTTTGTTGCTGTCAGTGAAAGGAGAAGATTCAGAGTCTCCAGTCTACAGCAACAGGAACAACAATCTCTGCCAGAGCCTTGAGGAACAATCGTCGTAGACAGGCGAGTAGGCGCACATGCAGGTAGTCCAATGTAGCCAAAGCAGTGGAGATTATGGAAGGCATACAGAAAACAGATTTTGTTCTGTTTAAGTTTACCTGGTACAAAATATAACCTAGGTAGAAAGCCCAGAGCCGAGGGCTGTCAGAGAAACGAGAGTACCCCGAGAAACTGGCGCCTCACCAGCTCCACTGTCAACAAACCTGTGTGAACATGTAGAATGTTGGGATGACAACACCAGCATCCCAGGTTACTTACCGTATTTTTCGGCCGTATAAGATGCACTTTTTCTTTCCCAAAACTGGAGGCCAGGCTGCGTGTGTTCGGGCTTCCCTCTCCCGACAGTCTAACCACGTGCTGCCCGGGCACCATGTCAACTAGTGTTGTTTTCGTCAATGAAAATTATGACGAAATATCTTCATCAACGAACACGTGACAAAAACGAGACGAGATGCGACGTTAATGCTGGTCATGTGACGATAACGAAACGGAATCTATAATGTATTTTTGTTGACGAATAAGAACGAGACTAAATGTGGTTTACAATATAAAAACTGTGCTAAAGTGTCTTCATTTTCGTTGACTAAAACGAGACGAGACGTTATTTCCTGTACGATAGGGAGGGGAGAAAAAATAAAGCATGCGCGATGTTACGTCCCAAAACTTATATCCATTGTGCGGCACTGTGAACTTTAGATTCTCTGCTCGAACCCGAACCTGGCCCGATATTGCCTGCCACCACCCTCGGGTCAGACCGGGCCGTGATGCAGCATTTGAGTTGCTCCATAAACGCACCCACAGTTCAGAGCGTGTGTTATAAAAGCCCACATATGAAATTTTTATAATTACAGTCAATCTGTTGGGCCAGGCTGGTTTCGGACACAAGTGCACGGGTTTGGGTCATGTCGGTTTTCATTTTCTGGGCCCAATCTGGGCTCTAATGTAAATGAAATGTATCTAGAGTGGACAAAAGTTTTGGGACATCCTTTTTCTAGATTTTCCTCCTTTAAAATTGGGTGCGTCTTATATTCCGGAGCGTCTTATACGGCGAAAAACACGGTATTACTGATTTGATTCATGTCCAGATCTGATGTCATTGTTATGGAATGCCACAGCATATTAACTATTAACCAAACTATAGCATTAACCCCAGGTTATATTAATGTACGTTTTATATTTAAGGTTATATTAGGTTTTACTCTAGTATAACCTTGTATTCTGTGCTTTACTGACTGATATATGATTGCCAGCAATGCTGTGAGCAAAGAAGCTGCTAATTGTCAGTACAACTGTAATTACCAATGAATATCACTTGTTACCAACAGATATATTGATAGGAACTTATATATAAACATGCTCATTTTCACACAAGTCACACACTTAATCTTCTCTGCGTAGTTTAACATCAGCTGACAATGTGCACCAAGATGATGAGGATGAAAATAGTTATTTACTATACAACACAAACATAAGAAAATGTTTCAATGCATTGGAGCATACAAGTGAAGGTTGGTGAGGTCGGTGTGTCTCTTATTTCACTCACCAATCTCGTTGTAGACCTTGTCAGTCAGAGACTTCTGTCCGTTACCTGCAGCACAGCTATAGTCCCGCTTAGCAATCTGCCACACATGTGTGTCTACAGGGACCGCCTCGGTTTTGTCTAGTGACATCAAACACACACAGTCTGCCACCTGGACAGAAACAAATATTTAGAGTATACCAACTGCCTGTACTCTAAAAGATTTTGTAAAGTCCTGCTTAAGTCAGGCACACACTAAAGAATTTCAAGAACACAATGAGAACACATTTAATGAGTTATTTGTTATTTTCCATTCTGATATAACACATCTGTGATGGTGGTGTGTGCGTGTCTTAAATTGGGAACAGATATGCTTGTTCTGGTTTTACACATTAGGTATCCTATGCACTATTTATATGAAAAAATAAAAGAAAGGGGTGGAAAAGAGAATGATGCCATCAACGGAAGCCATCATTTAAAACTTGAGATAAATTAAACATCTGGACTGTTGTTAGTGGTCTTTAAGATCACTAGAGATCTTGTCTGGGACCTAAAAATCCAGACTGAAATCCACTGGAGTCAGACAAGCCGCAACTGTGAAACACCTTGATTACAAGTTTTATCACGATTCATTATTCATGTCCTTCATGCAGATACTTAATTTCAGCCAAGAGTGTAAATGGTGGCAGTAACAGCCAAATGAGCATCTACCTTAAGTCCAACTCCAGGAAGGGTCCGGAGAGCTTCTCGGGACTGCAGGTAGGGGGCGCTGCGGAGTTTATAGAGCCAATCAGGACCATGGGAGCTCATAATGAGGTGAGCACTCTGCTGTAGGAAACGAGCCCGGTAGCCAAAGCCTAAATCACGCAGCTGCATCTCCACCTTACTGTCTGTCTCACACACACAAAGGAGAAAATAGGTGATTTGATTTACCACTAAGTTAACTCAGCAATATTTACAGCACCATGGAAAAGTCTTGGGCAACTGCAAAAATATTACTGTTTAAATGGGCAATGAGTGTTTTTTCACATTAATATTATGAAATACACGGCATAAAACTTAAAAGAAATAGAAATAACAGTAAGTAGTGAGTTTATGTACAGTTTTGCAATGTGTTCTGTGTGGAAGCTGAGTATCAATTATATGTTATAGTTTATTATTATATACAATTATTATAGTTTCTTTCAGAAACCTGGTTTGACTCAGTCAGTCCTTCATTAAATTAAATCAGGGGCTGCTCATGGAATTTCACAAATCCAAACAACGGCTTGAGAAACTGAAGAAAAATCTGGAACCTAACCTTTGTTCTCCACAGATTTTTTTTATTTTACAAATAAAACCAATCACTGATCTTTTTTTTATTTTTACTGATTTCTTGTTTGATGCATTTATTTTAATGTTAGCTTTGCTACCAGAAAGACAATATCACACTCCGAGAAAAACTTCTTTAAACAAATTCAACTGCTTTAAGTATCCATTACTTGTAAGTGACATTAGCTTTGTTTTTTCAGTACACTATTAAAGAAGCTTTATATTTGGACACCAGTCATGTCTTGGCTGGTATTTCTGTTTGCAAATGTGTATGATTGTGTGTGCATATACCTGCCAGTGCCTGAATGGAGGGAAAGTCATGATACTGTGAGTCATCGAGCTTGCAGAGAGGCGTCCCCAGTGCGTTACACAGACGCTCTATCATACCCTGAATCCGAGAGATGTGATTATTAGAACTACACAGGAAGGAGAAGAGACACTCCACTGGATCCTGACGCAACATCCGCACACCTGAAACCATCCACACACACACACATACAGATATACAAGCAAATGATTACTGACAACTATTAGCAGTACATACTAATAGTAATATTAAATATTAATTAACATTACAAAAAATATCCTTAATATGATCAGATATTTCTCTTAAAGCATTATTTCCCAAACTGTTCTTGGAGCCTCTCTGCTCTGCACATTTTACTGCTTTCCCTGCTTTAACTCCACAAATTCATCTCAGTTAAATCTGTTAATGAGCTGATTAGTCTGAAAGCTCTTTTCGTCTGCATGTACAGAATGGGGGTTTTGACTGGGGATGCACCACAATTCGGGATACATGCAAAACAAAAAACGTGTTCTGAAATCAATAATGATTCCTCCATGAATCTGCAAGCCAAGTGAAATGCAGCTCTGGTGGTCTCTAAAGCAAAAACATGCTTTAGAGGGGGTGGGTTCAACGAGGCCATGGAAAATGACATTCGGTCAGCGTCAAAAGGAGGGAAAGCAGTGCCAGGTTCTGAACTGTTTATGGGATTGACCTCAACTGGGGACATCATCCAGTGGTGGAAGGAATATTTAGAGGATCTCCTCAGTCCTGACTCTGCAGTGTCCTAAGAGGGCACAGAGCCAGTAAGAAGCTTGGACGGTTTTTCCATCACAGGGGCTGAAGATGCTGAGGTAGATGATAATAATAATAATAATAATAATAATAATAATACATTTTATTTTTATAGCCCTTTTTTAAATTTTACAAGAAAATCTCAAAGTGCTTACAGAGAGAGAAAACAACAAAATAAAATAACAGGACGTCCACGGCAAGAACCCCGTGTGTGACAGCTGAAGTACTGGGGACCATAAGCACATTTTGTGTAAGCGCACTCTCTGTGGGTACGGCAGGCCAGGTGAATAACTTTAGGCATGATGGTGACTCTCTCTGCATGGATGCCACAGGTGTCCTTGAACAGACCCACCAGATAAGTCTCGCTGGCTTCCTGCAGGGCCACGACAGCAGAAATCTGGACGTGGAGGTCGGTCCAGAGATCCTGAGTGATGTCACGCATCAGGCACTCGAAGGGCAGTCCGCAGACCAGCAGCTCCAAGGCTTTTTGGTTACGGCAGGTCTCCCTCAAGGTGTCGGGCCTGTAATAGTGAGGTTTATTCAAGCCGCCAGTGGCCTTCATGGCCAGCAGGTTCGTAGACACCTTACTACCGGTGGATTTGCGGGCGGTCTGCTTTGTTCTTGCCATGGTAGCCACAAGAAAAATTGTGAAAATAATAGTAAAATATATAGACTAAACAATACTATGCATTGACCGGGTGAATATTTACAGTAAATTATATGGTTTCTTAAAATTGTCAATTACAAACACGCCGCCGGATTGCATCACTGCTGTTTTGTGGAAGATGTGGTTCTGTTGGCTTCATCAATCGGGGAGGTCCGGCATGCATCGTGACAAGAGCTGAGCCAAGAGGCAAAGCTCTCGGTTTCCTGGTCCATCTTCATTCCCATCATCACCTACAGTCACAAGATTTGGGTAGTGGCTGAAAGAACAAGACTGCGGTTACAAGCAGCCAAAATGAGTTTTCACTCCTAGAAATAAGAGAGAAGTGTGGACATGTGGTAGGCATTCACCCTGTGATCAGGAAGTCATGGGTTCGATTCCCAAGACTGCTAAGCTCCTCTGAGGTACCCTGAGCTAGGTGCCGTCCACACACACTGCTCCCCAGGCGCAGTGTTCCTGGTTGTTTGCTGCATCACTTGGTGAATGGGTTAAATGCAGAGGAAGATTTTTGTGTTGTTCACACTATGTGCTGTGGTGTGTTCGCGTATGAGAGGATGGTCATTTTCACAATCAGCAGAGACTGAGAGGAGAGCCTCTGCTCCTCCATGATGAAAAAAGCCAGTAGAGGTGATTCAGTCATCTTGTGAGGATGCCTCCTGGGGGAGGGGCAGACCTTGGACATGCTGGAACTATATTTTTCGCCTGGCCAGGGAACATCTTGGTGTTCTTCTGGAAGAGCTGGGGAGAGGGAGGTCTGGGCATGTCTTTTGAGGGCATGTCTTCACAATCCGGTCAGAAACAAACCCCAAAAACCTGACGGAATGTGCTAATGTGACCTAGAAAAAAAATACATTTTTTTGTAAAGGTAAGACCATACTTTATAGATTACCTGTGAAAATGTTGCCGGTTTGTTTGAAGTGTTGATCTGCATTACTCCATTCTCTGTACAGGTCTATTAGTTTAACATCCAACTGAAAATAGTCTCTCAGAAGCTGGTCCTCTTTCTCATCCTGCTCTGAGTTCAAAGTGTCAACATCCAGCTCATGCTCTTCCTCTTTTACATCAATCACACCTTTAGACCTTTTCCCTGAGCATTGTGGTCCCATTCCTGCTTTCCTTTTCTGTCCAATGGCTTGCCCGGGATTTTCATGATGACTGTAAACATGGTACCATAAAGTGTCTTCTGTTTGAGTAAGTGTCCAGACTCTTCCTTCCATCACTCCTGTCCAGTGGCCTTCCCCTGTCTCGCGCCATCTGGAGGAATTCAAATGCTGGTATAAGTGGGAAAGTTCTTTTCTATCCAGATCAGCAATTGGTAGCAATACCAGTAACTCACAACGCATTACAAGCAACATATCCACAGATAGCAGTTGGACTGTCCTGCTTGTACAACTGATTTTATGAGACACACTGACAACAGAAGTTTTAATAAACAGTTTTTACTGTTATTTTCACTACTGTTGATGAAAGTGCAGCCATATTGGATTTTGAGGTCAAGGGTGGCATGGCTCCTACGACTTTCCAAGTTGGAAGTCCAATTTCAAGGAGTATTCCAGTTGATTTTCTTGCTAGGTACTTAGAAAATCTGACTTCCCTGTTAAAATGGAATGTACCCTGCTACTCTATGCAGCAGGGTTAAGTTCTATTTAATACATTTTATTAGAACTACGGTCTTATTTGTGTCATTAAATTACTTGTACAAATACAGTCATTCTGTTCTATCAATGGACATCAGTTCAAATCGGCAAAATGCTGGCTAGAACCTGGCTTTCCAAATTCTTGTGCTAGAATGCTGTCAGCTAGGAAGTGATGTTATTCTCAGCTCAAATTTTCAACTGACTCCTAAGGTAAATGTAATGCCATATTTTTGCCAATTTATAAATAAAAGAATACAGGGTCAGGAAAGCACTTGACTCGAGATATTGACTTTATATTTTTCATGTACACAACGCTTACTGGTGTTAATATGCTTTTTTTACTTGATAGCTATATTAGCCTCACAGCCCTAATGCAAAATTAAAATATCACATATTCCCTTATGTTTAGGATAAGGGGAACATTATGTAATTACTTGCTGAACTGACAGTTTAGCGAGTCATTAATAGCAACAATACAACCTTTGTCCCTTCACTTAAATACAGAGTACAGCAATCCCCGACTTTTTTACAATCCAAGAGCAGGTAAGCCCATACAGTGTAATTTTACTGAGCTTGCACTGTCATTTTCTTTGGTATAAACAGGTAAATACAGTAATACATTAGTGGAATTTTTAAATGTAGTAAAATGTAGTAGTAACCACCAATAATTTTTACCGTTCAATAATTTACTGTTCATCAGTTGAGTGTCTTATTAAAGCAGACATTGGACGTTGACTAAGCTCAACAGCCTCTTTTAGTTTAATTTACAGAAATAAAACAACTAGAACAAGACAAAAAACTCTCCAGATGAGTCAGGGGTGGACTGGAAATCTGTGCGTTCGGGAAAAGAATGGCTGTCCCATGCATGGTGACCATCGGCCTGTATTTCTGGGCTGAGACGCAGATCTCTGCTAGCTGGTCGGGAAGGTCCAGGCAGGTTTTTAGGCACAGTTCGCCCCTGCTCTGAGTACAGCATATTTAACCATCCGAAAAGTGTTGTCCTTTGTGTTCTCGTGACAGTACAAAAACATTTACACAGTTATATTTTATATGGAAATGTACCTTAATTTCCGTTCCTATTTATGTCACAAAACTAGTAGTTTTTTCTTAATAATGTAGAGGTAAAATATATATTAAGAAAAATATTGGCAGAAAAAAAACCCAATCACAACTGGAGGGTTACTGTACTACAAGAGGCATTTTTTTTGCATCAGCTACACTACAAATCAGAATTTGGGGCCACTCTCAGTTTAAAAACAAGATAAGCCGCTCTTTAAAACCTTTATACAAAACAAATAATCATTAAATCTAATTTAAACAGTTCTGTCTGGACACTCATTTCAAACTTGTTGGTACATCTCAACCCATGCTAGATAGAAAGATCTGCAGACTAGAGAAGCTTTGACATAATTCTCAAAACTGTTTTGCTCTTCTTTGGACAGGAAATATTTTTGGATCAATTCAAAGAACTCCTGGGATTTTTAAGAACTGAAATTTGTCCAATGATGCATACACCAGAAAGAACTGTGTAATGCTGTGTAAAACTGTAAAACAGTGTAAGGAATTAAGTGATACTTTTCTTTTTTCATGATAATGAAGGATGTCTCTTCACATCAATACTTTGAGCCTTTGTGGCTAAATGTTGTGTTATTACACACATGTATTAAAAACCAGTCAGTGTAATTGGACGTATTCCCATTGTTTTCTTGTGATCACATTTTGAAAAAGCATTGTATCTTTTACATAACAAAAAATCTGAGGGTTGGCCCAAACAATTTAAACAAAGCCATATGTACTGAAAGGCTTTAAAATAAGACTTTTACAACTAATGTGTCAGTGGCAGTTAAGCAAATGCAGTAAATTTCACCTAAATGTTTGGCCACATCCAAGTGTCAGGTCCAGCCGAAGTTCAGAGAGAGGGCAGGGGAGAGAACGCCATGCCTTGGCCCCCACAGAGAGCAGAGCATGGCGGGACATCCTGTGTTGGACCACACTTAGGCTGTGAGAGGAGATAATGAAGTTAAAATTATCTGATGTAGTAAAAGATATCCATCTGCCAGGGTAATCAATAAATCAGGTTATGTTATTATTAGGAACTGACACTGACAGCACAAAAAAACCATGAAGATTCATGAAGATGCATTATAATACAGAATACTTGCCAGATCACTGCTAGATCATTACTGTAATTTAAACTCTACAAACAATAGCAGCTAAGCATCATTTTAAAAGACCAGCATAGGTGGGATTATGTGGGGTCCAGTTCTCTATTAATATCTCAAAATATCTATACTAATCTTAGTATAGTAGGATTGATGTGTCAAAAAAGGTGCAAACATCAAGTATCCATTTAGAATATACAATAATAATATAATAGCAATGTAAACATGGATGAGTATAAAATGTGCTAAAAGCAATTATGTAAGACAGTAGCATGAACACCATAAATGAATATATAAATACTAGTGTGCCTTAGTGCACAATTTGGATGTTATACAAATACTATAGCTCGTTTATCACTAGTAAATATTGGACAAATATATTGGGATGGGCTAGGCCCCTTATTTCTAGTGAATGATAGCCTAATGTAATACTTCAGCAAACCAAGCATGACTGTGCTCCAGTACACAAAGCAAGGTCCAATGGTTTGATAAGATTGGTGTGGAAGAATTTGACTGTCCTGCATGAAGACCTGACCTCCACTCATCCAACACCTTCGGAATGAACTGGAACTGAGATTTGATCAGATCTGATCAGTGAGTGTCTGTCTCCATAAATGTTCTACGGTATAACTGGCACAAAATCACACAGAAACACCTTCCAAGAAGAAGCTGCTATGGCAGCACAGTGGGATCAACTCCATAATAAAGTCTATGTATTGGAATGTAGTGTCATTAAATTCCCAGTTTGTGTAATGATGAGTCCCAATACTTTTTTCCCTACAGTGTATTATGTAGTAATAAATGCTACTCACAGGTCAGAGTGTAATCTGCCTTTCCCAAAATAAAGGAGGCCCAGGAATTAAAGCGACCCAGAGAAGCGTCCGTATGGTTATAGAAGATCACAGAGTGTTTAATTGACATTATATTTCTTTACTTCCAGCTGACTTCCCTGTTTTCCTCAAAAAGCATTAAAGTTTCACTGGAGCGCCTGACGCAAGACATCGCAAGGTGCTGCTCTCTACAAACCTTGCTCTAATTGGATGGACCGTTTCCATAGCTCTCTCTGACTGGGTGGACCGTTTCCAAAGCTCTCTCTGATTGGCTCATTTCTTCTTCTCTTTGAGCTGCACGTGTGTGTGTGGAAGTGTGAATCTGTGAAGGAAGGGTAACATGGCGGATTCTGTGGCTCTTTTTACTTCGATTGGGCTCAGTGAGCAGAAAGCGAGGGAGACCTTAAAAAACGATGCCCTTACTTCAGCACTTAAGGACACTGTCATGCAGGTAAGTCGGCCCACCTTAAGTTTCAAAGGCTGTATCTAGCCTGCTAGCATAGCTAACCAGTGAGCTTCAACTGTCACTACATTAAGTAGCATGTTCTGTTATTAACAATGACGTTTACATTCGTTATTTATTATTTTAAAAACGAGATGCACTTTGACTTGTATCTTGTACACATTTACACACTAGTGATTCAATCCAAATGTACTTCACTGATGGTGGTGGTGACAGCTGTACTTTCATTTTCATATCAATACTTTTTCTTTTTAAACCAGTTAGTTTTACTTCTTTTAAATCCCTTTATTTCTTTAAGATAGTTATAAAAAGGATAATACATAGTGATTCAGTTTCTTAAATATGTTGTGTTTAAGTGTGTTTTACTCATAGAAATATTGGTGTGTTTTGATCTTTTCAGTTGCTGATTGAGTTATTAGTAACACTATTATTTTCTTCAGTATTTTTCAAAGTGTTTTGATCTTTTGTATCATGTACACGTTTGTATACTAGTCACTCAGCACAAATATTTTGAACTGATGGGGTTGGTAACACTTGAGTTTTGATTTTTACATCCATACTTTTTTTCTTTTTTATATAACCACTTATCTACACACTTTGAGTTTTGCCTTATTCGAGATTCTTTTCCCTCTTTCAAACAACACCTAACAAACAAAAAGGGATGATTCCGTGGCTTAAATATGTTTTACTTAAGATTTTGTGATGACACGCTTAAGAAATATGGGTGTGTTGTTATCTATTAATGTAATACAAATGTGAATTAATTCATTTCTCTGTTTATACTATAGGCTCAGCAGCTATTGGGGTCCACAGAAATCGACAAAGCCATGGGGACACTGCTTTACAGTATGGCATCCAGGCTGCGAGACACGCACCGTTTGGCCTTCTTGACAGGTCACATAGTCAAACGCAATATCACCACAGACCTGCAGTTGTCGGGTATGTAGTGGTTTCTCTCTCTCTCTGACCTCCATGCTTCATGCATCAATGACTCTGTGTAAACTTATATGACCCCTTATCTCATTGCTGTACATCTTTGTGTATGCGTCTGATTGAGCTTCTCTTTTGTGCACAGCGGCGTTGGATTATGTGAAAGGTCATCCGCAGGACCCTCTGGACCAGCAAGCCTTTGAAACTGCCTGTGGTGTGGGTGTGGTTGTTACACCAGAGCAAATCGAGGATGCGGTAAGCGTAGCAAATGGAAATTGAGTTTCTGGAATGTCTGCTGTACCAACATTATTAAATAGTTCATTATAACACACAGAGTATTCTAAACTGACTGACAACACTAAGCTATTTTCCGCCTCTTGTGCCTTATCCCTTAAAGGAGAATTCCTCCATTTATTGTCAGTATCTGCATAATTTAACTGTTGAGATAGAAACAAAGATGTGCAGAGTGCATAACTTGTTTTATGCAGAGAAAGCGATGAAGGTTTTTGTCAATAGAATTAATAGGAATCAGGTGTTGCCATGTCAATATAGGAATTTTATTTTCTATCCACAATCCACATGAGCCTTCAAATGAATGAGGTTCATTTTGCCTTAAAATACAATATAGAATGTGTACCTCACGGCCATGCCTTTATTTAAATGAATGAATTACGCCAACATTTTTGTAAATCTAGGACATCAGTGTTAAGGAATTTACAGTAACAGTTTTCTGTAAAGTAGCTTTTAGAGGCACCAGACACTTCATATATTTGGTTCTTATTCCATCACTGTGATATCTGAAGGAATACATTTCTCTGTAAAGCAAAGCATTGGACATCAATATATTCCGATTGAATGTTTCTTTTTTTTAATTTAATAATGGTAAATTTCATTTTAAATTATGGCTTTGAGTGGGCTATTGCTTTTAAAGAACATCAACAAACATCATACCCATGTTCCATAAATTAGGTAATTATTAATAATAATCACAAAGAGCAATTCTTCCACCATACATTGTAGTTTAATAACATTAAGTGACTGCTTAGAAATACATAACATATAAAACATATAATATGTGTGTTTTTTCTAGGTAAGATCGGTAATTTTCTGAACTTGAACTATCAATTTTACAAATGCTGAATGTTTCCACAGGTTGAGGTAATTATCAGAAAACACAAAGAGCAGCTGCTTGCAGAGAGGTACCGATTCAATATGGGGATTCTAATGGGTGAGCTCATATTATATTTGGGCCCCTATCACGGATTTAATATGAGTTATGCATAGTGTGCTGGATAACCGAGCAGTGACCCACTGAGCAAAGACATATGATTCTACTGTTTATTATTTGCTACCTGACATTGTTTGCTGTTGTGTTCTGTAGGTGAAGCCAGAGCCACTCTTAAGTGGGCTGATGGGAAGATTGTTAAGAATGAAGTGGACATGCAGGTGCTTATTTTTATAAAGCTGTTTCTTGTTTGAATGTTAATTTGCAGGATTATATTGTTGAATTATTCTTCATTTTCCCAGGTATTGCATCTTTTGGGTCCTAAAACAGAGGCCGACTTGGAGAAAAAGCCCAAGGTAGATATAAGGGTTGTGCCAGTTACGAGGGATACATGATATATTTTACAAAGTATTTGAGATGCATTCTGCGTTTTTTACCTGCCTAAATCTGTATGTGGGTCTCCCACTCAGACAGCGAAACCCAAGGCCACAGAAAAAGAGAGGAAGGATGAGCAGGTGACTGCTGTGAATGGTAAGCTATAGGAAGACACTATCTTTCACCTTTATTTTTCTTGCAAGGGTTTAATGTACTTTATAAATGGCTGTTATGGGAATGTGCATACATTTTTGTATAACTTGAGAATATTGTCTGCCTTGTCATCCTTTTCTGTATTTTTCAGCCCAGTTTTGGTTTAATAAAGGGCACTTAAAAGTAGAAGTCTTACCATCTTTCTTTATGTTTGTCCACTGTTTAGGAGAAGTCAAGGTGGAGGAAAAGTCTCTAATGGAGCAGCTGAGGGGAGAAGCTCTCAAGTTCCATAAGCCAGGTAAGCAAGAAAAGGAAACCCATAGCAAAGAAATAATATTGTCATTCATTTTAGGCTATAACAATATTTAAAGTTAACATTATGACATGTTTTGTGTTTTTGGCTCAAAAATTGTAATGTCCTTGATTAAAAGTGGGGTCTGTTGGCTGCCATGCTCTACTTTGGTGGTTACATTTCTTGATTACCCAAGTGTTCTCCTATTGTCCTTTATACTTTGTCTTTGCACTACTGTCTTGTTTATGTGTAAGCAGGTGTAGTATGAGTGACTTGGTGTCTTTGTAACATACATAATAACAAAATCCATGTCTGAATCTATGCTGTGTTGTGTCTTGTGCCATGTTGGAAACTGGCCCTGGAGAAATCTTTTAATTTGATGTTCTCTCCCTTTTAACCTGTTCATCAGTGGGGCCACCCTAGTGTATTTTTAATGACGATGTTGATGGAATGTTCCATTGTTCAGTTTGCTAATCAACTCTGTGTCACTCCTGAGTACATATTTGGTTGGAGATTCTGTTACAATGGCCAGTGAATGAGTTTGGAATGTGAATGTTATTTTGTACACCACCTTTATTTTTCTGTATTTACATGGAAAATATATACGTCTCGATCAGACTCTTCTGTGTCTGTGTTTTGTTCAGGTGAGAACTACAAGACTGAAGGTTATGTTGTAACGCCCAACACCATGAAATTGCTAAAGCAACACTTGGAAATCACTGGCGGACAGGTGTGTGTGTTAGCATTTCTGATTTATTCAGTGTTCATTATGATCATTTGATTTTGATTTAGTCTTCATTATTTGAAGCACATTAGTTTTTGTCCTGTATTAACACCTAACGGCCAGCTCCCTATCAATAATCGTATGGTCGCAAGAAAATTAAACCTCTTTGAAATCCTGGTCACCCCTCGTGAGTGTATTGCACTGTAGAAGCAGAGCCACGAGCAGATTTAATGCAACCTCTTACACTGTGCATGCGCGAACACAGAAATGGAAGTGAAAAAGGCAGAGCAGCGTGACTGTTCAGCGAGTCATCTGGACACAAGCGATGGAGACCCTACTTGTGGAACATTTTAGAGTTTCTTACTGCAGTGGGCAGGAATAGAGAGATGTGTTCACGGTAGCGGGACAAAGACATTGTTCTCTGGACTCCAGCAAGTATACATTTGCTTGAATACATTTTACAGTTTGTTTTTATGTGGGAAACAACATGTATGGTAGGCGACCTAACCTGCGGATATTGCTTGTGGGATTCAGCGGATGGGAGCGGGACAAACCATGACAGATGCGGGCAGGAGAGGGTCGGCATATTACACATTTCTGTGGGAGCCAGGAACTTGCGGGAGTGAGATGAAAAATCAGTCCTGTGCAGATCTCTAACCCGTGTGTCATGTATGGATGTACAGTGTGAACAGTCAGGTCGCATCAGAACATCGGGCCGAATAGTGTGAGAATATGAATTGAGAGCTATGAACTTCTAACCCCTACGATTCAGTCATACAGGTTGAGCAGGATCTGAATATGCGACTGAAAAAATCGCACAGTGTATGTCCGGTTTAATAGTTTTAGTGAAATTTTAGTCAAATGCATTATCAGATTTTAGTCTGTTTGCATTTCAAATGCCAGCTTGTTTGCCGCCATGGATCTTACATGGGAAATATAGAATGGGGTGTCTAGAACGTGACATTATTGGACCAACAATGTGTCAGTATAGAAAATGAGCCAGTGGGTCCTGTTATGGGCTGCCAAAATAGGATCGACAATAATATTGACAGGTTAAGAGAACGTGAACAGATAGCTTCCTGTTTCTAGATAAATAGTCAAGCCATTAAGCTGACTTTGATAGAAGTTCAAGTGTCTCTTGAGGTTTGTGGTATTTTATGTAATTTGCAGAGACACACACACACTGTTTGTGATGCATTTTATTTTCAGTTGTACTACACTTAAAATATGTCCACAAATCATCTTCGAGTGTCACCATGATATGAATTGCTGATCAATTAAATGTAAACCAATATGTATCGAACAACCGGAAGCATATATGCCTTTCTTGCACATTCAGTTCATGCACAAAAATGGACTGATATATAATCAATTAATTTTAGTTATTGTCTCATTTTCATTGTGGACATTTTTACACAGATTTTGTCTTCAAAATGATATGACCTGAAAGTTGATATGTAATGAAAATAATTTGAATTTAGACCTAATATCTTACCTCCATCATCGTGTAGGTCCGGACACGGTTTCCACCTGAACCAAATGGTATTCTCCACATTGGCCATGCCAAAGCTATTAATTTCAACTTCGGTTATGCTAAGGTACTGCAATCACCTTGACCACAAATACAGACACTCAGCATGGATAAGATGATTAATTTGGAATTATTGCAAGTTTAATTTGACTTAATCTCTCCGTCTGCTTTTAAAGGCAAATAATGGAATCTGCTTTCTTCGATATGATGACACAAACCCAGAGAAAGAGGAAGAGAAGTACTTTACTGCAATCAGGGAGATGGTGGAGTGGCTGGGTGAGTCTTCACAAACTTCTGTGGTCCAGGAATGCATCAGTTTATCAGTAGAAGTCTAGTGGATGAAGCCAGCTTACATAGTTTGTTGAAAATCAATGGGGAGAAATTTGTCTGCGTGTCAGTGCCAGGCTATTCCTTTAATGGTAGTGGGTCATTTAGTGCCAATGTAAAAAAAAGCCAAAAGCCAATCATGGCATTATGCTCTTGATAGTAGTTTTGCCCTGTGCAGTTTCAGTGAAATGTCATGTGACCAGTGTTTATCCTTGATTTATTTACATTTTTATTTGTTGTCTGTTTCTTTGTTTAGGCTATAAACCCTATGCTGTGACTCATGCCTCTGACAACTTTCAGAAACTGTATGAACTCGCTGTGGAGCTTATCCGCAGGTAGGAACCCCCTGCCCCCAAACACATACACAGTTATTTGGAGATAAGGAATTTTATATGCAGATGCAATGAACTTGAGGCTACAATCAACTGGTTCCTGTGATGACTCTGGCATTTTAGCAAGCTTGAGTTGAGGGATGTATACAAACACACAAACATAGTTTTTAAGAACAGTTGGGAAAAAAGTTAGAACAAGTGGATCAGTTTGTATATAGGATGATATTTCAGCAAGCTGGTACATCAAAGAGACAGCTTGATTGAACAAATCTGATAGGGGATTTGGGGATTCTTTGATGTCAATCTCTATTATATGAAATTGTCTTTAAGACAAGCACCATCTTCTGTTATGGTTTAATGAAACATTGATGAAAAACTGTCCCATGACATTTGTTGCTTCTTATAATTAATATTTTTATTGTTGCAGCCCCAATTAGAAAATAATTTCTAATGTTCATGTGCTTCAGGGGTCATGCATATGTGTGCCACCAGCGAGGAGAGGAGCTGAAGGGCCATAACGTTCCAGTCTCACCCTGGAGAGACCGGCCAGTGGAGGAGTCTCTGGTGCTGTTTGATAGGATGAAGAAGGGCATTTTTGCTGAAGGGGAGGCCACGCTCAGAATGAAGCTGGTCATGGAGGATGGCAAAATGGACCCAGTGGCATACCGGATCAAATACACCCCACACCACAGAACTGGAGATACCTGGTAACAATCTTCACAATGAGTGATACATATATCCATATTTGTCATTTGTTGAAATATCTAAATTGTTCCCTTCCCTCAATCTATGCAGGTGTATATACCCAACATATGACTACACCCACTGTCTTTGTGACTCCATCGAGGACATCACACACTCACTCTGCACCAAAGAGTTTCAGGCCAGGTACTGCACTGTAGATTTTCATTCACTGCCTGGTCACTCGCAAGGTTTTTCAAAAGTTGTAGCTTAAGAAAAATACTTGGAGCTCTTGTTAATGTGGAAACAATTACGGATTACAATACGTGTGTGTGTGTACAGTTTTCACATTCCAATGGTAAATACGTGTTTGATATTAAAGGGAACATATGCAAAACTCACTTTAGTTATAATAGGTGTATGGGCCATACAAAACATGTTGATAAAGTCACTCTCACATAAAGAGATCTCTCCAGCTTTATTCTTGATTATTTCGGCCCTTTTCAAAATTAGCCGTTTAAGGGCTCTGTCTTCTTTGTGCAAATATGCTGTTTCTGGCCACACCCCACCAATCCCATGCTAATGCTATATGTTTAACCCACATGAAACAGAGGTGCTATCCAGCCCTATATGTTTAAACCCATGTTAGATCCAGAACAAGATGAACACAACACTTCATGTGTGACTTGCTTGTAGCCATAGCGCTTGGCACTTTATGCATACTCATAAAACCAGCAGACAAATATGGTGGATCTTAAACTAATCTAGCTGGTGGGGGCTCAACAGCTGAGGAGTGGTTCTTTGCCAATTTCCCTATTCTGATGTCATAATGGGGTGGGGCTGTCCAAACGAGAAGCATATTCCTTAAACCAAAATCTTTCAATTGACTCACAAAAAAATGGATGGATGTTTTTTTTCCATGCTTGGGTTTTTTATATATGAGCTGTAGAGACTAAAATGAAATGCAAAAGGATGCAACAAGTGAGTTTTGCAAAATACATGCATATTAAATACATTGATGTTAGCTATGAAGTAAATGTACTGGAACTTGTAAAGCATCATTCAAAATCATGTCAAAATGGGCAGTAATCCTTCAGACTAGATCTGCTTTTTCAGGCACTATGTATAGCACACTGTTATCTGCATAAAGGTAATGCAAATCTGACAGAGCATACTGTCAGTTGCTTAAACTATAGTAGAAGCCATATTGAAACTTAAATTAATTTAGTCTGTTTTTGACACAGTTGTGTCATACAGAAAACCCTGTAAGCAATCATTTCGAGATTACTGGACAGTTAGGCAAGTGAGCAGTTATATTCATTCAGTTTGCTTGATGCTTATTGATGTTTTACACATTTCTATTGCTATGTAATCCTTGTTGCTAAAACTCAAGAAACAAACCTTATACACCAAACCTAGCTGTGCATATACAAATGCATTCAGGATGAAGATGGACTAACCAACAACTTTTTTTTAGTACTGCAGCTTTAATATTTCACACCGGTCATCTAGGTCATCTTTTTAAGGTTTTATTGGACGTGGCCTTTGAAGGTAGTCCAACATTGAACTAAAGTATTTGTCTGTCTCTCAGGCGCTCATCATATTTCTGGTTGTGTAATGCTCTGGATGTTTACTGCCCTGTGCAGTGGGAGTACGGCAGACTCAACCTCACCTACACGGTTGTCTCCAAGAGGAAGATTATCAAACTTGTGGAGACCGACACTGTCAGGTGAGACAAACCCCTATCTATTGATACTCACAACTGCTGCACCATGCATATTTTCTTGAAAATGAGTCTGCAGTTTGATCACTACTTTGAGGTGCACCCTAGCATACACACTACCTGTGAAATAAGTATTGTAGTTAAAGTCAGGGACATGTGTATGTCTTTTTCTGTAGAGACTGGGATGACCCTCGTCTCTTCACTCTCACGGCCTTGAGGAGACGGGGCTTCCCCCCTCAGGCCATCAACAACTTCTGTGCACGGGTCAGATAGATTTCTGTTTCTTTTCTGATCCTTTGATTTACACATGTGTTTTGACACTAAATCTTGTCTCTTATTGTTTCATTTAGGTGGGTGTAACTGTTGCCCAGACCACGATGGAGCCTCACCTGTTGGAGGCTTGTGTGAGGGAGGTACTTAATGATAATGCTCCAAGAGCAATGGCCGTCCTGGAACCTCTCCAAGTAACCATCACCAATCTACCTGCCAGTGCACAGGTATCAACACCTATAATACATGCTTCATATACACAATTAAACACACTGTGCTTGATTGATCAATTTTTATGTATGTTTCCCTGAAGTACAGGGTGGGCCATTTATATGGATACACCTTAATAAAATGGGACTGGTTGGCGATATTAACTTCCTTTTTGTGGCACATTAGTACATGTGAGGGTTTTAACATAACTTTATTCGTTCATGAGTTTCCGACCTTATATAAAATGTGTTCAATGTGCTGCCCATTGTGTTGTATTGTCAATGAACCTTCTTCTCCCACTCTTCACACACTGATAGCAACACTGCAGGAGAAATGCTAGCACAAGCTTCCAGGCTTCACCATTCACATAAAAGTTTTCCTCATCACTGAACAAAATCTGCGTAAACTGAGGGTCCTTTTCCAATTTTTGTTTTGCCCATTCTGCAAATTCAGTGCGCCGATCTGGGTCATCCTCGTTTAGATGCTGCAGTAGCTGGAGTTTGTAAGGGTGCCATTTGTGAGTAGCTAATATCCTCCAGTGACATGTGGCGAGTGCTATGCTGTGGGTTCTTGCTGAGTGAAGCTAGGACAGCCACTGATTTTTCTTCATTAGTGACAGTTTTCGTGTGTCCACATTTTGGTAAATCCACATTTTGGTAAATCCAACACTGAACCAGTTTCATGAAACTTCTTCCTCTTGAAAAAAAACAAAAGTTGGAAACTGGCCTTAAGTCTAAATGCGTTAAGTTGGCCTTAAGTTTATGGGCTGTGTTTTTAGTGAAACACCAAATGTGCTTGTTTGTATGTTTGTATTAGGATTTCATAAAACATTTGACAATCATGCAAGCAGCGTGACATTCCAATGTTTACAAAAGTATGAACTGCTTGCGCTGAATTGCATTACACCTCTTAAAGATGGTGTGAGTTTGTGTTTGGGTCTCATGTTGAGAGAATTTAACAGCATTCTTAGAAAGGCAAATGTTGCAGGGCACATTGTAAATACTTATTGCAATAGCATCAAGAAAAACTTTGCAATTGTACATTCATGTGCCTTAATTTTCTGTCTCCCCAGACAGAGGTTCTAATCCCAGACTTCCCTGCAGATGAAAGCAAAGGTAGCCATGTTGTTCCCTTCTCCAAAATCATCTTCATTGAGCAGAGTGACTTTAGAGAGGTTAGTACATGCGACTGAGGTAGCCTTAAAAAAAGTAAGAAATGGGACTGCGGGCTCTCTTCCAGTATCTTTACAAGTATCTGTTTTAATGTATGAAACAGTTGTAGATGAGTAATGAAATTTTAATCTGGTTAAACTCCCTGTAGGTAATGGAAAAGGGTTATAAACGTCTTACTCCTGATCAGCCAGTGGGCCTGAGACACGCAGGCTATATCATCAGTGTACAGCATGTTGTCAAGGTGAGGCACAACTTAATGGCAAAGTTGTACATGCTTTTATATGAGATTACTTATTGGGTGAGTTGTAGGATTAACTCAGGAGCCGTGTGTTTGTAGAATTGAAGCTAGTAGACCTAAAAATTGACACCTTTTCAAAAGTGAGAATTTTATAAGTGGGAATTTTATAATAAAGTATTTTATAATAAACATGTGTTTATGCATGTTGTTCCTATTAAATCCCTTGAATTGAGTCACAATTTAAATAATTGTTCCTTTTATCTTTGGAAATAAAATTTTCCTGCTTTGAATGGCTATTGTGCTGACAGGATTGCAGCGGCAACGTGGTGGAGCTGAAGGTGACTTGCACCAGCTCGGACTCTGCTGAAAAACCAAAAGCCTTCATTCACTGGGTCAGCCAGCCACTGGAGTGTGAAGTGCGTCTCTACGAACGGCTGTAAGTGTGTGTGTGTGTGTGTCTGTGTGTTTTAAGTAACTTGTTCTTGTCCTACCAAGAATATTTTGGCACCGTTTTTAAACTTTTAACAAAATGTATCTCTGTCATAAGCTATAGAGTAAACTGGTGTGTGTGTTTGTGATAATGACCATGTTGGTTTGGTATTATGTAATATCTGTTATCAGCTGGTGTGCGTAATTGAAACTTCATTTCTCTTTTTAGCTTCCTCCATAAAAACCCAGAGGACACAGCTGAAGTGCCTGCTGGCTTCCTCAGTGACATCAACCCTGTAAGTGTTTCAGTACTCAGCAGTTAATGGCAGCAACAAAAAGCTGCTTTCAGTCAGTTGTCATCTTGTTCTGCATTTTTCTGATCTCTGCTTTGCTTTTCAGAACTCCATGCATGTGGTTAAAAGTGCCTTAGTAGACCGTTCAGTGAGCAAGGCCAAAGTCTTTGATAAATTCCAGTTTGAGAGAGTGGGTTATTTCTCTGTGGACCCAGATAGTACAGCTGATAAGGTAAGCTACACACAATCAGGAAGACAAGTCTACACAAAGAAAGGTTACATGTATTTTTTCTTTTGATTCTAATCTTTGTCCCTTGGCCTTCTGCAGCTGGTTTTCAACAGGACAGTTACACTCAAGGAGGACCCTGGGAAGATCTGAAAGACCAGTAGATGGAAGCTGGACTTCTTTAGCCAATGTTAAAGAGCAATGTCTTTGTGTACCTGGACTGTCACTGTGCTAAAGGAGTAGACAAACCTACCAATACCTTTTTAAGATCTGTAGAGGTGCTTGGTGGTGGTTGATCTTACTTATGCAATGTTCTTTTTCTTCTGGGTTTGGTCACCTTTTTTGGACTCCTTTCATACTGTCTCTGGGAAGTGACTTACAAACATTTGAAATAAACCATATTTAAGTAACATGTCATTTGCCTGTTTTTTGTCACACATGACAGAACAAATTGTTTTGCACCATTGTGTCTACTTCAGGATCCTATACCGAGCCAGCCAAGCAAACATATATGAACATATTAGCTATGTTTAGAATCTAGTCATGAAAAAATGACTAGCATTTACAAAGGTTAATATTTCTGTTCTGGTTAATCCAAAGTCAAGTGCTTCCACGCCAACACGTATCCAACCATGGACCTTGATTTGTGCACTGGGGCACAGTCATGCTGGTGTAGAAAAGGTTCTTGGTGTTGTCCAAAATGTCGTGGTATGCTGAAGCATTCATATTGCCTTTCACTGGAAGGGGGCATTCCGTAATTAAAAGGTGTGTCCCAATACATTTGTCCACATCGTGACTTTCAAAAGCCTGAGGAGGCTTTCTGAGGAAGGTAAACGTCCCAATCTCAGCCCCTTTAGTGCTCAAACTACAAATCAGAAATGCTTTCCTTAGCGCCGTCCGGTTTCTTTAGCTTCTGTGTGGCTGATTCAATTGTCACCAATCACTAAACCGCAGCCCATTGGTCAACTACGTGCTAACAGATAGAAACCCCGCCCCGTATTCCTCTGCAGTGTCACGAACTGAACACCTCCAGAAGAGAGAACGGTTTAAAGTAAGGCGAAGTCTCTTTTCTTGCGGGTCGTACGGTTGATAAGAGTAATACTTTGCTACACGTTGCTGGAATGCAGCCTGAATTACAAAACAGTACTCATGGTTTACCGAATTCAACCAGGAACCTTGCTAACTGGTAGCACATTTTGCTAGCTAGCATTGGCAGTCTTTCCTGACTGTGAATCCAGTCTGGGGAACTCTTCAGCTCGGAAAGGATTTCCAGTCAGATTTTGCATTAAATCTCAGATTAATTTTTCTTTTAGGGCTGTGCTTCTGTTTAGCACAGTTCAATTTAGTTTCATGGTTGCTGGCTAGCTGCCTTACTCACATTAGGCTGTCAGTGTGATGCCTGAAAGAAATAACAAAAAACTTGTAAAAGCACTATTATATAGCATGAACGAAGACGACTGTATTTAGATTGAGCTGTTGTTTATTTGCTCTGTGTGCAAAAACAGCTGGTTTTATTTGCATTTATGGCTTTATGAACAAACCCTATAATTGTTATTTTGCCATGTGACGCTCCAGGCAGCCAGAGCTCCTTTATGCATGTTGAAACATGTAAACATTTCATATGTCTTATCATTTACATTAAAATAAATATTATTTTAACCCAATTAGAGTAATATTGTCAGCCACTTCTCTTCTCACTGATGCCCACCCCATACCCCCATTGTTCAATATGTTTATGAAACATGACTGTACTGACCAGATACGTGATATGGACAAAGGGATTGGGGCTCATGGCCGTTACACCAACAGGGACATTAATGACATTGCATTCAAATGAATATGCTGTGTTATGGAGTTTGTAACTGTCCACTGTTGTTGGAACAGTTTCCACAATATTTCTGAGTTTCTTTGGGAATGTGTGCCCATTCATTCTGTAGAGCGTTTATGAGGTTAGGCACTGATGTTGGACTAGAAGGTCTGGCTCTCAACCTCCGTTCCAGTTCTGCAGCATCTAAAAGGTGTCAGATGGGGGTCAAGTCAAGTTCTTCCACATTCAACTCAACCTACCTTGTCTTGATCAAGTTTTTGCTATAAAGTGGCCTTTAGGTGTGATATATTTTCTAAGAATGCACTTCCAGAGAGTCATTCAAAACACAGTGAGAGTGCCAAAATATAAAACAAACATTGCCTTGGCCAGCAAAGTGTCTTTAAACTTAATTTAGTAAAATATTGCCATTTTTGTTGCAGGGACCGCAGATAGCGGCACACTGCCGCCATCATGTCCGGCACAGCTACAGTGCTGCAGCAGTTTGTGAGTGGCTTGAAAAGTCGAAACGAGGACACGAGGGCCAAAGCTGCGAAAGACCTCCAGCATTATGTCACCACAGAGCTGAGAGAAGTATGCATCAGCATTGTGTCACCTAGTGTCCACTGAATATTGAATACTGAAGGGAATGTTTCAGTCAAATATATTTCACTTGTATGAGAATGTGGACTAGGGGTGTACATGGTAAAATAATTCTCCTAGTTTTAATTAATTAATCTGTCTATTCTTTCTTATTCTTTTAATTTTCGGAACTAACTAGGCTTAAAGTTGGCTTGCGCCGGCTTCACATTTGTACTGTTTTCCTTTGCAGTTGAGCCAAGATGAAGCCACCACTTTCTATGATGAGCTGAACCACCACATATTTGAGCTGGTCTCCAGCTCAGATGTGAATGAGAAAAAAGGAGGTATTCTTGCCATAGGTGAGTCTGACTTCCTAATACGTCACTGCTTTGATTATCCGATTGAGTCCTCTGTACAGTAACTGATGATCAGATGTAATCATTCACACACTGAGCAAAATTAATCTTGATTCGTTCAAAAGTTTTGTAACCTGAGTTTGGCAATGTGCATTAAACTCCACTACTGAATACTATGTGCTTTTGATGTCTGTTCATGGAGCCCCTTGATTATTTTGAAATGTACAATGTTATGGAAACATGACATTATTTTGTAAAGCTTACATATTGCTACATTAACAAGAAATAGACAATATCAGACAAATATATATATATTTTTTCCGAAGCAGCAGAGCTTCTCTGTTAGTATGCTTACAAATCAGTGTCCTCAATATTTCTGCCGCAAACTTAATTTGCTCTGGTAATCAGTATCTTGTTAATGCTTTTCAGTGAGCTTGATTGGAGTAGAGGGAGGAAATGCCACAAGGATCAGCCGCTTTGCCAACTATCTGCGCAACCTGCTACCCTCCAGTGACCCTGTGGTCATGGAAATGGCCTCCAAGGCCATGGGGCATCTGTCCATGGCAGGGGACACGTTCACCGCTGAGTACGTGGAGTTTGAAGTGAAGAGAGCTCTGGAGTGGCTGGGAGCAGACAGGAATGAAGGACGTCGCCATGCAGCGGTATGATAAAGATCTGATTCTGATCAATATATGCTGCCCATCAAAAAAAAAATTAGGAACACCTTTGTTTCAAGTTAAGTAACTTTTCTTTTAAGTAAAAGACAAAACTAGAACAGGGAAATATGGCTATATATTGATATCACAGTATGTTTTTCATACCATGTCATGGATACGAATGGCGCAAAATCACTGCCATACTTCTTGTTTTATTACAAAGAGAGCAAAACCAGTCCTGTGTAACTGGATTAAGAGTAAAGCTGTATTATTTCTTACTTATCTGTAATTGGTGCTCATATGTTTTGATAGTATTTATAAAATATGCCTGTGCTGGTTCTTTTAACGTCTGTAATATAATATTTTTGATCACATAAAATAATGTCATTCTTGTCTTCCCCGTATTCAGGTACTGGTGTTACGGGAACTGGCTGTCAGCGCGCCCACCTTCTTCTTCCAGCAGGTGCAGCCATTCTTTGACAATATCTTCTATGCAGTGTGGGACTCGAAGCAGGCCATTCGTGAGGGAGCCGTTTCTGCACTCCGAGCCTGCTTGATCCTCACCACCCAAAGAGAGACCAAGGAAATGCAGAAGCCTCAGTGGTACAAGGTGTGTTTCTTACCACTTCACACACACAAGATTATCTGATTCTGCTTACCTAGATAGCAGTGATGATGAAGGACGTTCAAAATGTGTTTCCTTTTTAGCCAAATTATTATCGTTATTTAAGCTGATTTACTGAAGGAGGGAAGGAAGGAAGGGAGTGAGTGAGTGAGTGAGGAGTGCTAATGAGGAGGACAGAGGATGGAAAAGTTGAAGTTCAGCAACTACAGCAGGTCGTCGCCGGAAAAAAAATTAACCCACTGGTCCTTGAGAGGCTTGCATGAAGGAACTAAAATAATACATTTGTGCACATCTAAGCACCATCTGAGCTGTCGTTCTCTCAACAGTGGAGCTAGTGGAATTTGTATTAATGTTTTAAAAAATCTCAGTTACATTTTCATGCCATGGGACCTTTAATGTTTGCCAGTTTTTGAGCCTCTTATTTTTGGATTTTTCACTTTCCCGTTGATCTTGGCCCTCAGTTACAGTGACCAAGTGATTGGATAAGCTTAATAAGTTTTATTTAACAAAGGAACTTATGCTTTTCCAGTTCGTTTTTGATTCTGTCATTTAGATTTTAATTTCACACTATAAATGCTGGACTCAGCTATATTAAAAAATGTAAGTAGATTTTCTAAGTTGTCTAAAATGAAACATTTTAAATAAAACAGATAAATGAGATGTTTAGACTGGCATATTTTAGAAACTCGTTAAAGTGTTCTTTCATTCTGTTTGGGTCTAAAGGTTTGAAAACAAACAAGAGAGAATGTCTTAAAAGGTTTTCTTCCCAAACTTCCCAACTTCCAAAAAAAAAAAAAATTCTAGTTGAATTTTAAGATTTTCTGGAATGCATTTGGGTTTGGGAAGAGACCTGTGAGGTACTGGTGGTTAGGAAATTGTCAATCAAGATATAGATAATGTATTACCACTAGAAATTCCCTTTGGAAAAACAGTTTAATCTTTGAAAAAATTGGTACAGAAATTTGTGAAATTAGTAACTGCTCATTGGCCTTTGTTTTAAATTAGCAAAATAACTTTTTTCATTCCTGGATGTGGGTTGGATTATTCAAATCAAATGCTGGTATTGTAACAATGATCTTTTTGCTAGATGCTTGTTTTTTACTTGATAATTTAATTGATTTACATAATTTGTATTCATACCTGCAGCAAACATTTGAAGAAGCAGAAAAGGGGTTTGATGAGACTCTGGCCAAAGAGAAGGGCATGAACAAGGATGACCGGGTCCATGGAGCACTGCTGATTTTGAACGAGCTGGTCCGCATCAGCAGCATGGAGGGAGAGGTATGGTGTCTTCTATCCAGCACAACTCATAATCCAAACATCTTTGTTGCCCAGGTACACTTACATGGATATCAAATATGACTGCCAGAGGTAACATTATTGGTGTAAATGCTTCCACGGTCCCTTTTTGGTCTATTCTTTGTAAAGGAGAGGTTATTGAAATATTTTAATTTATTTTCAATTTAATTCTAATTAAATTGTGTTAACTGATGACTACTAGCTTCCATTTGCTGTTAGCATAACATTAATATTAACATGGATATTTAAACTATTTCAAGTCCATCCATTTTTTCCTTCTAGTCATGTCCCTTCATATAACTCTTTTTAATCCTCCCTATAATCAGCTAACCACACTATTCCCACTCTGTCTCCAGCGTATGCGAGAGGAGATGGATGAGATCACCCAGCAGCAGCTGGTCCATGACAAGTACTGCAAGGAGCTGATGGGATTTGGCACCAAGCCGCGGCACATCACGCCTTTCACCAGCTTCCAGTCGGTGCAGCCTCCACAGTCCAATGCTCTGCTGGGCCTTTTGGGTTACAGCAGCCCTCAGGGCTTCCTCAGTTTTGGCGCAGTGCCCGCGCCCTCCAAGAGCACCTTGGTGGAGAGCCGCTACTGCCGTGAGCTAATGGAAGAACGCTTTGATCAGGTGAGTCACGCAGAGTTCACCTACAGTCTCACTTTCTGATTGGTTCTCCTAAAAAGAGACTTTGCAGAAAAGTCTGTTTCTCACAATTTTCCCCCTTATCCCAAATGCTAAGTTTACTTCGAGCCACATTGTAATGAGGCTAGGTTATGTGATTTATGATGGCATTTATTTATAAAAATGGACACAGGTACTTTCCATTGCTAAACAAAGCAGCTGTTGCTACCCGCTTATGTCTTTAAAACATAACAGTGTGTCATACAGTGCCTGAAGCTATATAACAACTCAGCATGGATGTAGTCAAGCATGTTATGTTTAAGGTATTTATTTTGCATGATCAGTGAGGTTTAAGCTTCGCTGCTTGTTATCTACATAGATGTGTCCAACCGTTGCCAAGTGCCATCTACCAAACATCAGGGCTCAGTATCTGTTTGTGTATGCAGATAAGCTGCAGCAACTGATCAGCATTCATCTCATCAATTATAACATTGTTATCTTACATCATATATCTTCTATTATTTGGTAAACAGATGGCAGAGATTTTAGGACAGGATTATATGAGACCCAATCAGTCTGAAATATGGGAGCACTTTATTATCATCTTAAATGAAGGATGTAAACCTCACCTGACACTTAGCACAGCTATCATGGGTGAATTTCTTAGATGTTTATCCTAGCAAGATCACATTGTTAATACTATTTCATTTGCAGTAAGGTGGTTTAGGACAATGTTTCTCAACATTTTCAACATTAAGACCAACTTATCTATCACAGCATGTTGCCAAGGCCCACTTGGCCACCTTAGATGATATTAAATAAGCAATTGTGGACTCATGGCCTGTCTCAATTTTAGATTCACGGCCCAATCAAAAGCTTTCACGGCTCACTGGCGGTCCCCGGCCCAGTGGTTGAGAATCCAGGGTTTAGGACGCTGCTTGTCTGACATAGCTCATAACAATCATGTGCCTGTGTGCTCTGTGTGTTTACATGTTTGCACTGGCAGCTCAAACAAATGTATTTATGTTTGCTTTATTATTAGACAAGAAATCATTTGTATAGCTGTGCAAAGTTGTTGCCTTATTGTCCTTTTGTAGCATTTTTTGCAATTAATCAATTGATGAAAGTCATAATGGTCCAGTTACTTGAGTTCAGAAATCATAGTTAGTTGCAGATGTTGCATGTAGCTAAGGATGTGTTATTATGCAAGTATGCTTTTTTTGTACATTTAAGCACAGTATTGTGGATAAATTCCAAACATGTTGTTTTGGCAGGTGTGCCGCTGGGTGCTGAAATACAGGACAGCTAAAAATCCCCTCATCCAAATGACCATTCTCAACCTACTCCCACGCCTTGCTGCCTTCCAGCCTCATACATTCACTGGTAATCACCCTCTCCTTTGATTTAATGTTCAGTTCTGGACAGACTGTCATTATAATCTGCCTGGCAATAATGACTAACCAAATTTCATTTTTGAGTATTAAGAAGTAATAACAATGGCCATAACCATAAGAAAGGTCACAAAGTAGAAATATACGAATAATGCAAGTGCAAGCTGGTGTAACAAGTCATCTATTTCTCACAGGGTTAAAGTAGAAATTCTGATTGCAGTGCGAGGTCCTGTAATAACTCTTGCAATGCTGAATTTGAATCACAACTCCCTGTCTTGCCTCAGATCAATATTTATCAGACACGATGGGGCACCTGCTTGGATGTCTGAAGAAGGAGAAGGAGCGCACAGCTGCATTCCAGGCACTAGGGCTGTTGGTGGTGGCTGTGAGGACAGAGATTCAACCCTATCTATCCAAGATCTTGGAGATCATAAAAGCAGCACTGCCACCCAAGGATTTTGCACACAAGTAAAGAATTTAAATTCAAGGCATCCTTAGCTTCAATGAAGTTTATAGAGAGAGCGAGAGAGAGAGAGAGAGTGAGAGAGAGAGAGAGCGAGCGAGTGAGAGAGAGAGAGTTAAAGAGAGCGCGAGAGAGAGCGAGATGATGATGATCAGCATTTCACATCTCTAAATTTCAGATAGCGTAATGAATCATAGGTGGGACGTTTTCTCCAGTGATTGGCGCGCGATTGCTCCATCACTGTTTTACTATTTATTTTAAAGAGTGCTTAATATACAGTTTGACTTTTTGCTAATAATGTTTCTGTTTAAATTTTTGCCTTTTTTACTCAGGAGACAGAAGACCATGCAGGTAGATGCCACAGTCTTCACCTGTATCAGCATGCTGTCTAGAGCCATGGGACCCAGCATTCAGCAAGATATTAAGGAGCTCTTGGAGCCTATGTTAGCTGTTGGCCTTAGGTAGACAACTCTTATCGTTTCTTTATCATCTTCTGCATTAGTCTGGACTGTACTTGCATTTAATAAAATTTTTAGTTATTTATTAGTACATATTTTTATTTATTTAATTAGTTTTACAAATATACATCTAGATATCCTTAACATTATAGTACGTTAATATCTTTAGGTATTCTAAATTCTTATGCAACATACTACCTTTCATGAACATTTTCTCTGTTGATTATATGCCAGCCCTGCACTGACAGCTGTGCTGTATGACCTGAGTCGGCAGATCCCTCAGCTAAAGAAAGACATCCAGGACGGTCTTCTTAAAATGCTGTCACTGGTGCTGATGCACAAACCACTCCGACACCCTGGCATGCCAAAAGGCCTGGCACACCAGTTGGCCTCACCCAGCCTCACCAACATCCCTGAGGCCAGCGACGTTGGCAGCATCACACTTGCCCTGCGCACCCTGGGAAGCTTTGAATTTGAGGGTACCACAGGCAGCCTTTTAATTTCTGTCTGTGTGGGAATTCTAGATTTTATTTCTTTATTTCAGGTCTTTTTCAGCTCTATTTTCTTTTTAGCAGTGTTTGTTAGTGGAGGAGCGATACAGTAATAGTGTTAATCAGAGTTTAATTAATGGAAATCAATCAATGCTTTTTTTTTTTTTGATGTAAGTCAATGTCCTTTTTATGTATTAAAGAACAAGTATCTTGCTGAACTAAGAGAATACTTTGTAGCGTGATGTTTTCTGCCATTACCCTGAACTAACCCTGTTCTTTTCTGACACTTTTCCTAGGCCATTCATTAACGCAGTTTGTGCGACACTGTGCCGACCACTTTCTTAACAGTGAGCACAAGGAAATCCGCATGGAAGCCGCACGCACCTGCTCTCGTCTCCTCACGCCCTCCATCCACCTGATCAGTGGTCACGGTCATGTGGTCAGCCAGACTGCTGTGCAGGTGGTGGCAGACGTCCTCAGCAAACTGCTGGTGGTGGGCATCACTGATCCAGGTGAGTTTTTTTAATACAATTTGTAGTAGTTTTAGATTTTTGAGGACAATAATGTTTTCCCTCAGTAGTAATTCACTTTTTGTTATGTATGTGTGGGATATTTCCAGATCCTGACATCCGTTATTGTGTGCTGGCCTATTTGGATGAGCGCTTTGATGCCCACCTGGCACAGGCTGAGAACCTGCAGGCGCTGTTTGTAGCATTAAATGACGAGGTGTTTGAAATCCGAGAGCTGGCCATCTGCACCATCGGTCGTCTTAGCAGCATGAACCCGGCCTTCGTTATGCCCTTTCTGCGCAAGATGCTCATACAGGTAAAAGAGGACCGTGTAGGGAGAAAAGATGATGCATAAGGGATAATTGTGTAAATGAACAGCAGATGGCGCAATTATGTTGCTCATTTTGTGGCAATTTGTGAAGGCATCCTGCGGCCATAGTCACAAGCTGGTAGATTATTCTTGTAAGACAACTGTGGATTTGCATCACAGGGACTAATACTGAGAAACAAGCAGTAAGTAGTTTTAAAACATGAAAGCTGCCAGCGCTATTGCGGTTTGATAGCCTATTAAATTAATACGTTTTAATGTAGTACTTTGTAATATTGATGATGTAAATTGTCTCAGGAATCTCACAACAGAATTATTTTTTAAATTATCTGTCATGTAACAAATAATATTTCCTCCAGATCCTGACTGAACTAGAACACAGCGGCGTTGGGCGGAACAAGGAGCAGAGTGCCCGCATGTTGGGCCATCTAGTGTCCAATGCCCCCAGACTCATCAGACCATACATGGAGCCTATTCTCAAGGTATAAAAAACCTCTCAGATCTGTGCAGTCTTGGTTGGAGCCTGACTGACATGAAAAAGTTAGGATTTCAAAATGTTCTTAATCATTAACCTACCCTAAAAGAATTTAATATGGCCAGTTAGACTTTTATTGTGAGCTGTACGTGGAGTATATTTTGACCCTATTAAAAGATATTTTAGGTGTTTTAGTTCATTTAACTGCTGATATGGGTTCAAATAAACCAATGTTATATTACAGTGATCAAAGTGAATGAATGGTGGCATTGCAGCACCTTTAAAGTAAACAGTTGAAAAAATGTTTTTTATCTTGCTATAAAACTTCAGTACACATTGAGCAGTAAGTTATATATATTGTGCTTATGTTGTCTAAATTGCTTGAATAAATATCAGAGTGTATTGTCACATGCCCGACCGTTAGAATACTTCCTTCTATCTAGATGACTTATGCTTTTGCTCTTTCTCCAGGCACTTATTCTAAAGCTTAAAGATCCTGACCCCAATCCTGGTGTAGTCATTAGCGTCCTAGCCACCATCGGGGAGTTGGCCCAGGTAGGAACTCATCTCTCCTCACTGACCTTGACCCATGACCTGAAAGTGACTCCATATGTCATTTTATTCAGGTGGCCTGGATATGGCAGGATAGGGAGGAGTTCAGGGTTAAGTTCAGGGTAGCTGCACAGAGGAGAATCAGTGCAGGTGATGCCAGAATTGAGACAGGATATGCAGAATCTTCAAGCCGACCTTCAGAGGTGAGAGAGGTCAGAACGAGTACACACAAGTGAGGTGCATTGTTTGTTTTGAGCAATGGAAAGGGTGCATAAAATAAGGTAAGAAATCAAGTAGTAGTATATGCAAAACCCACACCATGGGGAGTGACATGTTTAAAAAAGATATTTCATGACAAATAACTGTTTTACATTTGTTATTTTTTTTATTATTATACTAATCAGTGTTTTGCGTTCTGTTTTTTGAAAAAACTTTTTTTTACAGGAAAACCAGCAGTGTATCTGATTACATGTTTTTATGTGTGCGGTTGTAGGTCAGTGGGTTGGAAATGAGAAAGTGGATGGATGAGCTTTTCCCCATTATAATGGACATGCTACAGGATTCATCTTCACTTGCAAAAAGACAGGTATGTTGAGTTAGAAATCAAAAAGATGTACTTAATTTCTTGCAAAGTGATTTTATATACTTCACATGCACCATATCTTGCAGTTGTTTTTTTTTTCATAACCTGGAAATGCCACCGTAAAACTAAAATCCAAGACACATTTATTATTTACTACTTAAAAGTTTTCATTTCCTCTATGAAACTAATGTAACATGCAGGTCCAGTTACTACCTACTTCTGAAATTAATGCGCAATAAAGTACATTTTGCAGCATGCTGTTTGTCCTGGAATGGCACATGCTAGTTATGCATGGCATACTCCTTTTCGCACCTCTTCCCAAGTTTCTGTCAGGACGATATCCAGTGAAGGTTGAGCAGTATTTCAGAGTTACTCTCAGCTGCTTAAGGCCTTGTGCAGTGAAACCTTAGTTTTTAGTACCATTGTTCGAAGGAATGGTCAACATTCCCCACTTGTACAGACACATTCCCTAAAGTTTTCACAGTTGGTCCTCTGTTGTCTTATCCTGTTAGATCCATCAGGGACTTCATAAGGTCAGAATTGATTTAGGTTGGTGTTGGTTTTTTATAAGTACACGAAAGCCAAAGTAACCGAAGACCTTGCTTCTCAGCTGCTGCCCTACTTTCTCCTTTCTTTTTTTGAGTCATGTGGATATTGTTTAATTTAATTGGTTATTAGGCCAGTACTGAACTAACTGTCTAATTATAATACAGCGTTTTATTTTTTCTTTAAGTGCTTTTAGACTGTTTCTAAACTGCCATTTGGACTCTAGTTAATGTTCTTTAATAAATGTGAATTTGTATCGTCTGTGATCGTGTTGTTCTGTTCAGTCCTTGAGGACAATGGTCCAGCAGAGTTGGATTATTTCACTCCTCAAGCACATTTCCTGAACTTTCTGTCTAACTGCTAAGCTAAATCCGGAGTGTGTTTTGTAGGTGGAACTCCCAGAGGGTGCTATGGTAAACAGCTCTGGCCTAGAGTGGGGTTAAACATAACACTATTCATTATTGGTCATTCTATTCTATGGCCCCATTAATCCGGGTTGATCATTATTATGTTTCTGTAATCAAACATTAAATAGGTCAAAAGAATAACATGCTTGTCTCTAAAACATTTTTACATCATCATACACAATCCTGTTGACCCATAATATCAAAGTTCAGTTATACCGCAAAACAACTCCACCTTTTACCAAGCAAAAATGTCATTTTTTTAACGCAGATGTAAGAATAATAAGAATTCTGTGTGAAATCCAATTTCAGAGCTGTTAACACATTTGTTGTCTCATTCACTAGGTGGCGCTGTGGACTTTGGGCCAACAGGTGGCTAGTACTGGCTATGTGGTGGAGCCCTACAGGAAGTACCCATCTCTGCTGGAGGTGCTGCTCAACTTTTTGAAAACAGAGCAGAACCAGGGTATCAGGCGAGAGGTACTTCCATTATTTAACCTTCTAATGACATGATTTCATTTTAGGGTTGGTGGAATGTCTGCAACAAAAACCAAACCTCCCCCAAATTACTGTGATGGGAAATTTCTACATGAATGCAGCCTCACCTGGAATAGACTATGCCTACTTATAGAACAACATAAATACGTCTTATGCAT
>JBBMFX010000016.1:3660048-3673333 GCA_037832545.1 Rhabdalestes septentrionalis | reverse complement strand
ATAACCATTTATTAAAAATGTTACAAAAAACCACATGATTTCAAAGGGTGTCCTAATTTTTTCACATGACTGTAGTATATGTTGACTTGTGGGCATTTGCATTGTCCATCATAAAATTGATGACAAAGTTTTAGACTGAATTCAAGAATATCATAGGGAATCTGAACACTCTGCTTCTGTACACTTCTGGGAAGACTTTACACTGTGGTTGGAACATTGCTGTTTTGATGACTGAGTTGATTGTGTTTTCAGCCACAAAAGTGTTGTTTTTTAAGATATTGTCCTTTAAAAAATAGATATTAGTTTTTCAGACTATGAGGTTTCCTATTTTGAGTGAATTTCTATCTGATAAAGTTTGCATTAATTTGTTTAAACGTAGGTTGTATCTGGGCACCAGAGATGGGGAATCAATATTCATTTCATGGAATTATTTATTTATATCTCACGATATTTCCAATGATCGCTCATTTGCCATAATCCAGAGATATTATCCCAAAACTGTTCACCTTGACCCGGTGTGCCATTACTCTTGTCCAATGTGAATGGTTTTGCCCTAAAATGCCGGGGGGCTATTTTGATAAGCAAGGGGTCATTGGAAAGATGTCACCGAGCCCTATCTAACTGTGAAGTTTTATATGTAGAGTGCAAGATATAGTTTTCATATTTAAAATTTACATTTAAAGTTATTTTAGGCAAAATCCATGTTGGTGAGGGAATTTCACAGAACGCAGTCCAGCCCCCTTCTAAATAACAGCTAATTGTATTCACGAGGCATGGCCAATCAGCATCTTTTAAACATTTAGAACTCAATATAAAGAGCTCAAAAATCCCACATTTAGAGTTGCCTTTTGTTAAAGTGCAACATTTAGATTTAGAGCACAACATTTAGCTCTAAATGCGTGAAAATTGCACTAATTGATGTCAAAATGACACCTCTAAATTTGTTCAGCTGTTTTTACAAATGGCACCCCATAGGATTGGAGTTGATGTCAAAATCAAATAATAGCAATTCCCCAGTTCATGTCGCAAGTTTGTGAAGTGATATCACCAACAGTTCATTTAGCAGATTCCAGTTTGTAATGCATCAACAGTTCCTGCAATGAATGCCAGACAGTGTGTTTGAAATATGTCTTCGTTGCACTTTTTATATAGTTTGTTTTATTTTTATTTACGAGTTGAAAAATTTGTGCAGTATGTGGTCAACATCACAAGTCTTTAAATATATTGTTGTCTACTGTTATACATGTCAAACTCTGCGGCACTGTTCGAAAGGTCACTGATTAACACGTTCTATTCAGTGTTGTGATGGTTAAAAAAAAAAAAATTCAGCTTAACTTAAGTATTGCTGTATATACCCTGTGGATGAATAGTTTTGGAGCAATAGTTTTGGGGCAGAACCATTATAGCAGCTGCAAAGAGGGACCAACTCCATAATGAAGTCAATGTATCTGAGCAGAATCATTGAAGTCCCTGCTGCTGTAATGATCATATAATAAAGACAAAAGTAATCGAAAGCCTGATCCCTGCGAAAATCAACCAAAGTAAAACTTTCAAAATAAAAGGTTGGGGGGGAAAAAAACTTGCGTTAAGTTCCCAACCCTATTCAATATATATGCACATTTCAAAACGTACTGTTCAACCCTCAGACTATGCCTCAACACCAACCTATTAACTTAAATACTTATATCTGAAGTTATTAGAAGTGCTATTGTGTGGGCAGGATTTTGAATAAGGTTATCCAATCAGATCAAAAAGATATGGTAACAACATAGTAACCAATATAGCCTTCATTCTATTGGATGAATAGTGACTGCCAATGGTAATTTAAAAGTAAAATACCCTTTTTTGGTGTAAAAAAACTCAGATATAAGGAGACCTTAAGTTAAAAAATACAGGATATGAGCCATTTAATAATTACGCACCTTTCTGTCAAAAATTCGGATTGACATTTCCATTGAATTGCCAGCCAATTGAATGACAATAATGGACATTTTAAATCGGTCTCTTTCACAATAAGAAAAAAGAGCCGTAAAGAAAGACACGCTTATTTGCATATCTTGATACAACATGTAATTTTTTTGCAATTCAGCGTCTAGATGTATGTTGCATTTTAAAATCAAAACTTCAAAATGATGTCTAAATTGATCATTTACTACTGTAATCACATTTGACAGCTTGAGACAGTATTTAGATTGCCATATCATGCCATTTTTTCTCAGAGCGTTATAGTTGAAGTGATGTTTTTATGAGCTGTGCTGCTATGGCTTACTGGAATGAGGCACAGAAATGATTCAGCCAGGAATGACAGTTAATGTCCATGGCCGTTGCTGTATCAAGTCTGTTTATCTGTTTTTGGTGATCAGAAAGCACATTAGAATGATTCACAGCTGTTGCCTGAAAGACAAGCAGATTTTTTCCATCTTTCTCACTGTCACCCACAGCCTGCTCTCTCTTAGATGAGGAGGAGCACAGCCAGTTTGGCTTTAGCCTGTGTCTTCTGCTTTTGTCTTCTCTCATGAAATAACTGACATATGAGAAGTGCCTAGTTACTGCTCAGTCTTGACCAGACATGTTCATTGGGTAGTTTTACACAATGCAAAATATGTATATCTTGTTTTATCTTGTATGAGATTGTATCAAAATATTATAAGCGACTAATGTGTATGTACATACATACATATATTTGCATAAAATATGTGTGTGTACATATGTATATACTCTTGAGATATTAATGTAATCCCATAATGAACATATTTTGCCTTTTTGCTGTGTTACTAAGCTAATTTCAAAGAATAGCTAAGCTCTGTTCCTGACTAGTAAGTTATGAACTCTGTGGCTGAACGTTCATTTTAAAAGTTCATTTTTTATATGTCTAATTTAGTTTGATATATTTCAAATTTTATTGACATAAAGGTCTATGCCTGTTAATTTGCCCAAGAAGTGAAAAAAGTGTGTAAATACTAAACACAGTTTGCAAGACTTCTAGTTTGTTGTAGTTTTACTGTATATTTGACATCTTAAAATATGTCACTGAAAAAAAAAAGGCTTGTTTTATGTTGGCATGAGCATAAAAATGTGTAAGAAGAACGTATGTAGCATATGGGTGTTGGATTGCTTTCGTGAGTGTGTGTGTGTGTTTTTATTATTCTCAACTCACAATCCCATCCATCAGTAAAACAGTATTAAAGTAAAACTATTAGAGTCTAATTATGTTGACTGATAACATTATAATCTTTGTATGTCGATAATCACCATGTTGGTGTGGTTGGTAGGCATGGGGTGCTGCCAGGAAAGTGTCTAAAGATGACTGGCTGGAGTGGTTGCGGCGTCTCAGCGTTGTCCTGCTGAAAGAGTCATCCTCGCCTGCCCTTCGCTCATGTTGGTCACTTGCCCAGACCTACATTCCTCTGGCCAGGTGAAACCTACTTACTGACCATGCTCTTCCTTTTCACATGAACACTCTCCCAGTAGTGTTCAAATTTAATGGTGCTTTTCATGGTTGTGTATGATATTTAATTTCGGTGATTTGTGAACTATGACATGTACTTTGGCATATAAACATCTGGATTAAACTAGATCTGTCTCTCTGTGCAAATGAAGGTGCATTTTTTCTCTTGCACTAGGCCTATATGGCTAATGTTTCTCCGTCTTGTGACCACAGAGACCTGTTTAATGCCGCATTCCTGTCTTGCTGGTCCGAGCTAAGTGAGGACCAACAGGATGAGCTGATTCGCAGCATTGAGCTTGCATTGACCTCCCAGGATATTGCTGAAGTCACCCAGACCCTGCTCAACCTGGCTGAGTTCATGGAGCACAGTGACAAAGTAAGTTAGAGAATTTAAGTTCATATTCACAGTTTTTTAACATTCATTTTGTGATCAAATGCTTCTGATTTGCAGGGCTGTTACATCAATTTTAGCATAATACGAATTGGGTTATGCAAGGTAATGCTGCAGATGTGTCAATAGGAAAACTGTTTAACCAAACCAAAAGGAAAAATGTGGTAGTAATGGGTATTGCCCTCCACACATCAGACTGGGGTTTGATTCTCACACTGTAAGAGTCCTTGGCTAAGACTGACTCTATATTCATCTACCCTTTGTGCCTGTATACTTCTAATTCAGATGAAAGCTGCACTGGCCTAGGGCTTCTTCCAAATATGCAAGTGTAAATTAAGTAAAGTAGGAGGCCTAAATTATATTATTTAATGTGGAGTTTTCTTCACCATTCAGGGATTAGGTTTTGACATCCGGATGTGCGAAAAATAAGTCAGGTTTCACACCACATGATAAAGTTTAAGCATGAAGCTTTTAACTGATGCTTAGGTAACATTTTCTACTGTGTATGTAGTAACTTTACAGTGACATTCAGTCCAGATTTGAACTTGTTTCTGAATTTTTATTTTGTCTTTAAACATTTGTTATCTGCTGACCTGATCATCCACTTATAGTTGATTAATGTTCTTATTTCTACAAAGCACAGGACCTAGTGTGCATTACTCTTTTGCTAAATGTTTAAAGTCATGTTTGCTTTTGAGACAGTTACTATTTGATTGGCTGAGGGCAGAATTTACTGAACCTGTAGTGGCTGTGAGTAGGTTTGGTGTGACTTTCAGTGACAATCGTACATTGGAAATTGAATTTCATGTTAAGATTTGTGGAAATAATTTAAATGTCTTCCAGCCTTAAACCTGTGGTGCCTAGATAAACCTCTTTGTGATGGAACATTTTATTCACTTGTTATATTTTGATCCTGTAAAGCATTAAATAAAACTGTAATAGGGGTGATTTATCCTAAATCATCATGAACTGTATCTTTCAGTAGAGATTTGCGTGTGTTGTCCTAATATTATGTGAAAGAATTCCAACTCATTGTCTCAAGCCCAGAACTGTCTAAAGCGTGAAAGTATGAATCACTGCTACATTACTAAATTGATGGGAGTTCAGGGATAATGTGCTGAATTCTTTTATTGCTCTGAGAAGATGCGAAAGTAGATATAAAAGAAAAAACTGCTGTTTAATATTTTGTCATTCAAGTGACCTGCAGAACAATTTTGTTTTTATAAAACAGCCCACATATTTGCCCATGTTTGCAAAGTGGATCTTTTTTCTCCACTTTTTTGTTCATGTTCCGATCTCACTGTGTTGCAGAATACACTTGAATGAATTGTATATCTGTTCTGATCTGCCTAACATCACACTGATTACAGACTGAGTGTTACACATATTCACTAGTTTTAAACTGGGATGGTGTACTGTAATATTGCACTGAACACATTGGAAGCACTGAAGATAGTTGCTTTCTTATGTAATCCCTCTCACAACATTATTTCATTAAAGAGCATATCCAGTCATAAAATCTTTACCACGTTTGAAGCCATTTTACAACACTCAGCTGCAGATGTCTGACGAATTCTACATCAATGCATTTATTTCAACCTGCCCTGATGTTCAGAGAACAGACACTGACCCTTATTTGCTTTGCAGCAGCGTAATGTTGACAATCTCCATTGCTTGGCTGTAAAACAGTTAATACATTGTTTTATTAATGTAGTTACTTATTTTCTTACTTTGTTTCTTTCATGTCAGGGGCCACTTCCTTTGAGGGATGATAATGGGATCGTTCTCCTAGGGGAGAGAGCTGCTAAGTGCCGTGCCTATGCCAAGGCCCTACACTACAAAGAACTGGAATTCCAGAAAGGCCCGTCTCCCCTAATTCTGGAATCTCTTATTAGGTAGGAAAAAACTGATTCACATTCATTAAATTCATAACAAAATCTAAACTGAGCAAGCATACATTACTGTAGGGCTTAATTATTACTTTATTTTATGTCCTGAATGACATTTGTTCGTTTTAAGTCTTCAAGATTTAATCTTGCAAATGTGTTTAAAGACGCATAGATGATCTGGATCATATTATTCCTTTTGCCATGCATCCAAATTGTGAGCATTATAGACCAAATTCTGGATGTCTTCTCATGTCAGTGTGCACGTTCCTCTGTTTTGTGGGCGTCTGTAATGATTTCACCAAGTTAATATGAAGTAATCCAAGCGTTAATCCAAAGAAAGTGATTTTCAATGTTCTTCCAAGTCTTGCTTGCACTGAATAGTCCTAAAGTTTCATGATGCTTCTGCTCAGTAAATTTACCAAATAGCTTCTGCGGGAAAGTAGTTAAAAGCCTCTCCCATGACTCTTCTATAAAGGTTAAGGTGGAATGTCCTTTATGGTTTTGACTTGAAATGCCTGGATTTTAGTGCTTCACGTTGCATGCACACTGTTCAAAGTTGTATTCCGTTTCATTTGCCATGACAAGTTGCAAACATCGCCAGGTTATGTAAGTTTTGTGATGAAGTTCAAAACATAACACTATATAAACAGGGCTGTGTTTGCAAATCAAATCCAAAATAGTCATTTCAAACCTTGTTTGGGACAACAAATAGCACTGGGTTTAATTAACTGATGTATATTCTCTGAGTTACTGTTACACTGATTTTACTGCTTTCAGTTATGATTTTTTTTGAAGTACTTTTCTGAAATGCAATGTATCTTCTACACAGGAATGTGAGTTTTCTGTTTAATGTTTCTTTTTGAATTTCATTATGTTCTGCTGTGTTTTCACTTTAAAGCTGTAGAAAAATTCACAATTAACAATTGTTCGCTCATTTCAGTTCATAGACTTGTTGGTTCCATTGATCATGTTCAGCATTCAGTCTTGAAAGGTGGTTCCATTTTCAAAGAAATGTTCAAGGCAGCTGATGTGTGTGGGAGTAGCTCTTTATGAAATTCTTTTAATAGTGAAAAACAGCTTTTATTGGGAGGGACAAGAGTTAATGTGGCAGTAAATGAGGAGTTAAAGTGTCAGTAGGGTGCAAAATGGAAAGAGTGGAGAAATTAAATACTGACGGGTTCAATTTTATGAAAAGTGAAGGAGACATTTGTGTACATTCCTGTTTTTTCTAGATTTACTAGAAGTTAAATACACAAAAGAGTGGTTTTTGAGTTTTGCACACTATGGAATAACAGTTTTAGCTCATATTTCTTAGCATCAGACCATTGTTTAGATCTGACCCATACTTTAAACCAATATTAATACATAAGATATTTTTAAAAACACTGGGCTCCTGTACTGTTGTCTTCATTAATATATAGTTTTTACTAAACTTCTAACATGCTCCAAAAGAATATTACATGTAACAGTTACAGGTTATGTTGGTACTGGCATTAACTGATGCATAATTGAAAATATCTATTATCATTTGTGATCTCAGGTTGTTGCTAAGTTGTACTCTTTCATTGATATCAAATCTTGGGAAACATGGCTTCTTCACTCGAGAGTTCTGAAACAAAAGAGCACAGACATTTTTGTTTCCATAGCTTTTAAGGTTTTGAACAGTCCTGCACATCCTCAAGCCCCCTAAATATTGGCATTATATCAATATACTGTGAATACAAAGAGCAGTGGTATCTGTTCTCCAGGCGTTTCATTGGAGTCATGCCTCGTTTTATCCATTGTGTGTCTGGCATGGCCTTCCCATGGACCTGTTTTCAATTGTGGAGTGCCTTGATTAGAGCCAGCAGCAAGATGTTTTCAGTGCACCCAGCTGGTTCTCACCTCTCTAGGATTTCCCATAAACAGGCTTTACTCCTTGGTGTCTGATGGACTTATTTTAGAATTATTCTACTATAATTGGGGAAACAGCTTCTGTGGGATACTTCTGAGATTCATTGTTTAGAGGGCTCTGCTTGGAGCTGGATGCGTTTTAGAATGTTTATAGCACATCGCTTCTCTTTCTGTTCAGGGCGTTTTATGCCATGCCACTGTGGTGGCTTTGATGATTTGATTTGGTTATGTGATCCGAGATTTTTCTTGGAAAATTCCATTCAGAATACTTGGATGGTCAGAGAAGATGCTCAGTGATCTGTCACTCTAGACTTTTGGTAGACAGAGTGGAAGATTTGTTGGATTTTGAGACGAATCATCTGAAAATAATTTGAAATTTTGGGATTATTCAAAAACAGGGAATTCAAAATGATTCCAAAGGGTTTGGTTTGAATAGGAATTCCACAGCGAGTGAGTTGGAAATGTGGATCGTCATGGATTTGACACGTTTGATCAAAACGGAGCAAAAGCAAATGATTCAGCCATATGTCGGCTCTCTTTACTGGCATTGAATGTCTCAATACTGAATCAGATTCCCCTAAGTGATTTATATTTTATCCTGTATTTTCGTTATGCCACTATTGGTTATGCAAAGCTGTCTAGATTTCTGGGGAAAACTCTTTACTTAAGCCAGAAGCTGCAGTAACCAGGTGCTCTTTCAAAGCCAACCTTGCTTTCCACTCTGTAGTGACCAAGATAACTGCTACCACTGACCAATGGCGCTTTCACCTGGCAAAATGAACTGCGCCATACCTCAAACACATGTAACAGCCCAGAGCCAAGCTCACTGCATCACTGCTTTCTGATTGATCCAAAAACAACAATGTAGATACAAACGAACAACTGGCAAGCTGGTGAAGTACCAGCACTACTGTCTGTCTGTCTTTTTTTTTTTGGCGCTAACAAATGTATGTTTAATGCGGTGAGAAAAAAACAAAAAACAGTTTCCAGACCATCAGTATCAAGGTAGCTGGGTTAGGTATGGATCATATGGCATGATAAGGATGATAACAAAAAAAAACCTGAATAAACAAAAGACAGAAAAATCTTTCTGCTTATTCGAATTGAGCTGCCAATGCACCAGAAACACTTTTACTGGGCTGAGATACACTGCAAAATCTAAGCATCCTGAATTATTCCGGAATGTTACAGTACGGTTTAGGCACAGCACAGTTCTTGTTTGGTCATGGAAAAGTACCTTTAATAGATCACAGATTGGTATGAAGCTTAAAAAATATGGGCATGATATCATACAAAAGTTTTTTGTAACAAGTTTTTTTTGCAGGAATTTGATATTTATAACCATTTGAATGGGACCAAATGAGCTTGATCAGGATGGATTTATTACTTTTGGTAATGTTAGATGTAGAGACTTTCTCAGATAAAAATGAGAACAATGATGGCTGCCCCATTGTGCTCTCCTAATGCCAAGTTACGTCTTGTTTGGGCATGTAGTTCAACTTTCCACTTTTGCTAGTATTTGCTAGTTTGCTGCTTGTTGATTTTTTTTTAGCTGACAAAGTTTTTATTAATCAGATGCAGGATACATTTTCTTTGATTTTGAAACTTTTATTTAATTTACTTTATATTAAACAATAATATATTAATGAAATCATGCAATTTGTCCTCCCGCAAGCTTTGTGAGATGTGAGTTTGGCCTTTTTTGGATAAAGTTTTGAGAGCCCCCTTCCCTCTGCTGTGCTGGGGTTGAGTGCCCTGGGTTTGGATGAAATATGTGAAATGTGGTTATGGAATTCTGACAGGTCCCTTATATAATATTTTTTTATCAATACCATCAACAATGGAACTGTTATTAAAATACTCCAGACATAATGCCACAATTCCAGAGCGTGATGGTTTGAAGCACACACTATAAATAAATAATTATACAGTATATTATATTACATTGTGTGATAAGTTTTTATCACAAGTTTTAAGGTCATGAATGTGAGACTTTTGTTTTAGTCACTGATTAGTCGTTGCCATGCATTCTGACTCTTCTCTGCTCAGTACGAGGCCACATAAAGCCTGTGATGACATTAGCAGGCAGCAGCTTTGCTATAGCAGATATGTGGCCAGCTTATCCCAAGTTGAATAAAAGTTGGATTGAAGAGTGGTTATAATGGGTCTAGGCACTGCCTTGTCTTTTGGCTCACTTAACCATGGAGCATCCCAGAGTTCATAAACTTGAGTGATTATGACAGATATGGAGACAGAATGGGTTTCAGGATATTTTTTAGGGTTGAAGAAGTTCATCCTGAAATGCTTTTTATATGTGTAAGGCCATTTTATTTGGATTAATATGTAATGATTGAATATGTTGTCCTAAAAAGTGATGATTTTATGCATAAGTAATAAGAAGCAGCATTTTTTATTGTCCTGGGAAGAACTTAATTTCTACTGTTTCAGCTTCTGATACTGCTATTTAAGTGTAGACATGAACCATTATGGAAGCTGTTTTTTTTTTTTATAGGCCTTTGCTGCCCAGTTTTTGCGATAAAAGCACAACATCGAATACCCCAGTTATTTCAGTTCCAGGCCAGTTTAACAGAGTCATTTAAACATAATTCTACTGGATTAGCCTGTTAAGCACCTGTAGAGTGTACTGTTAAGCAGAACTGCACTCAGATACAAGATACATTTTCTATTATTTTGAACCTTTTATTTCATTTACACAGAATTTTAAACATTAATATATTCATGAAATCCTGAATTTTGTCCTCCTGCAAGCTTTGTGAGATGTGAGTTTTGGCCTTTTTTGATATAGAATAACGTTCTGAGAGCCCTCTTCCCTCTGCTGTGTTGCAGTGGAATGCCCTGTGTTTGGATGAAATATGTGAAGTGTGGTGATGGTATTCTGAGAGGTTGGTTATAACTTAATTGGGCATATTTACTAATGACTAATCATTTGGATCATGATGGATCATGATTGGACATATTTACATAACGACTAATCATTTGGAACATGATTCAAATACTGTTTAGTATTTGTCTGTCTTTAAGTTAAAAATCCATTTTGGAGTAATTGTGTGACTCCAAAATGGTAATTTTGACACCAAGTAAACTCTCACAACTCTGGCATTCTCACAAAAAAGGTAGCCAGCCATTCTGTCAATCCTGCTGGTGACTATGGTTGTGGCAAAGGTCAGAACCCTGAAATAACACAGAAAAACAGTGGTGTGCATTCTGCAGGACTGTCTGCCCAAGCTTCTCTTGTGCTGTGTCTTATAATTATAACAATACTTTATTTATATAGCACTTTTCAAAAACAAAGTTACAAAGTGCTGAACACACCAAAGTAAATGAATAAAATTAAGATGTAAAGATCATTATAAAATAATCACATAACAGTCAAAATATGATGCATGATATTTCCACAGTAATAAAACCCTTAACTCATCATAGCAAGAAGAGTAGCTTTCCTAAATTTACAAGAAAATGCTGTCTGCTAAACAGCTTCTCTCTGGGTCCCATAATGATTATGTAATTCTTACTCTTGTAATTTGTTGCTTATAATGAAGGGAGCCTATTATATTTAAACCTGGCTTTAAACCCAACCAAAGAAGAAGCCATTTTACTGAGGGCTTGATTAGTAGAGGTTGAAGCGGAGCTCTTTATAGCTTCCTATTAAATGAGTTAGCCACAGAAAATTTTAGAGGACTCTGTGATGAATGGGTTGGAGAAAACTGTCAGGATACATGTGTGAGTAAGAGGTCAAACTAGGCCACACAGTTTCTGCTATGGTGACCTCATATGGACCTCCAAGGATTCCACAGGACCCCCACCAGCTATACTAAGACTCAAGGATGTTTATAGAACAAGAGGAACTTAGACAAAGAATGACTGTGAGGCCTTTGTTATTTTTGTGACTTGACTTGTATTGCCTAACACTTTAGTTGTTCACTGTTTATTGTGCTTTTTTATAATCTGTTTATTATTGTGTGAATAGCATTTTATTGATTTTATATGTTGTTTATACGTGTAGTTCTGTATTATATCAAGACAGCAGTACTGTTTGGTTAAATGTGTGTGAATGTACATTTAAAAAGGAATAGTTCTCAGTATTTAGTTTGATTGTGAATGATATTTAGACTCATGGGTTTATTAAATGCATATGAATTGCAACTCATGGCCTGTAGTTTTGGATATTATTTCTGGAGTCAGACATACAAACTCCAGACACAAGGAGCAGTGACTTTTGGAGTAGGGGCTCAGTGCCACCAGACCCGTACGGTGAAAGTAGTTTCAAATTCATATAGTTGTTTCCAATGTTTTATGCATGACAAAACAAGACATTTTTAAAAAGACAATTTAATTAACCATTCAGTGGTATATAGAGCTGTACACATTTTACATTTTACATAATTCAGTGTCGTCTATCTGTAAATTTGGTAAAAAACCTGTCAAAGGTGGTTATTTCCATTCTAACAAAGACCAACACCAATGAAAACATCTTGTGTGGATGGCATATTTTCATAAATACATCCTTTTTTTTTTTTTTCGGAAACCAAACTGAAGACAGGACCCCCTCATCGATCAGTGGCACAAAAGCATAAAGAAAATAAAATATTTGAGATAAATATTAAGACAACTACAATTTACAGTCACACATGCTCACCATACATTCAGTCCAGAAATGCTCTCATACAAATGCATAGAAGTTTTTCCTACTTAAAAGCTGGTGAATTAGTGAAATAGGTTTGTAAGTGGTTATGGCAAAGAAGGATGGGTTTTTATTTGTTTGATGGAATACAAAGTCCTCAAGGAGTGAAATTCTGGGGGCGGATTTTCATCTCCACCCGTTTGAGGGAGTAGTTTGGTCCATGCCAGCCATACCAGGTGATGCCGTCAGTGTTCTTGGTGTGTGACCCATGGCGGTAGAACACACCATTCAGGTTTGAGTCGGTGCAGCAATTGTACCAGTAGCCTCCTGCCAGAAAACAACAACAATGAGGAAAAAGGAATGATTAATAAGAAGTGTCAGGAGCAAGTTTTTTTTTTTACCCTTTATAGACTGACATTATTGACCCATCTCACTGACTTTCTCTCATGGTCCACCTACCTTTGCGAAGTTGAGCACAATCGTCCACGCACTTGTCATTGTCTTTGTTTTTGGTGCTGAAGTTGGTGTTGTTGTGATAGCGCAGCGAGTCACCAGCATTGCCACTGTAGCTAGCTAAGAAGAGCTTGTAGCTGTTCAGCTCATTGCTCAGTGTGAAGAAGCCATACTCTGCATAGCGTGTCACGCCTTCCCAGTCCTGGAATTTCCCACAAAAAAATATCAACAACATTGAGCCTATTATGGACTTGGCAAACAGGACATTCACCATCTCATAAAGCCAGCAACACCTTTGTGTTTTTTAAGAAGACTTACCTCCAGCTCTATCCTGAGCACTGTTGGCTGCCTGGTCATACGGAAGATGTGTTCATTGCCAAGCCAGAAGTCCCCATTAACTGTACCAAAGCCATTCTTGTACTGCTTCCAATCTCGGTCAAAGCTGGTCAGACCCACTCTGCGTCTTTGTATGACTGTCCAGCCACCTCCGTTCTTCTCCATATCGCAATAAACCTAAATGCAACATCAAAGAACAAGCAACAAATTTGAAACGTGTGTATATATATATA
>JBBMFX010000016.1:3634905-3651812 GCA_037832545.1 Rhabdalestes septentrionalis | reverse complement strand
CTGGAGAGGCTGTGCTACCAGCATGCCAGCATTTTCCATGGTTTTGGAAACTCTAATCAGAAATAAGCATCCATACGAAAATGAATCATGACAGGACATGCTGCCTGAACCTTACGTACATTCAAGATCCAAAATGTTTTTTTGTACTTATCAATACAAATCTGTGTTACTTTTGTAAAATTTCTTGTAGTATTTAATCAAATTGTTTGAATTCCCATTTGATACTGCTGTCCCAAAATAACCCTCTACTCATTTCTATATCATCAGTCTTGGGAAATCAAATGCTTTCTGCAATTTTTTTTAAGATTACATAAAATTTTTTTGAAGATAAATCGGCTTTTGTGTATCAATTTTCAGTTAAATAAAAGCTGAGTAAATGGTTGGTGCTAGTGATGGATGTTTCATACCATTAAAGAACATAGTGAGGAGTGAGCACATTGTGAGACTTTGTAAGGGGAATGGTTTTGATATTGTTTTAGGCAGTTAATAATACAAAATCCTAATACAAAATCCAGTATGACACAAAGGTCCATTGTTGCTATTTGAGAGATTTCCAGTTCTTATAAAATAACTACATTTCTATTGTCACAAACCTGTGTCGTATATCACTTTTCATGAATATAACTGAACTTAAGAACTAATAAAACCCAGTTGCTTTACCACAGCGCTGTGACACTGACGTCACAGGCAGACATCTGCTCAGCAATAAAATAGTGTTTACTCCAGAGCCACAGTTGACCTTTGAGTGGGAGCTGTGTGAAACAGAGGAACAGTGATTGCCATCTTTTTATCTCTTTCTTACTCTTCACCACCCTCCATTTGTGCCACAGAGACCCCAACACCCCGACTCTGAGGAACGTGTTTGAGATGCTGTACTATGTCACAACAATTTTCACTTCAAATCTGATTTCCCAGTAGCTCATATTCAAGTTCTTCTCCAGGCTCATATTCCATATACGCATACACGCATAAATTCACTTTCATTTTATTATTATGATATGTGTATGTGCCCCGAAACATTTTGAATGTAGCTTTAGCAGCAGCTGTTTTCTCAGCTGGTCTTTACATCAGTTGAAGTTTGGGGTCATATGATAGGTCGGTCATTTTCAAACAGCCTTTACACCACTTTAGCCAGATTTTTTTTTTTTTACCAGCAGACTAAGCAAACGAAAGGTGATCTTGATGCATTATTGCTCCACATCACATTACTTAAATATCATGTGGTTAATTTGAACTGATACCCAAATTATTGCTGCGCACAGCGGAAATGTTGGTTTGAAAGTCCTCCATTGTAAAGAGTGCTGTTTTTATAAGTCTGATGCCTCTTCCTCTTGATGAGCTTTCCTATCATTCAATGCAAATGGTGCCCTGTCTTGGGCTAATCAGGATTGTTATGCTTTGAGGAAAACATGCCAATAGTCCATGGTTTACTAAAGCCTGAGGTTTCATTACATTTACACTTTCAAAAGGTCCCAGATCAGAGAATAAATTGTCTCGAGGGACTGGAAGCTTTTTTATATTTTTGTATGTTTCTAATGGCCAAATCATATATTAGCAGGAACTTGTTTCTGTTTGTTTCTAGTAGACTCAGGTAACATTTAAATAACAATGTTACCCCGGTGTAGACTGTACTGTAATTGATGCAAGTGAGTTTTCTTTGGTATGTGCTGTCATTTTCTTTGGTATATGCTGGGTAAATACAGTAATAAATAAATGTAAAAATACAAGGCTTTAAGTGTTACAAGACCTAAAACACGAGAACTTTTTTGCGGGAGTTTCCATGAACAGTTAATAGCTGGGTTCTATGAAAAAGCGGGGTTTATTTTATATTTATAAATATTGCACTCGGTCGGCTGCGCGCTTGGCGGCAATCTCTGCCTAAATCCTGATGAATGCAAAGAAAACCCTGGTACAGTGTTTACATGACATTCAATTAAAATTGAGTATGTCCTATGATTCAGTTGTTCTGGGAACCGCAACAAATAAAGTTTTGAAAGAAAATGAAAAACTACACCAATATGGAAAAATAATTGCTGCGCCCACAGGTGACATTGGGCTGCAGGCTGGCGTCAGATTAACACCAGTGTAACGCCAATCAAGCGCAGATACAAAATGCTACAAAAACGCTTATGGCGTTCAGAATACACTAATTTATCCATGTTTCAGAGGTCAGTGTGGACGAGGTCATGAACAGGGCTACACAGTGCTAAATATGTAAATGAAGAATAACCTAGACTGGAATATTAGGTACATCACGTTAGTATCCTTATTAGTTTTATGTTTAAGAAGTTTACTGGGCCAGCCTGAAAAAAATTGAAATCTAGTGATTTAAATTGAATCAGGTTTGGATTCCTGTGTTTTTTTTATGTTCGTGTGGTCAAATTTGAGCTGACTTTATTTAGGTTTAGATGAAAGTTTAATCAAACTTTCTCTTTGTTTATCTTTCTAACACAAGGGTCAGCTGAAACATATAACCTGAGGATTGACTGTGTTGAGGCCTTTTCCAGCAAAGAGTGCGATTTTTATCTTATCAGGGCAAGAGAATAGAACTTACTGTTGTCCTTGACTTAATTTCCCTGACTCAAACAGATTCAAACTGAGTTTTATCTAAGCAAAGGTATTAAATCTGTTATGAACAATTAAAGATTTGATGGAAAATTGCACTTCAAAGACGTGAGTGACGCAAAATACTGTCAAGTCTAATGTTAAGGACTCCTGAACAGCAAAACATTTTTAATGCCTCAGTTTTACTATCCAAACCTCAACCAACCAAACACGTTTTTTCCCCACATTTTCCATTGCAATCTTCATACTCCCAGGTATGCTTTCAACACTTGGAACATGGCTTTAATAAATAGTCTCCTCAGGCTCTCCTACTGTTCCTCTTGAATCTCAGTCATGTGTGAGAGACACATGCACGTCCTTGCACTTCATGTCCTGATCTGAGCCAGCGTCTTTATCATTTGCATTTTTCTAGAATGCCATCAGGGTTTAGCAACCTCTCCCTCCCTTTCCTCGGGTCATTAACACAGTACCTTTATACTGTGGTTTCTGCGCTACGGTCCAAGTCCATTTCCCATTAACAGAGCTGAAGAACACCTATTAAAATATGCTTTGCAACTGGGCTGCTACAGGCTATGTTGTCAGGTTAGGCAGCTGTGGACTCCTTTCACCTGTCTTCAGAACAGGATGCTGACGGGTGGGGTCCCTGCAATAAAAGTAGTTAGTGTTGAGCATTCTGCCAAGCACCCACTGCTTTATTATGTAAGACACTTTGGCTAAAAAAAAAAAAAAAACCCTGCTATGAAATGTGCGCAAAAACAACAAGGAATCTTTTGGGTCATTCTTTCCTGAAAATGTGTTTCTTCAAAGAGGAATGTGAAAAGTTTGGTGATTTATGACTAAATGTCTCTTTAGCTTATAGTAAGTTCAAAAACATCTTTTGCAGCTTCCCTAAACTAGGGTATGTTCATTTCAACAGTAGAAAAATCAAGGATAATAGATGGTTATGTGTTTGTATGTGTCCTTTAAATCAGTGGTTCTCTGCACTGATCCTGGAGTCCTCCCTGCACATTTTCCCTGCTGTAAAACAACAGTTTCAAACCAGGAAAGACTTGTTCATTAACACATATTGTTGGGCAGTGGTCATCAACCCTCCTGGAAATCTACTTCCCTGTTATGTTAAGCTCCAGCCTGCATCCAACATGCTACTCCCTCCTCCTTACTTAACACTTCAGTCAATTAAGGACATCTAAACGGGTACATTAGCCAGAGCAGGAGGGTATTTCTGTAGAACCAGTGAAGTTTCAGTGTCTCAGTTTTCCTAATCCAAGGAATGTAGCCAGTGCCTGAATCCATACTCACAATACAGTAAACAAATAATTGTTTGTGGAAACCCATCATAGAAACTGCAGATATCGTCCTCATATTTTTGCATTTGTGTGGTGCGGGCCTCATCCGCCATGCTCCCTCGTCCTTATGCTGCGTTGTTTGGGCGTTCAGCAACCCAGTGAGAGGACGAAGAGGCAGGGTGTACGAAGCCTGTCCCTGCTTTTTGTTTGTGGCAAAATTTAGAAATATATAATTTACTAATTTCAGAATTTTCACCTAAAAATTACCATAAATTCAGCTACGTTTCCATATAAAGAGCATATTTCCAAAACTCACTCAATCCAAAAGCTTTTTAAAAAATTGTTTTTTGGGGGAATATTGCATTTTACTTGATTTGCCTATTGAATAGCTATTTTGTGGAGCCTCTTGAGGGTTCTTGTGTTTTTTATTACTAAATAAATCAACAGCGCATGCCAAATAAAATGCGCATGGATGAATTTGAGTACGGTCTATACAGGGGTAACATCAGTATTTTACATTCCAGCACTGCGAGACGGTAGTTCAATGTAAATTTTACAGTACGAATATGGGTTTATCGTAATTTTTTTTTAAAAAGTGTAATGCATTTATCTGATCTTAAAATGAAATTTTTAAGGCATTTTTGCAACTTCACAACTTTGCTCTTGAAATGTAACTGTATACTGAATCACTTCATACAGAATTAGTAAGCAAACTGAGACACAGTCTCTAAAATGTGCAGGACAAAGGGGCCTTAAGACCAGGATTGCGAATATCTGCTTTATAATTATAATTAATGGCAGAAGCATATCTGTCCAATTTGCTCTTTTTATGAGATTTAGCTTCTCTTTCAACCTCCATAATACAATCCTTGGACCTGAAGAATGTACACAATATTGTAAAAAATTATTTGAGCTCTGGAACTGAGTTTAGTTCCCTTGTTAGTGCTGGCCCATGTGCAGCCTTTCTTCTTCGTTCAAAGAACAGCCATTTTAATGTCCCTGAGTTTGTCATTTTGTCATTTGAATGTGTCACTCAAAAAGTTTCCATGCTTGTGCATGAAAACAATTATGGTAATTCACGCTGATGAAAACAAGACCCTGTTACATATTTAAAACATTATGTACATGCTAAATTAACTTTTAATTTGTACTTTATTTCCAGGATGGATCATGCAGATTCATTTAATCTTCATTTAATTCTAACACTGTTATAATCCAAACCCACTGTTACGGTGATTACAATTTTTCAAATGAACTGAAGTCTAGACGGTAATGATTGGAATCTCTGTGGCTTCATTCACCAAGTTACATTTCAAAAGCCTAAGTTAAAAGACATTGAGAGTTTTACCACAGAATCCATATGCAGCCAGGAATTTCCTTTGGAAGAATCCTCTTTAGCCTTTTTTATTATGTATTATTACTTGTTTGGGTTGAAAGAATGCATCTTTGCCGTGCGACAACATTCTGAGCATGTACTGAAGTACATTCCAGTCTGAGCACAAGGCTGGAATGGAGGGTGCTATCTGAATATCAATAAGGTAGACAATGCAGAGTGGAACTGCATGTGCTTAGCCTGTCAGCTGTTTGTGCTGAGACCTGTGTCCAGACCTGTGGGCCAGATGGCTGCAGAGCTGGTGGTACCCCATCGGTCCCCATAGTCCATCATTGGGGATCATTTTACAGTTATTTAATCCCATTCTTACAGACATTTCAGAACAGAGTATTCCAGTGACTTAATTAGGATTTACGATGTAGTCTAAATTCAAAATAGGCAGTAAATTGTTGGTATGTCACAGTATGCTTTATAGAGAATTTTGTGAACACCATCATACAACTAGCTGTATGATTCCAGTAAAAAAGTCACATGAATTTCACATGTTTCTTTTCAACTGAAAAATATGTTGAAAAAGGTGTGCTCTCTTTGCTGTTTCATGGTACACAGTATTTCTGTGTTTGCATATTTACTTGTGAACACGAGCTTTTTGGCCAAAACATGTTAAATATGTGTATTTTTTGTAAAGGTGTTTACAAAGTGCCTCAGGTGAGCTGGCGCTCTGCTCAGGGTGAGGCCCTGCCTCGCACCCATTGATCCTGGAATAGGCTCCATGTACGCAAAGCACTAGTGTGGATTAAGTAGCTACAGACGATACATGAATCAAAATGAGAGCATAATTGTCAGTTAGATTTAATGCTATTAAGTGTTTGAAATATTTTTTCAGATGCAACAGAGATAAATTTGATGCAGATTATGTATATTCAATATGTCGTCATGTATCAAGTTTATGACATTTCACTCAGCTAGACACAATGTTTCAGATGTGAAATACATCAAACTGAAACGATGGATTGGTATGAATAATAATGATTATATTTTAGGTAAAACATAATTTTATTGCACTTTCTATTTTAATTATTCAGTTTGAAATAAAACCTAAAAAAATAGAACTCATAAATAATAAAGGAAAATTTACCCAAGACCAAGGGCTAACAAAATATCCATATACAATTGCAGAGTGCTATGGAAACAAATGAAAGAAAATATGAATCCTATGCAGAAAATGCACATACAAAAGGAAAAATAGTGCCGTTTCTAAAAACAGCATAACAAATTTAGAGGTGTCAAGTTTTTCCATTTAGCGCAATGTTGTGCTCTAAATCTAAATGTTGCACTTTCCAAATGGCAACTGTAAATGTGTGTGTATCTATATACAGGGTTACAATGCATCAGGGAATTTCAGTAAAGGCATTTCCAGACAGGAAAAGTCAGGAAAATGTGCAACATTCTAGAGCGCAAAATCTTTGCGAAGTCTGTGTCAACATATGTCCTTACATGCCAGACAAGTGTACATTTCTAGATATTTGGCTTGAAAATGAAGAATTTAAGGACTGGCTTCTTAACCCCTTCAAATACCCTGTTCTGCTCAGCATCCAAACGTTATGTTAGACATTTCTTTATACGGGAGGTCTTGGAAATTCTGCTTTTGGTCAGTGAAAGTCATAGAAAAGTCAGGGAATTTTAAGTCTGACTTAGGACCCCTGTATATAAATAGTAGGGGTGTGCAAAGCTGACCTATCAAGACCCATGTGCAGCCATTTACTAAATCCATGTAATGAAGTATTCACTCAAAACCTCACGTCTTGTATAACTGAAATGGCTCTAAAGGTAATCTTGATTGCTAGACGAGCGGATGTGGCTGACAAATACTTCATACCAGGACAGTATACCCATTCGATTTGATTCACCTTCAGTAAAAAACATATGTAAATTCTGGAGTGTCATTAGCTTCCTGCACTTCAATATTATGCAACAGGTCTCCAGTGGTACTCAGCAGTTTCCAGTATCAGATTTTCTTTGCCTAGCCATTAGAGCTTGGCTCTTGGTCAAGTTGGCTACATGAGGGGCAAATTGTGGTTCAAAATAGTTGCAGGAACTGACTGGTTATCGTGGAAGAGTGTGAAAAATGACATTCATTCTGAAAGCCACAAATGATCAGTCCTGTATTTTTGGATTTAGTGTAGCACACTGTGTAAAATGATGTATGACAAAAACAATATCCACAGCCTTTTATAGTTCTTTGCTGTGGTAAAACACTAAGCAATTGTCTATCTAGATATGGTTATTTTTTGCCACTCCTTGTTATGCATGTCATCTTTTCATTTACACATCAAATGCTTTCACTCACTGTGTGCCCCCATCCTCCTTTTCCTTCCCTGGTTTCTCATTGCTCCCTTCTGCTCTTTGCAGATTTTTGGAATTTTTATATCTGTCCATCACAGGACATATGTTTATGCTTATCTTTGAGATGAAGCTTTTAACCAGTTTGATCCAGATGGGCCAGACTGAAGAACTTAAACAGTAATGTGATGTGTAACATTGTTACCACAATCAGAAACTACACTACAGACATTACGACACATATACACTATTAGGTGGACTAGTAAGATCATTAGAATTTTACATCATCCTTGCTTTGGAGGTTGTATTCTGGGTTGTTATTTGGGATTTATTGTGTTATTTTGTGATTCTTATCGCTAGCCTTTAGGCTTTCTGCTTTCTCAGCTATTCTCATGTGAAGTCATGAAATTCTGTCTTCTGTTTTTTCCCTCAAGTTATGTAACGCATTTCTCTTCATTGTTGGTCCTTCTTTTACGCAGTGTCCATGGGACACCTGTTCCTTCTGTTGCTGGTGAATGTTTTGCACATTACGTAGACAAAAGGCTTTTAAAGGGCCAGTATTATGGGAAGCAAAAATCTCTTCAGTTTTCTAAATGAGGTTGAAGGAGTATTCAAACTCTAAAAGGTTCAAAATTGTACAGGTCCCTCCCCAGGAAACACGTTTCATATGTAGAAGCTGTTCTGAAAATACTGCATAATTTTATTAATTTTTTTATTTATTTATTTTCATGATGCCTCATCATCATTTGACTGAAGTTCACCTATTTGAGCAAGGCACACTTCAGGCTAGCCAATCAGAACAGTATCCATTTACAGATATCACAGTAAAAGACACAGTCTGTTTCATTCTAAGTGTTGATGAGAAGGCATGGTTGTGTAACACTGATGCAGAAACCCACATAAATGTTTTCAGTGGACCTCAGGGAAAATGGCAACATAAAAGTTTAAGTTCCTCATAGGCTTGAGTCAGAAATCATTCTACCAGATTTATTTGTTGATAAGTCAAAGAAGAAGGAATTTGTTTCTTTGACTGTATGCAGAGCGGAAAGTGTAATAACAGGTTTTGGAATATGAGTCCACTTAGTATGAAATGCAGTTATGTAATCGGGGTTATTACCTGAATCTTCCTCTGAAATTTCAGACTCAGGTTTTTGAAATTGCTGGTTACTGTGGAAGGTTGTTGGAATGAAAGAAAGGAGAGCAGGGTTTGGTAGGTGCGTGCCATCACTGGCTAAGTTTACATGCACACTTTGTCATTCAGCCTGATTCCGAGTCAACTGTTTACATGGGGTGTGATCTAATATGGCCTGGTGTTTACATGTGCCGAAGCCTTTCATTGAAACAGCTGTGTGACACACACACATCATGCCTTCGTCTTCCTTTGTTGGGTGCGTGTTTTACTCTATCAACTCAAGATGGTCCTCCCATTACTTGTCATAAAACTGAAAGTTTTGGGGTTTGTTGTGGGATTTAAATTTGTGATACACAGTTTTCAAAATTTTCCAGTGGAATATAAAAATTATTTAAAAAAATACCCAGCCCAGGTTCATCTTTATGTCAGGTTAGAAGAAGGTATACAGTATTTCTAGCGGTGTTTGAAGCAAGTTTGCAGCACAAGCATTTAAAAAACCTGAGATTTGAAAATGTGGGATGCAATAGATTGTGAATGTAATTGTGAAAAGCCCATGCAAATTGGGCAGGCAATTTTTTTTTACTGAACCTGAAAATCTAATTGATAAGTTCATAATAATACAAAGTATTTTGCTTGTTTACATCACTGTATACCAGTTTGCAAAATATTATTAACCAGTAATGTTAAATTTCACATTCTCTCCCACCTCCACCTAATGCATAAAGCTGAGTCAACTCAGAGAGTTGTACTGTGTTGAACTCTTAAATTCCTCACGGTGTTGAATGAAACTGCAGTGTGATTTCCACATTGATTTATAAAACAGTTGAGGAGTTTGCAAGAAGTACATAAATATTAAGGGGAAGATGAAATGAAAGAACAGCAGTTTGCTGTTACCTTTAAAAAAACTGCACCAGGATATAGAGAAAGCAATCAAATCATGTGTAGAATGACCTTAAAAGACAGAGAATTGCAATAGCAAAGGGTAAAACTCTGGTAAAAGTTTCTTAGTTTGCAAATGGCTTGCCTTGTGTCCAGTTGATTTCTTTCTTAAGGTGCTCTGATTCATTCTGGTGTAGATGACTGCATCAGGGGTTGGTGACTGTATGTCATTTGTGCAGCCCCCAAGGTCTTTTCAAAAGCAAGAAATAGACACCATTTGAAGTGTTCCAGCAAGAAGAGGCGTGATATCGCATGCAGCTTTCCCCATAAGTCATTGCTCAAGCCTTGTGCACCTCATTGACATGTCAGTCAGGTTATATGGTGGTAGGCTGTTAGAAGAAATAAATGATGAATAATTTCCAAACACACAGGGCCATATCAATGGGTATGGGGTATTTGATAAGGCAGTACAAAAATGCATATGTAAGACTTTTAGGCACATATTGGTTGAGCGAAGATTTTTCGGACTGAAATAGTCAAGTGTATTGAACCAGTATGCTCAGTTTATCAGATTAATTGAAATGAACTTGCTTACTGTGCACTTCAGAATCTGTTTTGTTTGAGTGACAACCTGGTCATTGGTTTTGTAAAGCAGTCTATTGAAAGGTAATTAATGGAGCTAGAAGAGATTCGTCTCTATCACAAGAGGCCTCTGTTATTACGCGTGTAAATAATTTCCATCGTTTATTCAACCATCAATATCAGTACGTACTTTTTAGGAACATGTAAAATTTCTTGAAAGATCTTTATTAGCTGGTAATTGAAATTCTATCTTTTATTTAATTCGATCTATTATCACTTTTATTATTTACTGAACACTTTAATTATTCACTGGTCTTTAGAAATTAGTTTTTAATTTATAAAATAAATCATTATTATAAGAAGACTGTGCAATATAAAACCAACAACATCATAATTATGCAGCATCACACTTTATGTAATTAAAGTGGCCAATTATAGTCATGTGTGAACACACCACACCACACCACACCACACCACACCACAACAAACAGTGTGAACAATGTGAAATTCTTTCTGCCTTTAACCCATTCCCCAAGTGAAGCACTGGGCTGGTACCAATGAGGGGTGCCTGGTGTGTGGGGATGGTATCTTACTCAAGAGTACCTCATTGATGACACTTGCAATGTTGGGATTTGAGGCCCCACCTTTTGATTTCAGGGGCCATACCCTAACCGCTAGACTTTAATCTTTAAAATTGCCATACATGGGGTACTGGCCAAGACTGTCTTTGTCCTTTCTAATGCCTCAGTAGCTAAATGGTCTTTGTGTGTAACCCTCACTTAATTTCTTGACACTTTTATTCTTAGACCACAGAATAATTTAAAATGCGACAGTTTTACAGCTGTGTTGGCAAACGTGAGGTTTGTATTCGAGGAAAACTAAAACTTATATTTCCTGTGAGTGGTTCCAGATGGGGAGCTTTCAAACAGGTATTAGAGGGATCATGGACATGACAGTAATAGATGATGGTTCATTTTTCTCAAAAACCTGACGAGCACTTGCTACTTTCAGGTTAAACCCAATTATAACTGTAATACATGCATGAAAACACCTATGAATGTCCTCTACGACCTTCAGATCAAAAAATAGTCTAAAAGCTCCTGAACTGGTTCTTCCCTGAACAGCCCCTGCTCTCCAGATTTGGTGTCTTACAGCATCACTCACACAGTGGAAATGCTCTCTGGAAATCATTATTCCATGTCGGTTGTTCTGATTGTTGTGTATAGGTGACCTCAGCTACCATCCATCAAAAGCAAGCAGCCCCTCGGAGGCTCTCGAGTAGGTTGCCAGACTCAAGTTCCCCGGTGCTAAAATACTTCGTTCTGTCTCTTTGCAGCATCAACAACAAGCTACAGCAGCCAGAGGCCGCATCAGGGGTGCTGGAGTATGCCATGAAGCACTTTGGTGAATTGGTGAGAGCTCTTTTCAGTACATATTTTCAAAGAACTCATTCATTGTTTAAACTTCTGAGGACTCTTTATATGGTGCAAAGTATACAATAAAATGACTATTTTTAAGAAATGCACATAATCGCTTGTGCATATATTGCAAAAGTTTGTTTATATATTGCAAAAGTTTGTTTACCTGCCCAAGCACCTTAATTGGTGATTATATTTCCTAGGAATGCACGAAATGATTTTTTTGGAGCGAAACCGATTATGAGGAAACACTTGTCTGAAAACCGAAAGGGAGTATTATTGTTCAACTATTAAAAGAATAAATCTGTTACGAAACTATGAAATATTAGCATTCAGATGTTGCATTTCACATTTTAATTCATATTGTGCATTATTTTCCTTGGCCCCGCTCATGAATAGCCTAAAAGCAAGATGCCTGAAATGTTATACAATGAAATAGGTTCTCTCATGGAGTTATTGAATTCCAATGCATTTTAATATTCTGAGCAAAGTGCATGAACAAATTACATTCAAAGCAAGTGCTTTAAAAACTGCTGAAAGATATAACAACATTCTCTGTAGGCCTATAACAAAATAGTGTATCAGGCCAACCCTGCGAAGTCCTTGAGGCATCCAGAGAAGGACCAGCTCCAGATAGACTCTGGTCCATGAGTGTCTTTCCTTTCTGTCTTTTCTTTCTCTCTTGGTCGACCTGAGGAGGACGGGTTCCCCTTTTGAGTCTTGGTTCCTTCATAATGTGCATGGCGATTGGGATGTTTTGATTTTATTTGATAAATTAATCCCAACATTGAGGAAGTGGATGCAATTTGTGGATGCATGCCACCTCTAAAAATTGAACCCAAAAATGCATTTTTTTACTAATGAAAATACTAACTCAACTGTTTTACATGATTGTTAATCCTTAAAGTAAATACAACAAAACATTTATTTGGAAACTAAATTGCCCAACACATTCCCTTTAGCTCTTCACAATTAACACATTAATGAAAAACAGATTGAAACATTCTTAATACTACCATAAAACATCGTCTCAGACATGCAGCCTATCTGTTAGCATTTCGTCCTCTATTGTTTTGTGAGGTTGTTTTCAGAAGCATTAATGTTTCAGAAGTCTGGTTTTTATCACCACAACTGTGAACAGTCCTCTAGAAGAGAACATTTCACATTAAACCTGTTTGAAAGTCTTTGTTTACATCATAGCCATTTAATTATGCAGAAAATATGGAATTTGTCAGTGAAGTTCCGGGGTTCTGCTGGTGATTAGTATTGTTGCCTGTGAATGTAAATATTATGTGGCACACTGTTTATGGCAATCTGATTAGAATAGATTGGCTTCAAAACTTGTTTGAAACTCATTTTTATTTCCTCTCTTGTAGAATCTAATAGAATCTTTTGTGCCAAAAGGTGTGAGTGTTTTTTTTAACCATCAGTAACGAATTAGCAATGCTAATGGTAGAGACAGCTTCAATTTATGAAAGAGATTTTGGTTGGAATCTGACATTTAATTGCAGGGAAATGGATCCTGTGTTGCTGCTCTCTTAATTATTGGCGGAACACCTAAGCCTCTTGACCCATGTGTCTTATGCTGTCTGCAGGGACAAAGTCCAGATATGAAATAGCGTCCATAAATGAGAACAAGCTTTGGAAGACTAGTCACTTTTCCACATCCGTTGCGTAACCTAACAGACAAGCTCTCTTTGTTAAGACTTGATTGCTTCTCCCTGTGATTCCCTAATTGTTTCAAGATGTAATTGTACATTTCAGCTAATTTTCATCTCAGTCTCATCGCTGTGTGTTCTGCTCAGCATTTATGAGGCGAGAGCTGGTCCACACAGCAGATATCAAAGCAAAGTCATGTTGAATGAGGAACGTGAACTTGTGGAGGAGATGGGCATTTGTAAACACAGTGAAAGATGTTGTGATGAAACAAGAATAATTTACAAATAGCCTACTCTATCTTTACGATTTGTTGAGTGTTTGATGTCTACTGAGATCAGACAGAGTTGTGTTCACATATATCTGTTCTACATCTGCAGATGTCCCCTTTCCCGTTTAGCATTTATTAGTTGAGATAGATGGCCCAGTCCATGTTTTTCTGAGCTTCCAATACACCAGAGTGTGGTAATCAGCACTTGATTTCCCTGCTTTGGTTTCCTGAGTGCTCGAATGGAACAGAAATGTTGACCAGCTGGGAATCTTTGACAGTTTAGTGGCACTGTCTAGTCCAACTCTGCAGTTACTGTCTAGTCTGGTTCTTTCAGTAAAATAGTCTTATTTTCATCTGAAAGAAGTTGCTTTTATTGCATTTATTATTTAAAATTATTATTCTGCCAAGGCACCAAAGCACCAAAAGTCATTAAAATCCTGACACGGAGTCACTAATGAAATCCTGATAAACACTATTAGCTGCTTGTTTATTTCCTTTTTTACTCTCAGTGATCAGTACAAAACATGATCAGTGTCAGTGGATGTTTTTAATGATTTAAAGGAATTGCTTTCTACACATTCCTCATTGCTGTTTACAGACCATCTATCCTTAATATATCCTTCACAAGATTATAGTTGTTCAAGCCTGATTTCTTTCTTTTTTTAAGCATCATGAGTTCATGCATTGTCTTTTTGGAATAACCTTAATTTATTGTAATTGTCACACTTAAGTGAACAAACAAGATAAAAACATTTGCTAAATGTCAATGAATGACATATGTACATGTGAGCCATGTCTTTTGACTGCTGATACATTATTGTATACAAATGGGATAACCGATGAAAGTCCGGAAGCTTTTAATTGGAGACCCGCGTTTTTTTTCTGTTTGGAGAAAAGGCCAGATTTCTCTCTGGGTCATTTTCCTTGTAAACCCAGGAACAGAAAATGATCTAATTGTGGTAAAATCTTATAGAGTGAGAAGTTCTTTTAAGGAAGGGTGGGTATGTGTGTACTGCGAACATTTCTTGTAAAAAAAACACCCACCATTGAAATGTTTAGTGAACTAAAGTTGAAATGTCCACTGCAACAGCTTAATAATTTGTATACAAATCTTAGTACATTTCAGTTTGAGTTTGTGTGCAACTTATTTTGCAAAAAAATCCTGATGTCTTAAATGTTGCAAGTAAAATAAAGTAATTCATTGAAATAGGAGATTCTGCATTCTTATAAAAATTTTGTGAGTGTGTGTGTTATACCTGGACAAGCCTCTTGTCACCAATTTAAAACCAGGCTCAAATCTCTCAGGCTGGGGACCTCCCAGTAAGAGTTTGTCTGCTTTATTTTACTTCTTCTTTGAAAAAATAACAAGAGAACAGTCTTCAGGCAGATTTATGGACTGAAGCATCTGTCCTGTTGACTGTGTGGATGGCTCACAGTGAAGTTGCCCTGTGCTCTGTCTTTCTGGAGGGTGTTCATTGGGGTTCCAAAAACCTCCTAAACTTTTGTTTTGTTTTTAATCAACAGAAAAAAAGCATTTTCCTAGACTGGCTAGGAATCTGGTCCTGCTTCTTCACTGCTCCATGTGCTCACTTAGATATACTTTTTGTAACTGCTTACCAAATCTGGTCTGTTATTATTGGAACCGCAAATGAAGTTGTTTTAAAAAGAATCTTCTTTTTCCTCTAGGTAAAGTGACTGGCAGGACATATCATGTCTATCCATTAAAGATTGAATTCATTTCAGGCAACCATGCAAAATTTCCACCAAACTCTGTTGTAGTTAGGAACAAGTAAAGTTTGCCCACCTGATTCTAAATAACATATTAAATGACATATTTCCTGAATGGCTATAATAATACCTGGGTACAAATACCCCCCTAAGAAAAACAATTTACATCAACCATTTTCATATGAATGAATTCCCCACACCATTTAATTGAATTTGCTGGCGTGTGCAGTCATTGTATTAGCAGTTAAACAAAATTGGTCAGTCCAAATTGTATTATTTACTTTTATGCACCTGTTATAAATGGGACAAAATAAAGTCATTTTCTGTATTTTTGCAGTAATCTTGCTTCACTGTCTTTTTTATTTTATTAGGAGATCCAGGCCACCTGGTATGAGAAACTGCATGAGTGGGAAGACGCTCTGGTGGCCTACGATAAGAAGATCGACATGAACAAGGAGGATCCAGAGCTCATCCTGGGACGCATGCGTTGTTTAGAGGCACTGGGCGAATGGTAGGTCACAATGAAGTGAACATTCAGCCACAATTTTGTGGGATTTAAATTTTAATTTAAAAAATCAGAAGGTTGAAACTAAAAGAAATGGGAGAATCATTACACCCTTAGCTAACAAGCTTTTAATAGGCTATATTACTTTTATATGTGGTGTACAGTGCTCAAACGGCATACACTTTCCTGAAGAGTGTGTACATGGTGCTTGACTCTGGACTCAATGACTTACTCCCACCACTTAGATAGGAACAGCTTTTTGCCCAAATAGGATTCAGGGCCTGCTCTGGAAACAAACAGATCCTGCAAAATTCCATCCAGCTGTTACCCAAATTATGTGTGTTTTAGATTTCTAATCTGAATCAGACACAGCAGCAACTGTATTTCTTACTGTTCTTGGTTTAAAAAACTGTTTGAGAAGTAAAAGAGCAGCGTATACAAATCACAGACATTTACAGGCTTAGATCATCTTAGAAAGATTGCAATTTGACTAACCCATTAACCCTTAAATACTGTCTAAATAACAAATCTGGTCACTTGATCATAGCGCTGTTCCTAAAACATTCTAGTAATACCCTTTCGTCTCTGCCTGTTCAAACCTTGTATGCCATTTAATTGCCCAGATCAGAGGAGAGTTAATTAAATGGAAATGCGAGTCTAATGAACCTTGGAAAAGGATTTAAATCTGACTCTTGGCTGCTCTCATTTTGTCCCTGCTCACTGAGAGCGTGCCTCTGAGAGCGTGCCCTGATGGAATCTGACAGAGTCACTGGGCAAGAAGAAAGGAAAATGGCGACCATTTCCTGTAACAGGAGCAGCGAACTGTTGCTGGGAAGCGTGACGGGACAATATGTACAGTGGAGTAAGAGGCTCGACTGTGTTTGGGCCTTGACTTCTTTTGCGCAATGCATGTGTCACCATACTAATAAACCTGCCTAGTCTTATAAATCTTTTTTAAGGGACCCATGTCCTATTTTTAACTTATCACTTTTCATTTATTTCTTTTTTCTACATGTACCGTAAATTCTGGACTACAGAGCGCACCTGATTAAAAGCCGCATGCTCTCATTTTAGAAAGAAAACTTGTACAAGCCTCACCGGATTTTAAGCCGCATGTATCTCACGTTGTAATATGAGATTTGGGGCCGGGTCTGGTTACGAGTAGAGTTTAGATTCTCTCCCCGAACCTAAACCCGGCCCGAGCCCGAC
>JBBMFX010000016.1:3618747-3630833 GCA_037832545.1 Rhabdalestes septentrionalis | reverse complement strand
AGAGAGAGAGAGAGAGAGAGAGAGAGAGAGAGAGGGTATGTGTGTTAAGGTACTAAAAAGAATAAGTAAAGCAAATATGTAAAATGCTGTTCGGCCCAGCTCTTGTGCTGAACTTAACAGGATAAAAGAACAAAAGAAATATATCATGGTTTGGAGAACCATCATTGCTTGTCACTGGTCTGCTCGTTTACAGTGGTGGAGGTAGTGAAAGCAACCAGTTTTGTCAGAATCACTTGCTTTTGCAGGTAACCCAAATAAAGCTTTCCTCAGATCATTCTGAAACCCATCTGCCATTCCACCCAATCACTCTTGGGCTTTAGCTGAGCTCATGCAGTTTGCTTCCGTCTCATACCTTCTGCTCACACACACACTGTGTATGTGTGTGTCTCCTGTCCTCTGGCACCTAATCAGACTGAGCCATAATTGCTGGTGTGCGCTGTAAAGGAAGCTGAACTCTTGCAGAGTTCGTTTTTTTTTTTTTCCTCTCTCCTTTTTTTCTGTTTTTCTCTCTCTCCCCCTCATTCTCATTACATTCTCCTGTGGGTTAATTACCTCAGTGTGGGGAATGCATGCAGGTGTCACCCAGACAACTGTAAAACACAAGGCTTTTCCAAAACTGTTCCACTTGACCATGGTGATTTTTGCTTTGCTGTTTTGCTGGGAGTGTGAGGAGTTACATAAGTTTCAACAAAGTGTGTTTTTTCAGTTGATTGGCTTTGACTGGCTGGATTGTTTGAATTTCTCTGCAGGTCAGATAGATGTCTGTCTGCTTGTGCTCCATATGGGTGAGGTGTTAATAGCCAGAAGGGGCTGACCCCAATGAGACTGGCAGAGGTGTGAGTTTTGGCAGATTGTATGTGCTCATAGTTGATTTGATGGCAGTGGTTCCCCTCTCTACCAACTTCAAAGGCACTCACCCCAGTGGGAGTGAAAGCATTAGCTGCTGATTAAGGGAAAATTGGATAATGGAGTAACCGTACAGCCATCATATCTTTTCAGCTTTCCATTGACCCCTGCTGGGAGTGTTAGGGCCCAGCGTGACTTGACAGACCGACCGCCTGTGTGCCTTTACAGAGGAAATAGCACATTTCGGGCCCAGTTATTCCATTGAGTTGCATTGATTGGAAAGATAAGGCCAAAATGGTGGCACCAGCTTGAGGATGAATGTTTAATGATTAACCCCAAAGCTGCGTTTCATCAGTGCCCAACTGACTATGCACTAAAATTTGAAAAACACATTTTAACTGCTGTTAAATGCAATCAGTCCCATACATATTATTACAATATGAAATAACAGTATATACTGTGATGTCTGACTGGTTAATGAGCATAAAGTCATGATGCTCCTAAGTACAAAAATAGAAAAAACGAATGTTTTCAGTCAACCACTTATTTGATAAGATATAAGTCCACTCATCATTTTCCCCACTGCTTTATTTAATATTTAACTCGTTTAATTTCTTTACATTTCTGAAGTAATTTCTGTTATTAGATAGCAAGTCTTAGGATTAATTATGAGTCATATGCTTACAGTTTAAGAAGTTCTTTTTTGGGAATAATGTGCATGTATGTATCTGTTTTCAGTGCATTGATAAGGCTAGAGACTTGTTGGATGCTGAGCTGACTGCCATGGCTGGAGAAAGCTACAGCAGAGCTTATGGGGTAAGTCTTCTCTCCTTGTTTAATTAACCCTCGTAAAAGCATCCAGAAGCTTCTGTTAACACCTAAGGAGTGCTCTAGTACAGTCTGTTTCTGCAATATTAACTTTGCCAATTGTTATTGCTGTGTTGGTATTCTGCAGTATTGAGATTGCACATCAGTTCCCTGTGAATTTTTCTTTAAAGATCCCAAAACAAAAACATCTGCAGATCTGGTGATGATTATCAAATACCTATACAAAATAACACCAGCCTGGTCCAGTCTTATCTAGCATATTCAAGAACAAGCCAAATTTGTGCCCGGTGTGTTTACTCTTGCTGCAATTTCTTGCATTTCGGCAGTGGAGGTCTACCATTCCATTTCCTAATGCAGTCCCATGTGGTTTACTTTGCTGTGGCTATAAATTCCTACAGATGGAAGGACATACAGATGTTGGGTTCTAATGAACTGAGCATGTTTGATTTGAATGTACCCCATCATTCTGATGAGAGGACAAACTGCCTGTAATCTGATTTGATGAGCCTAGAGACTGCGGCCTGTTCCTGTTTGATTCCTGGAACACTGAGACACTGATAAATGAGCATATTATTGAACACCGTGGACGCAGTTGAGTTCGTTTGAGGAAATAGTCTCCGAAGTTGGTGTGTTGGTGGGGGCTTATGGTTCTTGTCGTTCAGAATGGCGACATTCTTGCTGATCGATTTGTTTTGAAGTGTTGCGGTCTATGAACATGAACAGTTCTTGTCACATTCTCACAGGCATGATGGTGTTTATAGAAGTGTTGATGTCGTTCAGGCCCGAATATGTAGCCATGCATCCCTAAACTTTGCCTCAGCAGTAATAATGTAATACCTCTGTGGGGACAATAAGATAAACACCCCCCTTTGAAATAATGGACTGTTGAAATGAATGTTTCACAGCATATTATTCACTCACTCTCTCCCAGGCCATGGTGTCATGTCAGATGCTGTCGGAGCTTGAGGAGGTGATCCAGTATAAACTGGTTCCGGAAAGGAGAGACATCATCAGGGAGACGTGGTGGGAACGACTTCAGGTAACCAGCTGTTGAACCTCTGTGGATACGCAATTACAAGCTGTCCATCAAGTACCTGGGGACAACAAAGAACCTTTTTGTCATCAATCTGATGAAACAATTATTAGCCTCTAGAAGTACAGTCATTTAAGAGTGTCTGCTCAGCCTCACTCGGGGTTTTAGAAACCTCACATTACACTATTCCCAAAACTGATGTGCATGAAAGAAGCATTAAGCGGGATAGAGCTAATGACCTTTAATGTATCACCAGTAAAATAAATAGACTTGTCTTTGCCACAAAAGATATGGGGCAATATGTGCTTTAATAATTAAAACAATTAGTAAAAATTTGTATCAAAACTAATCACTGTTTACTTTGTAGTCGTCATATCAAGGCAGGTATTTTTATTTTTTATCCTTTGCTAATTAAACACAAACTTTCTGAAGTATTCAAGGTGTCCATAAATGATTGACAGGCATTATATACACAGTATACAAAATACACTTTATTCTAGTGCCAGTTTTTTTCTTTGACATCCGATTGAGGTAGTCTACAGGATTAAATAAATAAATCGTTTGGTTTCAAACATGACCTCCAAAGTACATGAAAATTAAAATATCAATACAAACTTTTTAACATCTGTTTGCTCTTTTCCATGTTGGTCTATCTGATTGTTGGAGTGCACTGCCAGTGTTATTTGGTGTTACACTAGGTGTATTCCTGCATGATCTTTCCATTGTGTCATATTTTCTTATTTTTATTGAGTTATCCCTCAACATGTAGGATTTAAGCTGCGAGGATTTATGATGCATTACCGTGGAAAACGTGTTGCATCATGTTCAGCCTGAGCCAAAAGATGAGTTCAACCCTCCCATCACCAGAATTGACAGTGATGTGTGTCTGATTTATTCTACATGAGAAATAAAAAATGAAGACAAATCAACTATTACTACAGACAAAAGCTCAAGTAGAACTAATTTACTCCCCAAACTGAAAAATAACATGCATGGAATATGAATAGAAATGTGCTCGTTTATATTTTTGGTGGTCAGTTGTCATTCCAGTCATAAATCCTGAATCAGTGTACACATATTAAATTTCAGCTGTCAAATGCAGATCATTCCAGCTAGAGCTACTGGAGTGTGTGGTTGATTTGTTTGTGATAATTTCAGTAAATGGAAGTTACTGAAATTGAAATTTGTCATGAGGGAATATGGACAGTTTATCATATATTAATCGATTTTTGGCCTTTACAACATAGGGCCAAATAACCCTGTACCAGTGGAGCTTTGCACCATAAGAATAATTAAATTCTTAAAGCAAGCCATGTTGGCAACAGTTCTACACAGCATGGAATTGGCAGGGTACTGACGGAAGATTTGTGTGAGTGATTTACTAGCAAATAAAGCTGAGCATCTGTATAGCATTGCTCTGGCAAAAGCAGAAAGTTCCTTTGACCTGTGGACTGTGGTGCGCAAGTCCTGACTTCAGTCCTTGATTATGCCAACTTTTGTGAATTTCCGCATAGTTCAATTATCATGTAGTAATGTTCTGTGAGGTTTGGCTCTGAACATTTTCACATTGAACCACTCTGATGACTCTGCACTTTAACTATTCATTGTCTCAAAGAGCTGAAAGTCAATGTTTCAAACTTCTGTAAAAAGCTGTTGATTATTTGATTGGTACATTTGATTAGTGGGTCAGAATGACCAAATGTATTGTTACTGTGATAAATTAAGTAGTCCCAGTAGCTTTTCTGAGCATTTCATGGACAGTACTTAGTAATGATCTACAGTGTGTTTCACTTTGTATAATAAGTGCTGTTTAGTATGATTTTCAGTGCACCTGTGAAATAGCAAAATAGTAGTGCTGTGAACATGCCTCAACACATTTTATTTTTCTACAAGACTTAATCAATGCAGTTCCTGTATCATGATGAGCATAACTGTGATCTTGCTGGTGCAAACTATGTGAGGAAAGAAAAATATGTTGTGTGCAGGGCTGCCAGCGAATAGTGGAGGACTGGCAGCGAATCCTGATGGTACGTTCCCTTGTCATTAACCCACATGAGGACATGAGGACGTGGCTGAAGTACGCCAGCCTGTGTGGAAAGAGTGGTCGGCTGGTAAGAGAACAGTCATGTCTGATTTTATATAGAGAAGTGAAGTGAAATCGACCGTTCTGTCATTTGTGAATACACCACAGCACACAGTGGGTACAGCACAAAATTCTTCCTCTGCATTTAACCCATTCTCCAAGTGAAGCAGCGGACAGCCAGGAACCCAGCGCCCGGGGAGCAGTGTGTGGTGACCGTATCTTGCTCAGGGTACCTCAGAGGTGTTTAGTGGTCTTGGGAATCAAATCCAGGACTTCCTGAAAGCAGAGTGAAAGCCTTAGCCACTACACTACCAGCTGCCCCAAAGAGAAGCGGTTTGCATTGTCTAGATGCCATTTCTTTCTGACCCTCATAAACCAAAAATAAATTGGAGCTGAATTTGTATTCCACACATTCCGAAACCTGCTATACTTTTTATATCACCTTGATCCCTAATGCTTAAGATTAGAGGTCGACCGATATGGGTTTTTCAGCAGCCGATGCCGATATTTTGGAGTCAGGGTCAACCGATGGCCGATAAATGCTGCCAATATTTTTTTGCCCAATAATTGAACATTTCCCCTCTATTGGATATAAAACATCACACTAATAACACAAAGATAGATACCCAAAATTTCTCAACTTGCCATTTATTGAATAATGACTTAAATATAAATATAAACATAAATAACAAAAACAAAACAATAACAATACAATTAAACAACAGTTTAAACAATAAACACAGCAGAATCTAAATTTTAGTGCAATTATTGAGAAAATAAATTTTTTAAACATGCACATTCCTTTTTGTATTATGTTCAAATTTAATCCCACTTCCAGCCTTCTGAGTCTTTCTCCTCCCACCCAGTACTCCCAGTCTAAGAGCTGCAGGTTGTCGTGCAGGAAACACAAACGTTCAGCATTTTCTCCTGTGAGCCGACTCGTCTTCTCGTCATAGATCATTCAAATCTCACTAAATACTCTCACTGGGAACAGAGGCTGGGGTCCAGCACAAGCAGCATGGGCCATGTGTTCCACAGCAACAGAGGTGCCTTTCTGTAAATCGGCGTAGGGCACTTTCGAAATCGGCCGATGCCGATACATAAAAAAATGCCAAATATCGCCCGAAATATCGGCCAGCTGATATATCGGTCGACCTCTACTTAAGATGATCCGTAATTGCTGAAAAATCAAAGTCTAGCTGTGCTTTGAAAATATTTTAGTAGAAACCAGGAGAAAAATGCACATTTGCTTTTATTTTGAACAGATGTTTTTTGACTTTCTTATCTAAACTCTAAAAATGGTACCTTTTTTTGTTACCTGTCCTCAGTTTCAGCGATTCCTACTCAGGGCTTTAGTGTAGAATTCTTTTTAAAAATACATTTCTGTTTAAGTAAATTGGCCAATTTAATAGACCTTGCTACTTCAAACATGTGTCTGTGTTTGTGTCCATTCTCTTGTGCTCCAGGCTCCAGTGCACATAAATATTATTCTTACTGATTAGACAAAATCTACAGTCAGTTCAAATTTAGGCCATCGTTTTAAGTTGCGACCTCACGGAAGCACATGACCAGGCAAAGATGTGACCTCACAGCTCAGGCCTGCAGTGGTGATCACAGAGTGAGTTTCATCAGGGGAGATAAACCTCGGAAAGACTGCAGTGAATGAGGGGAAGAAAGAAAGTTAGAGGGGCAGCAGTGTTTCTGAGGACACGTGTTCCACGGTGGGGTCAGGGTTCACGTTCCCCACTGAGCAGTAGCTGGACTTGTTGGGCCGTTTATTTGTAGATGACTTCCAAGCACAGTGACATGTACAGATCAGGAGCCCCATGTCTTCAGAAGGCTACAGGCCATGTGTGGAGACAGAGATCAGGTTCCTAACAGAGTCTTAGTGATGCTTCAGCAGAATAAAAACACTGTGTTTTTCATAAAAACGGATATGCACCCCCAACCCTCCTTTTCATCCTATACAACAAAGACTATCTTTGCAATTCACAATAATAATACATTATTATTTTTAATTTATAAATTTTTTTATTACACCAAGAATTATTATTCTCAATATATTCTTAGTAGTTTGTCTACAGTTACCTTCAATTAATATTAGATATAATTATAAATAATCATTTTTAAGGAAACATTAAAAACTTATAGTATAGTATCACATTGTGATTACTTGAGATACTGAAATATTATAGATTGAACTAAAGACACCAGCATTCATTGTTATACTACTGCAGACACGTGCGTGTGTGTGTGTGTGTGTGTGTGTGTGTGTGTGTGTGTGTATACATGCATGCAGACACATATTTAGGGTAGATAGCATCATATTCCATGTAACTATGTATGCTTTTAAATGTTTGAAAACATTGAGTCCCTTTTGAATGCTTGTTTATATGACTTTCTCACTCTTTCTTACACGTTCAGGCTCTGGCTCATAAGACTCTGGTCCTGTTGCTCGGTGTGGACCCTTCCAAACAGCTGGATCACCCATTACCCACAGCTCACCCTCATGTTACTTATGCCTACATGAAGTACATGTGGAAGAGCACCCGCAAGGTATGTACTCATCCGACCCTGACTTAGAAACATGTGGTTTCTACATGCAGACAAAGAACTCTGAAGACAAGCTGCAAAGTGGCTGACTTTTTGTTTTATTTTGTTTTTGTTTGGGGTTTTGTGTTTCCTTGGCATGCTCTTTTGTAAACGGGATCTCTGAAGTTCTTTATTCTGCTTGGAAGTTGGAGCTCTTTTTGTACTTCCAGGCATGTTTGCTGTGTGACTCGAGAACACAAGGGCTTACCCACTGCTTACTTAATGGCCATCTGTCTTTCAACAGAGAGGTCACAGTTTGGCACCTAGATGCGATGAAGTAACTGGAGTTTTAAGCAACATCTCTGCACACACTTTCCCCTCCTTACATAATGGGTGCAGCCTTTGGAAGCTTTGTCATGTGTGGAGCATCAGAGGGATGCTGATGAATTGAACAAGACTTAAATGAATGCAAAGAATCTCTCCCACCCTCCAGCCAGCTGTTGCTCAAGGCAATGTCAATACGAGCATTACATAAACCGGATTTAGGCATTTAATTGGAAGAAGAAGATGGAGATCTGCCACTTGAACCCCACCCCTTGTCCTTTCATTTCAATTTTTCCACCTGTTTTTCTCTTTTCATCTTTTTTTTTCTTGCTCTTCTTTTGTGATCCCTCAGCACACAGGCCTTTTGTGTTCCGCTGATTATTATATAACACATCGGTGGACAGGAGGTGGGAAATGCAGGACCAGTCACATGTTTGGACACAAAAAATAGCTCCAGATGCAAGCCGATTGAGCACTGCTTTGGATATTTGAATGTTGTTAGTATAAAAATATGTGTGAAGGACATGACTGACACAGGCTGCTGCACACGGCAACAGAGAAGGCTCGGCTGAGCGAAAAAAGACTGCATCTTTATTTTTGTTTAATAGATTTTTGTACCCTAACTCTGTTCCTGAGGCAGTTTATAACTTTTGGGAGGTGATGATTGATCAGGAGATAATTCCATTATGCTGCATTATTGATGCTGCAATTCGCTCTGTTAACGTAGCTGTGTTAGCTCGGTATTTAGACAGCTGGATTTTTACGCCAATTTTGAATTTTACTCGATTACAAATAGACAACAAATACAGATAAATACCAGCTGCTTTGCCCACCCCTAATATATATATTTTTGTCATTAAAAAATAAAAATGAGGGCATCAAAACTATAAAATTGCACATATGCATTTACCCGAAAAGTGTTAAACAATGAAAAAACTGTCTTACAGTTTGTCAAAGCAGCCCCCCTTTTACATTGGCTTTACAGTTCTCTCCCTCTTTCTTTATCCTTTCCTCTTTCCCTTGGACCTTGGAAAAGCTATTGCCTCCTGCGTCGGAGGGCTCATTAGAGAAGTGTTGCGTCTGTTAAAGATTACGTAAGTGTTAGACTGTGCGGTGTGCGTGCACATGCCGTTTTAAGAGTGCTTATGTTGGTGGAGACTGTGGGCTGGTCCAAAAGCCAAACTTAGAAAGAGAACCAGAGAGACCACAATCATCTGTGTCAAACAGCACCTCTAGAACAGTAAAGTACATTGTATTTCTACTCTTCACTAAACATCACAATCAGATTTTGGTGTATGTGTGTTTTTGTGTGAGTGTGTTCATGGTGCAAAATTCTCATAGTGCACAGCCATTAGACCCTTACAAAGGAAACCGACAATTTGGACAATGGAGAGCCCCTCTTTAGCTTGCATAAATAACCATGAACTGTAGTGTACTAACCAGGATGTGGCTGGTTTTATTGTTTTTATTTATTTTTTATCAGTATTTTTCAAAAAATGCTTAAGGGATTGTATGTTACAGGAACTGAAGCTACTCACGCAGATGGACTCTAGCTGCAGATCATTTATTAGCATGGTTTTATTTTATTGATTTATATTTTATTGATTTGTTTTTATTTTTCTCTCTCTCTCCTGCAGATTGATGCATTCCAGCACATGCAACACTTTGTGCAGGGCATGCAGCAGCAAGCGCAGCATGCCATCGCAGCTGAAGACCAGCAGCACAAGCAGGAGCTGCACAAGCTCATGGCCAGGTCAGTATTGTCCAGTACACACCCCTATATACGTCATCATTATAAACACCTTTATCATCACCACTTTTGTTTTTTTATAGCACCTTTCCCATGCTCTAGGACCCTTTAAAAGACACCATGGAAGACATGCACAATATTACAAGCCTTTCTTCTGTCAATTTTTCCACTCAAGTATGATCTCTCTGGCTTGACGGTTCACATTGTTGCTTATAAATGTCACAAATATTACATGAATATGAACACATAAATGTCCATTAATATGTATCTTATCTAGGACCAAATATCAGATGTGCCCCAGATCATATGTGAAATCATAACTGGATAACTGGATAAATTCTGTGTCACATTAAGGCAAAAAAAATGTGCTTCCTTTTTTTTTTTTTTTAGCTGTGTAATGTGAACGTACTCTAGTTAGTTGGAAGCACAGTTAGCAGCAATGAAGACAGCATATGAAAAAGTATTTATGGACAAGAATAAGAATTAAAACCTAGTGAAATGAGTCTTGCTGACATAGGTTCGTGGTTTGTAAGACTTTAATTTTCATAGCGTTTGTGATTATTTGGAAAAAATAATTAATAGGAACCCCTTTATACTTGGGCTTTGAATGAATGAATTTGGGTCAAGTGTGAGCACATTAGCAGGAAATACAGTGATGTCTCCATTACAGCCAGAAAAACTGAACATTTCAGTGGTGCCGGTTATATAATTAAGTTGCACTTTACTAATTATGTCCATGCTTTTATAGAGAAGTGGCAAACCTTTACCCTTGTTTTCACAAAAGTGTATTTTTGTTTTTGATTCAGAAATTAAACTGATTTTCATGGCATGTACGAACATTTGCATCCTGATCATTCGTTTAAGGGCTACATGCGTGAAGATGTGTGAATAAGTGGTTTCACATGTATGTGCACCATGTTTGCAACAAACAGACTGCTACAGAGCATGGATGTTTATCCCTTTAATTAACACATAAGCAGTCAAAGGCATGTTGCTATTCAGATGTCAAAAATTGTTTTGGAATTGGAAGGGGGAAAAGAAGAATTGTAAAAGAGTGTTCTAAATGGTATTTGTCTTCTTTTTCTTTATCCTGCTATATAGTTTTTGTCTTATCTTGTCAGGCCCAGCTATCTTTTTATGTTAGCGTTAGCGGTTAGCACTTGTACCCTAGGCATGCCATGAAGCTGCCCTGTCACCCACCCTGATACCCTCTTGTGAAGGCATTGACTCTTTTCAATGAGGGCTAATGCCTAGCAATCGTTAACATGCTCTGGCATGACCTGAGTTTATGCTTTTCCATGCATACAGGCCTGGAGGCACCAATCCCTTATTACTGCTCCGTAGTGTTCTCATTGACTTGATTGTCTTCCACTTGTGAAGACAAGATGTTTGGCATGGACATACTGTCCAGAAAACAGACAGAAACATCCAAATCAAAGCCAGAAGGATGTTGAGATCATAAAGACAGGAAACCATATGTTGAGTGAGACATCGACTTTTTATTTTTAAATCCTGACCAAAGTGACAGATGGCTTGTGGAACTATAATGAAGCAGTTAAATATCGATCTGTTACAGCTTTCCATTTCAGATAAAGTTGGTCGACAAAGACTGTAGCTATGCAACATAGTTTTGGTGAAAATGAACTTCCATTACTGAGCTGCATAAGCCTCATAATATCATGCAAAATGAAAAAAGCAATCTCTGGACACAACATTTCTTGGCTGACAATATCTAAGCCTTTGCTTTAGCTGAGCGCTCTGTTTAAGTGCTAGGTTTTTAATTGGCTAGGCTTTCTCTTATTTATAGGAAAAGTTGAATATGGATCGTATTTTCATTCCCATTTTTCTAAGAGCCGCCTGCTTCTTAACGAAGTACACACTAGTTTTCTCAGCTGACGCCACATTTGTCACATCAACGCAACACCATTTCCTCATACATTATAGATGAGATCATGGCGGGTGATGTGTGGATGTGGCCAGGAGTTGCTCATGCATGTCATAACTGTAGCTTAGAGCCTTTGCAGCATTTGTGGAATTTGACCTGGGGAAAACATCTGACTGATAAGTTCTGCACCTTCCCTTCCTCAGACGTTCTGCTATACTTTCTCCCAAAAATAGGTCATCAATGATGGGTGTCTGGGGATGGTGCACACCTGGTTCTCTCAGTATGGTCCTCTCAGGAATTTTCTGCTGTCTTTTTTTACTTATATGCATTGCACAGACATTCACAACAGACCTGTAAGTTTGTAATCTAGTTGGGAGACATGCATAAAAACAGCCACTGTCTTGCTCTGAAGGCCTCTTGTAGTTGTGGTGTGCACACAGCATGTTGAAAACATTTTGTTGACTGACAGAAACCAGTGCATGGTAGTGCTGCCCATCAGTATATGACTTACATTGGTGTTGTTATGTTAGCCTACAACAAATGTGATAAATCATATATCGTCTTCTGTGGTGGAACTTTTTTCCCCATAGTATATTGATCCCTGAAGAAAGAGTCCTCTGCTTTTAAACCATTACTCAAGTGAACCAGTGGGCTGCCGGATCAGTTTGTGGGGGATTGTACCTTGTTCTACTTCAGTAGTGCCACTGGCATAGAGCTTCTAAATGCATGGGTAACTCCCTAACCACCATGGCATCAGCTGCCTAGGGGCTGACATTTGTCTCATCTTGCCAGGTACTACACATCC